>BSUD01000001.1:73475461-73652688 GCA_033239045.1 Fagopyrum esculentum
GGGGGGGGGGGGGGGAGACTGAATTGATGCAAAACAAAGTAAGAAAGCAAGTAAGAAGATGAATAAGGTGATGATGAATGGACTACACTAGGTTGATTCTTAGCATGCAAGACTACTTTGGTTGGTTCCTTTTACAAGTTTTCAAACAATGTTCCCGTCTTGATCATATGTATGTATTGAGCCAACCGGAATCAACCAACATAACAAGTTTAGTGTTCCGTAAACCTACAAGAACAAACCACAAGTTAGCTTTCAAACAAAGACAAAGGGATATAAAGAGAAGAGTAATACCATTAAACTTTTCTTTATATTTGTATTCCTTTTCCTTTAAGTAATTGCAACCAGTTTTTAGCTAAAGGTTTCTACTAGATTAAAGACCCGAACCCGGAATCTATTAATCCTAGTTCTTTACATGCATTTAGACACTAAGGTGATCAATATTAAGTGAAAAGAAAACATGCAATTAGATAAGTAAAGCACAAGGAATATAAAACATACTGAATAAAACTTATATTAAAAAGGACTTACAACCAAAGAAGCAACGTAGCTTCAAAACAACCCAATTAGCAAGGAAGTTAGAAACTCATTACACAAAGGAAGTAAGAGAAAAGAGAGCATAAAATGGGGAAATGATGGATGATTCTAGCAATCAACCATAGGTCTATTTATACTACAAATGGCACTAAATGGGAGTAAATGGCCGGCCTATACAGCCACCTTTAATGTCAGAAAGGTGGTGCGAACAACGGAGTAAAGTCTCTAATGCTAAACCGCAGTGGCGGGCTTCAGGGCCGCAGGGGCGGTTTAGGCCAAAACGCTTGGTGTTCTTCGTGGCCGCAGGGACGGCCTGACAATTCCGCAGGGGTGGATCTTTAATGTTCTTCAAACGTTTGACTCTTCATCTTTCTGTCGCTTCTGATGTCGAGCCGCAGGGGCAACCCAATGTCACCGCAGGGGCGGTGACACTGGCTCTTCGGCTTCACAACTCCGCCGGGTGGTCCACAGGTAGAGGCGCAGGGCGGCCGGTCTTCGCTTCTTCAGGATAAGTCACCGCAGGGGCGCCATGGAGGGACGCAAGGGCGGTGACAGTCTTTGTTCTGGGCGCTGGCGAAGGCGTAGGCTGCGTTCCGGAGTGTAGTGTCACCCACCGGGGCGGTGACACTGCTCTGCGGGGGCGGTGTAGCACCAGAGGCTTGTCTTCGTGGATGATCTTCAACTCCCAAGTGCGTCTAACTTCTCTTTTAGTTTCTTTTTGGTTTCTTCTTGTAGATTAAGAAGTTAGTGGCACAAAACGACTCTAATGCAATAAAAAGACTCTAAAAACTAACCTAAATGATAGTGATTCCATCACCTATCAACAAGCTCTAGTGATTGAGAAGTATTCCCATAGTAAGATTTAGAGTGGGAATCGAGATTCCGGAGAACCATGAGCAAGGCTGAATCCAACAGCCCAAGCTCAAGTTTTCTCCCTTAACCGTGAGATTAAGGAGTTGAAAGAAATTTTGAAGTCCAACATGCAATCGAAAAAGAAGCAGGACGTTGGCTATCTAGGAAGAGAGATTAATAAAGGGAATAAGAATAACAACCGGAACAACCATTTGAACAATAACAACAATAGGAACTTCAACGGCAATTGGAGATCCAATCAGCGTAATCCCGGTAATCCTTATTCCCATGCTGAAAAAACACTAACACCTCCTTCTTCTTCTTCTTCTTCTTCTTCTTCTTCTTCTTCTTCTTCTTCTACACCTTTGAAAAGTCAGGGACAAGCTTCATCGAGTTCAAACCAGCCGGAGAAGGACAAATTTGAAGCAACTATGGAAACAATCTTGGGGAAGATGCAAGGAATGGAGAATTCCATTACTTCGATTTCTAAAGCACAAAAAGCTTTGGAAAATCAAGTGTTTAGCAAGGCCGGAGAAGTTCCTAGAGATCAAGGGAAGCTTCCCGGAAAAACGGAGGACAATCCAAAAGGGCGGGTGATGGCAATTACTACAAGAAGTGGTGTAACAACCAACGATCCGCAGCCCACATTCGTTGAGGTTCCCGTTGACAAGGAGAAAGAAAAGGAGAAGGAAGATGTCTATATTCCTCCTCCAGCTTATAAACCTCCTTTGCCATTCCCGCAATCTAGAGCGAGAGCGCGTCTAGACAAACATTTCGGTAAGTTTGTTGATCTCATGAGTAAAATGCACATAACATAACTTTTCTTGATGCAATTTTAGGTATTCCCGCTTATGGAAAGTTCTTGAAGGATATCCTCTCTAAAAAGAGGAAGCTTGAAGATTTTGTTAAAGTTAAGATGACTTTGGAATCTTCGGAATTCATCAAGATGATGACGGAAAAGATGCCCCCAAAGCTGCGAGATCCGGAGTCGTTTTGCATACCAATAGGAGTGGGAGAAGTCACATATAATGCACTTTGTGACTTGGGAGCAAGTGTGAGCATCATTCCACTTGCTTTGTGTGAGAAGGTTGAACCTAAACCGGTGAAGATGACGCTGTATATGGCGGATCGATCCATTACTCGACCCGTTGGCATCATTGAAGACGTCCCGGTTAAGCTTGGTAACTTCTATATTCCTATAGACTTTGTTGTGCTTGACATTCCTGCAGATTGTCCGGTCCCAATCATACTTGGGAGACCTTTTCTTGCAACTTCCGACTGTATGGTTGATAGATTGGCTTTCAACATTGGAGAAGAGAAAGTTGAATTTGTACTCTCAGCTTTGACAAAAGAACCAGCACTTGGAGATGAAGCTTTCAACATATATGATGAAGAGGATTCTAGAGAGGAAGTAAGTTTGATCTTGTTCAAAGATCCGTTACCAAAGGTTATAAGCATGAGCATCATCGAAAAGGGAGTGGACGAGGACTGTAACGTTGAGGTTGAGGCTTTGGAAGAGTTAGAAGAGGTGCACATTGAAGAATTTAAAGAATTGCACGATGGCTCGGAAAACACAAGAAACCACGGGTCATCGGTGTTTTCCACGGGCGTGGTTTCACTAATTCCACCCGTGGAAATATATGTCGAGAGCAACCATCCAAATTAATCATGAAACCACGGCCGTGGAACTTACAATGGTGCCGTGGATTTTGAAAATTCTGAGGAGGGTTCCGTTCTTTCTACAAACGTTCTAGCTCCTTCTTCTACCACTTCCAGACCCTTGGAAGCATCCAAGGAGACTTCGGACAGCCCTCGCAACACACCAAAGGCATCTACGACTATGGAATTGAAGCCACTTCCGGCATATCTAAGGTACGCTTTTCTTGGATCTAACTCTACATTTCCCGTTATAGTTAGTTCTAGCTTAAGTGAAGATGAACATGATAAACTTATGATTGTCCTGAAGAAACATAGGAAAGCCTTAGGTTACACTATAGAGGATCTTGTAGGAATTAAGCCATCATTATGTATGCACAAGATACTAATGGAAGAGGATTATAAGCCTTCACATCAACCTCAATGACGGTTAAACCCAATCATAAAAGAGGTCGTGAAGAAGGAGATCCTTAAATTGCTTGATGTAGGTATCATATTCCCAATATCGGATAGCAAGTGGGTAAGCCCAGTCCAAGTTGTCCCAAAGAATGGAGGAATGACCGTTGTGGCTAACAAGAACAACGAACTCATTCCAACAAGAACGGTGACGGAATGGAGAATGTGTATAGACTATCGCAAACTGAATAATACGAAGAGGAAGGATCACTTCCCGCTGCCCTTCATTGATAAAATGCTTAAGAGGTTAGCGCAACATTCTAATTTTTGCTATCTTGATGGTTATAGTGGTTTCTTTCAGATTCCGATTCATCCGGTCATTTTATGGTTAGGGAAGGCATTGTTGTAGGACACTTGATCTCTAATAGAGGGATTGAAGTTGACAAGGCTAAGATTGAAACAATAAAAAAGCTTCCTCCTCCATCTTCGGTGAAGGGGATTAGAATTTTTCTAGGACATGATGGATTCTATAGTAGATTCATTAAGGATTTTTTGAAAATCTCTAAACCGTTGACTAATCTATTGATGAAGGATGTTCTTTTTGAAATTTCAAGAGAATGTTTAGATACTTTCTATAGGATCAAAGAAGCCTTAATCTCATCCCCAATAATTCAACCTCCGGATTGGAGTCTTCCATTTGAGATCATGTGTGATGCAAGTGACGTAGCGGTTGGAGCGGTGTTTGGACAAAAGAAAGATGGACGCACTCATGCCATCTATTATGCTAGCAAAACGCTAGACGAAGCTCAGCTCAACTACGCCACAAGGGAGAAGGAATTTCTTGCTATTGTATACGAAATTAGCAAACCAAGGTCCGGAAATTCTATTGCGGATCCCTTGAGCCGTCTACCACATGTCACCAATGATGAACTTCCTGTTGATGACTCTTTCCCGGACGAACACTTGCATCTAATGGAAGACTGCATTGATCATATTTCTAGATGTAACGAACCTTGGTTTGCTAATTTTATAAATTATTTGGTTTATCAGGAAATACCTCCCGGACCATCCTACGCTCAAAGAAAGAAGATCTTTAAGGATGTCCGCCAATACTATTGGAACGAACCTCTACTGTTCAAGAGAGGTCCAGATGATATCATTAGAAGATGTTTGCCTGAAGACGAAATGCAAAGTGTCATTCGTCATCGCCATTCTCTTCCTTGTGGAGGACACACTAGTTCTCACAAGACTAGCGCTAAGGTATTGCAATCCGGATTATTTTAACCTACATTATTTAAATATATGCAAACCTTTGTTGCTTGTTGCGATGCTTCTCAAAGAACAGGGAACATATCTAGGATAAATAAAATGCCTCTAAATAGCATCCAAGAAGTGGAGATCTTTGATGTTTGGGGAGTTGACTTCATGGGACCATTCCCATCATCTTGTGGTAACCAATACATACTTCTAGCTGAAGATTACGCTTCAAGATGGGTTGAAGCTATTACTTCTCCAACTAATGATGCGATGGTGGTTGTTAAGTTCTTTAATCGAACTATTATCCCAAGGTTTGGGACACCCCAAACCATCATTAGTGACGGAGGATCAAACTTCATTGCCCATCGATTTGAGGCTCTACTAGCTAAGTATGGGGTGACTGACAAGATTGCCACACCTTACCATCCACAAACAAGTGGACAAGTGGAGATTTCCAATAGAGAGATCAAGGGAATTCTAGAGAAAACGGTCTCTAGAACAAGGAAAGATTGGGCGTTAAAGCTAGATGACGCACTATGGGCATATAGAATGGCATACAAGACTCCTATTGACACAACACCATACAATCTTGTGTATGGGAAGTCTTGTCATCTTCCGGTAGAGCTGGAACACAAGGCGTATTGGACTGTAAAGTGGTTTAACTTTGGCATGAAGGAAGCTGGAGAGAAACGTCTCTTGGATCTCAATGAGTTAGAAGAACTCCGCTTGAATGCATATGAGAACGCCAAAATTTACAAGGAGAGAGCGAAGCATTGGCATGACAAACACATCATTCCGAAAGACTTCAAAGAAGGAGACCTTGTTCTTCTCTTCAACTCAAGACTTAGGCTCTTTCCAGGTAAGCTTAAATCTCGTTGGGCAAGACCTTATGTTATAAAACACGTTTTTCCCCATGGTGTAGTTGAAGTATGGGGCAAAAAGTGCGGAAGTTTCAAAGTGAATGGCTAACGACTCAAGAAGTACTCGCCGGAACTCTAAACTGAGGAAATCGCACCGATTCTCCTCACTTAAACACAAGGGATTGGTCTAGCTACAGACCAAAAACAAAGCGCTACTTGGGAGGCAACCCAAGGTAATGTGTTTCTTTCATTTTCTTTTTCTTAGAATAGATTAGCGTAGTTTGTTTTCGTTTGTTTTTCGTCGATGTTTTTTCCGGTATGTCTTGTGTCTTTGGATGTCAAGCTTGAAAAACAGCTAAGGGAAGTGAAAAAAGCCAAAGGAATGACGAATTTGGATTTTTGGCAGAAATTCCAGATTCCATGGGTTTAATTATGAAACCACGGGCGTGGTTTTTCTAATTTTGACCGTGGAGAATTAGGTCGAGAGCTGCTACGGTCTGCCGTACAAAACCACGGCCGTGGAAGTAACAGTGGGGCCGTGGTTTCAAAATTGACGGGGGCTATATAAACCTTTCTTCTTCAGAAACCCACACCATCTTACCCCTCTTCCACACTTCTCTTCCACGCTTAACCCCTCAAACCCCAAATCTCCATCCGGCAACCATTTCGCACGATTCTTCGCTCCAAATTGAAGCAAACTCCGTCCTATTGCAGATTGTGACAACAAATGGCGCAAACAATCAGCAATCGAGCGAGATTTTAAATTTCTTCGAATCCAAAACCTAGTTTTACGGCCGTGGTTTTCTCAAGAACATGCCGTGATTTTTGGAAAAATGTTTGGGACTCATAAATCCAGCCGAAACAAAAACAAAGGAGGCGAAGGCTCTTTTTCCTGTTCCCACCGCCGCCTCCTAGGTGATGACTTGATCGGTTTGAGTTGCTTCATGACTTTGTGAGTTTCTTTGTTCTTTTTCTTTTTCTTTTTTTGCACATTAGGGATAATGTGTATCTCAGTATGGGGTGGAGTATGATTCTCATTGGGATGTAATAATTTGACATTATGCTTTGCTTCTTATCCATGAACATTTGCATCTTTTATTTCTTATCACATGTTACTTATTTTGTCTTGCATTTTAAGCTTTGAAAAACCCATAAAAATTTGAAAATTTTTTTAACAATATTGTGCTTCTAGGATTGGAAAAGACCTCGATGATGAATATTCTTGTGGATTGAATTTTTGATGACATTGATGTGCTTGAGATGAATCGTGAATTGTTGAGAAATTGAGTGTATTGTTTGGCCTTCTTGCAAGTTTCATAATGTAAAAATTCTTGTCTAAATCATGTTGAGGAATAAAGTAGAAATCGCATTACAAGTTCTTGCACTTATTTTTGAAATGATTAAGGCGAATCGATTTTCTTGCTTCTTCTTAATCCATTTAGCTTCTCAATGAAATTTTTGCCTCCTTTACCTATACGGGAACTAGGAAGTGTGTATTTTTTGCATTAATTGATGTGGGAGGGCCATGGAAAGTGTTCATTCAAAGTATAGAAAATTAAGTTTGGGGACGTTGAACATGAGTATTAGTAACTCGGCACCATTCACATAGCCGGGTGTTTGTGTCTAGCCAAAGTCCGATTGAACGACAAGTCCTAATGGCATATGGTATGTGCATCAAGCGTTTGAGGCATCTCGAAATTTGAGAATCGCCGATCTCCTAGGCTTCGGTTTTTGTGCACCGTTGTCCACACTTCCAAAAAGTAAAGTAAAAGAAAAGTTCGCATGCAAAGCATCTGTGGGAAACGATGTCCTTCAAGCTTGTGTTGTGTAGTTCCTTTTTCCCGGATATCGCACCACATTACCTTATGAAAAGTCCTACCCATTCACGTTTCTTGACCTTTTCTTGAAAGTCCTTAAGATCCTTTGGTTGTTGTTTGACTTAGTGATCTAAATCGGATTTCCACATGATTGATTCTGACATTACTTTGGGTTATGATGTTTATCTTGGAGATTTTGTAATGTATGATGTTTCTTTTGCTTGACATGATTCGTTTTGTGTACATAGAAGTTTTCAAGGAAACATGAAGCAAGATTTGAGAGCGATCTATTGATTAAAAGCACAATACGAAAAAGATTTGTTTTTCCCTTGTTTTGCATTCATATTTCATCCTACCTTGTGTTCTAGATTTTGAAAACCTTGCTTGGTGACGAGCAAGCGACAAGTATCGGGTATTTTGATAGCATGAAATATAACATTAGTTTAGGCACATGTTTTGCTAGTTTTTCCCCTTCTTTTGTGTACATGGATATGAGCTTGAAGCATTTATGAGCACATTCACCTATTATGTTGGTATAGAGATCTACACAAGCTTTTTTTATGTTTTTAGGTGAATAAAGTCTTGGATTGGAGCACAAATGGAGTATGTGAGAGTGTTTGATCATGCCAAGCATCAAGAGGATGCATTGGAGTAGCTAAGGAAGGAGTATGAGTGGGAAGCTTTGGAGAACAAAGGCTTGTACGTCTATTTTGGAAGTTCCACAACTCCCCCTGTTTGAACTTCTAGGGCTTCTCAGTACACACCAAAAGCATCTCGCTGAAGATCCATTGAGCTAGACGGAAAGCAAGGTGAAAGATGATCCGCTCCCGGGAATCTCCTGGCTTCCACCTATCACGGTGATCAGTCACATGAGCAATCTCTCTCCCAAAACTCTGAGCCTGTGCTCTAGAAGGAAAATCTGTCACTGTGGGGGTTGGGAACCCAAAGGTCTCCCCAAACTAATCAAGAGGAACTGCGTATTTCCTATTCAGCAACCTATACTTGATCCCTCTATGCTTCCGGCACATAGGTAACTGAACTTAGAAACTCCAAAGTCGGCTCCAGATAAGTCGGTGCTCTAATGGTCATGAAGTCCTCTAGGCCAACCATCGAAATCATCTTCTTCAAGTCCTCCACCACGTGAAGGCACTCGAAGTCATCTACATGAACGAATCTTGGGGCAATGATTCGGCGCCCACAAATCCGATCAAAATCCCTCTCTGTCTCTCGTGGATCACCGGGATGATAAATTGTGATGCAGAAGAAGGGGAGGAGTGATGTGAACTGCTTGGCCTATCCCTCAAGGCCAACTGATGATCTGATCTCCTGTAGCTGCTCATGCCTCCTATGGGGTACTTATATCTTTTTTGACAAAAAACTATGGCAACTAGAGCCAAATCTATGCAGAATCGACAAAAATAGAATGAGTTATGGTTTTTGTCAAAATACCCTTAAATTTGCAGATTTGAAACGTTCTTTCTACTGTTTGTTGCTTAGACACTGAATCTCTTTCTTCTTCTGATGATTTGGAGCCAAAAATCGTTGAAAACGATCGAGAATGGAGAATCTGAGTGGGGAGAGCGCCGGGGTCAAGGTATGGGAAGAGAGGGAAGGGTGAGAGGAAAGAGAAAATGCCGAACCCCTTCTATACCCCTCGCTGAATTTGATTACACCTCGGTCGAGATGTTCCTGAGCGGACCGAGGTGTTAGAGTGAATGTTAGACCTAGGTACCTCGGTTGACGGAGAACACTTCGGTCGAGGTACTGTGACAGCAACCAAGATGTGTCTCAGTCGAACCCCATCTTCTCAATTTCTTGAACGTTTGTCCTTCCATGTAGCTCCTGAGTTGTAATTTCTTCTTAGAGAGTACATAATTCCTATCTAGGAGGACACAAAAACACGAAGCAAACTATCTAAACTAAGCTAGAAAAGGGAAAAGAAAGCAATACCTTGGGTTGCCTCCCAAGAAGCGCTTGTTTTAAGGTCGCTAGCTGGACCGTACGCCAACCTCAAACAAGGTATAGGGGTGCAATCTCTTCATCCGGGACTTCCGGTCGATACTTATCTAGCCTATGACCGTTGACTTGTAATATCCGGAATTTTTATTTCCGTTTAATTCCGAATCAAATCGGACTTCGAGCCGTTGACGGTTTTCCATTCTATTTAGCAATTCTTTCTTCACAAATTTTATCATTTTATGTAGAAGCTAATTCACATAAAATGATAAAATTATAGCAAGCTCTAATTCCTATAATTATTTATCATTTTATGTAGAATTTAATTTACATAAAATGAGAGAATTATATCAAATCCTAATTCTTATAATAATTTATCATTTTATGTAGAATTTAATTCACATAAAACGATAGAATTATATCAAACCCTAATTCTTATAATTAATTCGTAACGATGACTTTAGACGAGATCATGACAAGGCTGAGACGAGATTTCGACAAGGCTGAGACGAGACCATGACAAGGCCAGGACACGTTTTGACAAGGCTGTGACAAAGCCAAGACAACTCTTTCAGCCCACTATCCTTACCTTGTTTTCAGCCCAGTTCGCAACCCACTCTTCCTCTGCTGCAGCCAAAAGCAGCCCGAACTCAGCCCATCCCTGCTCAGGTCCAGCGCCAGCCCACGTCCCAGCCTGCTCTCGACCCGGCCCAAGAGTAGCATGCCAGCTAGCTGCCTTATTGCCAC
Source organism: Fagopyrum esculentum (assembly GCA_033239045.1). Lineage (NCBI taxonomy): Eukaryota > Viridiplantae > Streptophyta > Magnoliopsida > Caryophyllales > Polygonaceae > Fagopyrum > Fagopyrum esculentum. The sequence goes on from BSUD01000001.1 coordinate 73,485,537, forward strand.
CTAATGGGCCATTCTCCTTTCTACCTGCTGACCCAAGTATCTGTAAACCTCAGCCCAAATCAACCACAGTTCCGCCAGCCCAGAAGAGATGTGCATCGCCTGCGTGGAGCCTTGCTGGAGGAGGAGTTACACGCTGCCATTACTCCAAGAATCACGCGGAAATCCCTTGCTTTCCTCCTTCTTCGCGTCCAGATACATCCCTAGGATAAGCTGCATCTTCTTCTCGTCCACGATCCCCTCTACCGGCCTTCTCTTTGCCGTCTGCCGCACTACCCCTCTGCGTATCCATCGCCAACAGGAAGGACGAGAGACCGGTACAGTTTGGGCCGACATCACAAGCCTTACGGACACCAGCAAGAACCATCCCGAGTTGGAGCCGACGATCCAGACCAAGAGTAAGTCCTCCGCTTACCTTCTTCTTTGTTTTTCTGTATGTGAGGAGGATCCAACGTAATGTTGTGCTGCAGAGCCAACAAGTTCATCCAGAGAGTGAGGGAGATCGCTACAGATCCACCCCGAATCCATCCAAGGACGCAAACCAGTTATGCGTGTGACTGCTAGTCCTACCACGAGATCTACGTGTCTAGCCGGCCCCTCATCTTATTCATATCTAACTGTAAACACAAGTAAGCAACATCTCTATCCCTTTTGATCATATACAGAAAAAGATCTCATCCTAACCATTTCGTTTTCTCCCTTAAGCCTCTTGAACCGCACCTCAGTTGGAGCCAAGAGCGATCTGTGTCACGTGGGATCAGAAGAGGAAACGCTAACACTTGAGGCACCCCAGTCCGGCCAAAACGAGATTAAAAACGTGCTTAAATAGTTGGTACAACAGCCTTGGAAAGCATTTTGTATAGAGGTAACTAAATGGCGGATGAGTGATTTTATGTGTGTGTACCGATTCTTTAAGACTCGAGTGATGCGTTGTTGTAATTAGATCTCGAACTTGGGCTGGGTCGGTAAAGGGTAGCTGCTGGGTTATATTAACAGAATGGTAGAAATAAGGACTGCTGTAAATACATATCTTTTTCCTTCAGTTTTGAAGTTAGAAACTGCCCATCTTGTCGACCAATGTTAAGGAGTTACAGTGAAGATCCACCGTTGAATATTTAATAGGTCATAGATGAATATATGTAGTTTGATGTGTCAAAATTTGAGGATAAATGAACGGTCAGATTAGAAGTTATAAGGTTCCAAAGTAGGGTAGTTGAGCTGTTTTTCCAGCAGTGAAATTTGGTTAAGTATAGGAAATATTTTAAGTGTTGTAACCAACTTTAGAAATTTGTGTAGAAGAGATGGTTGAACAGTTTTAAGAAATTCTTGCTTCTAGGAGTAGATGAGATAGCATAGATGATCTAGGGAATTATTTCAGAATTTTTATAACATTAATCGAATTTTATATTTGAAGCCGAAGTTGGACCTTAACGATCTTTCCGAAAATAGGAAAATGGGTAAATTGCCAGTTTGTAACCAAACTCATCTTTAGGTGTTAGAATATGACTATTTAGTCTCAAATAAGAGTTTAGGCATGAATTATGGAAATTTTGGAAGTTTTGGGACCAAGGGTAAAATAATCATTTTACCATAAATTGGTACTGTATTAAATTCTTATCTAATAGGATCTACGACCTTAGAAGTCTTAGACTTCTAATTACCTAGAAAGTGTGCTGACACACTTGCCTCCTTTGACAGGCAACCGAGTTATAATGTTACAGATTGAGTTGTGATTAAGAGAGTCGTGATCTGATTCAGGTAAGTCCACGGACTTACTTAGCTGACTTCTTGTATGAGTGTAATGTGTATGAGTGGTGTTTGTTAGTTATGATAAACAACGAAACCGGATTAGGCCGACTTTATTATTTACATAATTGACCCAAGTGTATGATAACGGGTCTTGACATCATCTGCCTAGCTCTTGCGAGAGTCTAGGAGGTTCCCTGCGATTAGCCCAGTCCGGTAGACGGTCAGATGCATTAGTACCATTCCGCGTTGGTAAACGGGGACAGGGGCGAGGTTTGGGAATCCCTCGTGTCACAAAATAAGTATCATTAGTAATGACCTATCACCTAATTAAAGATAATAAAAGGATTGAGTGTTGCATGTTGATTGTGTATGTTGTGTGTATGTGCTTTTACCTTTATCCTTATGCATAGAATGTTAGCTAACGGTTTTATACCGCTTGTAGATGCCTTGCAGGTTAAGACAGTTGTAGAGAGATCCGGAGGAAATGGTCAGCCGGGTCCACGTACTCATTTAGTTGGGGACGGGGATGTCTTCTGTTCTTCATATGCATCATTTTAGTTGCTTTTCTTGTAAGGCTGATACATATTCTCCATGTATATATTGTTTACAGTTTTCAAATGTTTTAAATACTTTTGTGCCTTGTTGTAAGATCCAAGTAAAATTGTTGTCAAACTATGGTCGGGACCCATTGTGAGGTCCTAACCAGTAGCTCCCCGAGTTCTCAGAATTTGGGGTGTTACAATATGGTATCAGAGCTCTGGGTTGGCAACAATGGCACTTGAAATCTTCTGAAAGACCGATTGTATAAAATAACTAGAACCCGAAAGGGGTCTAAAATTTTCAAAATGGAGTTATGTTTTTACACGAGCATATTCGGGTTGTGGGTTAGTAGTACGTCGGACTACCATCGCTCTCTGTGGATATCTACAACTTAGCATGATAAGTGTGTTAGTTCGTAGATAGACTTATATCGATAGGTTCTAATGTATGATTATATATATGTATATGTATAGCATGTTAGTATCCTAAAGGATATAAAATATCCTTTATTCGTGATATCACGAAGCGATTATCGCCTCTCGATAAATCAACTGCGGACTTGACGAATCTCCAACACGAGGCAATGGAATCGGACCTTGAATTAAGTATTACACTCGGGTAGGCCGCTTGGTGATCCTTAGAATGCATCCAAAGAACAAGTGACCAAGGAAGTAAAGTTGTGAAGATAATTTTTACCACAAGCACAATCAGATGAGGAAGAAATCCCTGAGTCAACTCAGATAGAAGAAATAGAAGGTCATACAAGGGACTTGGTTGTATGAAGCCGAGAGATAAATTATAAGAACCATGCAAGAGACTACAAGAGTGCGGGGTAGAGATAACAATATTGGAACGAGACAAGTAGAATTGAGTACAACCAAGATTGCGGAATCAAGGACATTACCATCGAGGTGGATGTCCCAAAGACCATTATGGGCATTAGAAACCAGAAGAGACAGAGTGTCAATCTGGGTGTGATAATCTAAGGTGCACGGAATGAAGACCTACAATGGAGTGTAAAAGCAAAAAGGCAGACCCCATAAATGTGGGGAGAGTTGACATCCTCGAAAATATAAGAATTTTGAAAGAAATTGCGATGCCAATATTCAAAGAATGGAGGCCTGTAGCAGGGTCAACGGAGTTTCAGGAAGGCGATATTACCACCAACACCAGTGAAGAAATCTGTATGGGAGAACGACCTTGCTAGACTCGAGAGTCCAAGGTAACCCTAATGATCATGGGACCTAAGACATCAACACAGATGGTCCATGCAAAATGAACTGCAAGTGGATGATCCTTACGGCCATAAGAATTTCAAAGACGTTTGCAAGCTATCGTAAAAACTTGAAACGACTATTTATGCCAGATGAATGACACAATCGGACTAGAGAAATGGAGTTATCCCATAAGAAGCGGAAGGGTGGAAGGTATAAGAACTAAAGAAGTATAAAAGGATTTTTATGAGCAACTGTTTACCTACTAGCTAAGGAAAATTTTGACAGGTCACAAGTAACACGGAATGGAGACTTACAACTTAATGTAAGAGCGAAATGTAGACTTCACGAGCCGGGAGACGTTTTGTCTTCTTTAAAAGATAAGAATTCTAAGAGGAATCACAACGCCAGTATCGAAAGGATCGAAGCCCTGTAACATAGTCAACCGAGATTTAGAAGGAAATATTACAAACAACGCTGATTAAGAACCTGTGCTGGTGAGAATCTTGTGGGGGACTCAAAAGTCTAGGTTAACCCCATTTATAACAGAACATAAGTCATCAACACAGACGGTCCTTGTAAAGGGACTACAATTGGGGGTAATTAAAAGTCATTGGAACTGCAAGACGCTTACCATCTATCGTGGAGTGTTAAGAACGACTTTTAACGTTAGGCGAATGACACAGTGAGACTTGAGAAAGAGAGTTGTCCCAAAGGAAGCAGAAGAGTGAAAGATAAGACGAACTAAAGAAGGATAAAAGGATTAATCTAGTAGGTGATGTGCACCAAAAGTTTAATACCAGTAGAGGTATGAAATTGAGATAAGTCAATTATAGACTGACCGATGTCAACCAAGGACGTGCAAGTAAGGTTTGGTATTGACGAGTTATGTGCCGTTAAGAAGAGATATTTGTGACTGTGGATCTATGTAGTAGCTTTACCGACGCCCTAGAGGATTTCCTCGAGTAGGCAACGACAACCTTCTTGGATGAATTAAAGGTATAAAGAGGAACGTTTTAAGGGTTACTACTTGGCTCGTTAAGATCAAACTCCGGTCAAGTCAAGGAGTTGGATCCGTGGTAGAAGAACTAAGGAAGTAAGCGGAAGAAGTTGTTTTTCAATCGTCGCTTTATTTTCTTAAGGCAAGTAAAGAAGGTACTTGGTACTTCATCAGCATAAGACCCATGGTGTGATTAGAAGAAAGAGTTTTGGGGTCAATCATTTTATACTTCCAGAAAAGGTCCTTAGGATTAATGGGTGACAACAGGATAAGCAGAGTAGCGCAGCGGAAGCGTGGTGTGTTCTAACCCACGGAGTGAGAAGAAATGGTACAATATGGTGACGTGTTGAGGTTAAGATGATGGTGGTTGGTGACATGCGTTTTGATGAGAACAAACACGAGAGGGGCTATGCGGATTGACTATAAATGTTGGTGGAAGAATTGTACCACCATCAAGGTAACGAGAATGTACATGCATGTAGAGGTTATAGAAAGAGATTGGTACCCCATTATGGATCCCAGTAACATGAAAACTCCGTCACATATCGATAGATAAGTTTCGAGAGTGTATTTCCATTGAAGGGAGAAAATAATTCACGATAGTATTAAGGTATTGTGCGTGGTCTGCACTAGAAAACTCAAAGTGCGTAACCACCTTTCGGAGTCGAAAGTTACATAAGAAAGAGAAGCGACGAGAGTATAGTTGCAACCAGTAACCGTACTTAAATAAAGCATAATCTCGGAGAAGATTTTATGTGTAACATTATGTCGGAACAGAGCCTAGTTGCGTTTTGAGCTAGAGGGATATTACTTGTCGGATAAAAGGGGAGGATATAAGAGTGCAATGTTGATGGCGTGATAGCATTAATCGAGTAGTTATGATCAAATAACGGTGATATGAGATCACTTTGTGTCTAATACCGTCATTCCGGACATATTCTACATCACTTAAGATCTTGGAAAATGCGTGAGAAGCCTAGGTTAGAGTTAACGATATATTAGAGATCTAGAAATAATATAATAATGCCAAGTGAACAGAGAAGATGACCACTAGATTTGATTTTTTTTGTTGTCTCGATTGTTAGACCTGAAAAGGGTAAATGTGGCAATTCCTTACCTGAGGAATAAGATGACTGAGTAATATTAAAAGACAAGACCAAGTGGGTCGTGATACGAAGAGCATTGAGCACTTGGTAAGTGTTGGTGGATGTCCAAGACCTTTGACCTGATTGTGTAGACAAAACCTTTTCAAAAGGCTCGAAGCAAGTGGTCATAACGAAGGGAAGAAAGTTGAATAGATCATTTTCCGTAGGGTCATCAAAGGATCTAGAACTTCAGTTTTCAACGGAGACTAAGTTGGAAACTGAGTTTGAAAATTTCAGTTGGAGAGATACCTACCAGACACGAGTTAGATCATCAGATTAGAGGATTAGACAGTTGAGCCGGATGATACTGGTGAGATATCCGGTAACCACTCTAGAACGTGGTAACATACGCTTGTGATCTAAGTACCTGAAAAGATTTAAGATTTAGTGGTTTTATGAAAATCCGATAAGGCTACCTAAGATTAATGGAGATAATAAGAGACGTAACATTTCAAAGACTTATGTAGGGATAGTTGTAACCTCGGGAGTAACGATTTAGGGCTTGACCTTGTATGTGTGATATTGTTTGACTACTTGTTTATTTCATGATTGAGTGTTAGTCAGTGATGTGCTCTTTTGGTAACCTTGATGTGCGGGATACTTAGATGTGGAAACGACAAGACTTTTGTCTAGGGACCAAACACACCCATTTGGTGTCTTAAAGGCCGATCAGGATTGTCTTACCCTAAGTTTCGGGACGAAACTTATTTTAAGGGGGTACTGATGTAATATCTGGAATTTTTATTTCCGTTTAATTCCGAATCAAATCGGACTTCGAGCCGTTGACGGTTTTCAATTCTATCTAGCAATTCTTTCTTCACAAATTTTATCATTTTATGTAGAAGCTAATTCACATAAAATGATAAAATTATAGCAAGCTCTAATTCCTATAATTATTTATGATTTTATGTAGAATTTAATTTACATAAAATTATAGAATTATATCAAATCCTAATTCTTATAATTATTCATCATTTTATGTAGAATTTAATTCACATAAAATGATAGAATTATATCAAACCCTAATTCTTATAATTAATTCGTAACGATGACTTTAGACGAGATCATGATAAGGCTGACACGAGATTTCGACAACGCTGAGACGAGACCATGACAAGGCCAGGACACGTTTTGACAAGGCTGTGACAAAGCCAAGACAACTCTTTCAGCCCACTATCCCTACCTTGTTTTCAGCCCAGTTTGCAGCCCACTCTTCCTCTGCTGCAGCCTGAAGCAGCCCGAACTCAGCCCATCCCTGCTCAGCTCCAGCGCCAGCCCATCCCTGCTCAGCTCCAGCGCTAGCCCACTTCCCAACCTGCTCTCGACCTGGCCCAAGAGTAGCATGCCAGCTAGCTGCCTTCTTGCCACCTAATGGGCCATTCGCCCTTCTACCTGCTGACCCAAGTATCTGTAAACCTTAGCCCAAATCAACCACAGTTCCGCCAGCCCAGAAGAGATGTGCATCGCCTGCGTGGAGCCTTGCTGGAGGAGGAGTTACACGCTGCCATTACTCCAAGAATCACGCTGAAATCCCTTGCTTTCCTCCTTCTTCGCGTCCAGATACATCCCTAGGATAAGCTGCATCTTCTTCTCGTCCATGATCCCCTCTACCGGCCTTCTCTTTGCCGTCTGCCGCACTACCCCTCTGCGTATCCGTCGCCAACAGGAAGGACGAGAGACCGGTATAGTTTGGGCCGACATCACAAGCCTTACGGACACCAGCAAGAACCATCCCGAGTTGGGGCCGACGATCCAGACCAAGAGTAAGTCCTCCGCTTACCTTCTTCTTTGTTTTTCTGTATGTGAGGAGGATCCAACGTAATGTTGTGCTGTAGAGCCAACAAGTTCATCCGGAGAGTGAGGGAGATCGCTACAGATCCACCCCGAATCCATCCAAGGACGCAAACCAGTTATGTGTGTGACTGCTAGTCCTACAACGAGATCTATGTGTCTAACCGGCCCCTCTTCTTATTCATATCTAATTATAAATACAAGTAAGCAACATCTCTATCCCTTCTGATCATATACAGAAAAAGATCTCATCCTAACCATTTCGTTTTCTCCCCTAAGCCTCTTGAACCGCACCTCAGTTGGAGCCAAGAGCGATCAGTGTCACGTGGGATCAGAAGAGGAAACACTAACACTTGAGGCACCCCAGTCCGGCCAAAACGAGATTAAAAACGTGCTTAAACAGTAGGTACAACAACCTTGGAAAGCATTTTGTATAGAGGTAACTAAAAGGCGGATGAGTGATTTTATGTGTGTGTACCGATTCTTTAAGACTCGAGTGATGCGTTGTTGTAATTAGATCTCGAACCTGGGCTGGGTCGGTAAAGGGTAGCTGCTGGGTTATATTAACAGAATGGTAGAAATAAGGACTGCTGTAAATACATCTTTTTTTCCTTCAGTTTTGAAGTTAGAAACTGCCCATCTTGTTGACCAATGTTAAGGAGTTACAGTGAAGATCCACCGTTGACTTTTTAATAGGTCATAGATGAATATATGTAGTTTGCTGTGTCAAAATTTTAGGATAAATGAACGGTCGGATTAGAAGTTATAAGGTTCCAAAGTAGGGTAGTTGAGCTGTTTTTCCAGCGGTGAAATTTGGTTAAGTATAGGAAATATTTTAAGTGTTGTAACCAACTTTAGAAATTTGTGTAGAAGAGATGGTTGAACAGTTTTAAGAAATTCTTGCTTCTAGGAGTAGATGAGATAGCATAGATGATCTAGGGAATTATTTCGGAATTTTTATAACATTATTCGAATTTTATATTTGAAGCCAAAGTTGGACCTTAACGATCTTTCCGAAAATAGGAAAATGGGTAAATTGCCAGTTTGTAACCAAACTCATCTTTAGGTGTTAGAATATGATTCTTTAGTCTCAAATAAGAGTTTAGGCATGAATTATGGAAATTTTGGAAGTTTCGGGACCAAGGTTAAAATAGTCATTTTACCATAAATTGGTACTGTATTAAATTCTTATCTAATAGGATCTACGACCTTAGACGTCTTAGACTTCTAATTACCTAGAAAGTGTGCTGACACACTTGCCTCCTTTGACAGGCAACTGAGTTATAAAGTTACAGATTGAGTTGTGATTAAGAGAGTCGAGATCTGATTCAGGTAAGTCCACGGACTTACTTAGCTGACTTCTTGTATGAGTGTAATGTGTATGAGTGGTGTTTGTTAGTTATGATAAACAACGAAACCGAATTAGGCCGACTTTATTATTTACGTAATTGACCCAAGTGTATGATAACTGGTCGTGACATCATCTGCCTAGCTCTTGCGAGAGTGTAGGAGGTTCCCTGCTACCAGCCCAGTTTGGTAGACGGTCAGATGCATTAGTACCATTCCGCGTTGGTAAACGGGGACATGGGCGAGGTTTGGGAATCCCTCGTGTCACAAAATAAGTATCATTAGTAATGACCTATCACCTAATTAAAGATAATAAAAGGATTGAGTGTTGCATGTTGATTGTGTATGTTGTGTGTATGTGCTTTTACCTTTATCCTTATGCATAGAATGTTAGCTAACGGTTTTATACCGCTTGTAGATGCCTTGCAGGTTAAGACAATTGTAGAGAGATCCGGAGGAAATGGTCAGCTGGGTCCACGTACTCATTTAGTTGGGGACGGGGATGTCTTCTGTTCTTCATATGCATCATTTTAGTAGCTTTTCTTGTAAGGCTGATACATATTCTCCATGTATATATTGTTTACAGTTTTCAAGTGTTTTAAATACTTTTGTGCCTTGTTGTAAGATCCAAGTAAAATTGTTGTCAAACTATGGTCGGGACCCATTGTGAGGTCCTAACCAGTAGCTCCCCGAGTTCTCAGAATTTGGGGTGTTACATGACTTTAAAGCTACCGCTAACTTCACCCCATATTTCAACTGCACCATGGGGAAAAACATTTTTCACAACGTAAGGTCCTGTCCATCTGGATTTCAACTTACCTGGAAAGAGGCGGAGACGGGAGTTGAAGAGTAGAACAAGATCTCCTTCTCTAAGCTCTTTAGGGACGATATGCTTGACATGCCATCTCTTCGTTCTTTCTTTGTAGATTTTGGCATTTTCATAAGCGTTTAACCGCAACTCCTCTAGCCCATTAATGTCTAAAAGTATCTTCTCTCTAGCTTCCTTGATGTCGAAATTCAACCACTTGATTGCCCAATATGCCTTGTGCTCCAGCTCAACGGGTAGATGACAAGACTTCCTATATATCAAATTGTAAGGGATGGTACCAATGGGAGTCTTGAATGCGGTCCTATAGGCCCAAAGAGCATCGTCCAGCTTCATGGACCAATCCTTCCTTGTCCTTGAAACATTCTTCTCCTATATTTGCCTTGATTCCTCTATTCGAGATCTCCACCTGCCCACTATTTTGAGGGTGATAAGGGGTTGCTACCTTGTAGGTTACCCCATACTTCGATAGAAGTGTCTTGAATTTCCGATTGATGAAATGTGTCCCTCTATTGCTGATGATAATACGCGGCGTCCCAAAATGTGGAAAGATAGTTCAATTGAAGAACTTCACAACCACCATGACGTCATTAGTGGGAGAAGCAATTGCTTCCACCCACCTAGAAACATAATCAACAACTAAGAGGATATAGAGGTTCCCTGCGGATGATGGGAAAGGTCCCATGAAATCAACTTCCCATACATCAAAGATCTCAACTTCTTGAATATTGTTGAGTGACATCTCGTTCCTTCTAGACAAGTTCTCTGTTTTTCGGCATGCATCACAAGAGACAACAAACTCTTGCACATCCTTAGTTAATGTAGGCCAAAAGAAACGAGAACGTAATACCTTAGCGCACATTTTGTGAGCGCTAACATGTCTTCCACAAGGAAGTGAGTGGCAATGCCGTATGACACTAGCAACTTCATCCTTTGGAATGCATTGTTGAAGCATCCCACCTGGACCTCTCTTGAAGAGTAGAGGTTCATTCCAATAGTAGTGACGTACATCCTTGAAGAACTTCTTCCTTTGAGCGTATGTCAATCCGGGAGGTACTTCTTGACAAATACGATAGTTGACGATGTCAGCATACCAAGGCTCTCTACCATCAAAAACTTGGCGAAGCCAATGATCCACTAACTGTGAGTGATCATCAGATAATGAATCATCAATGGACATATTTTCGTCCTTAGTTGACTTCACCTCGCTTGCTGTCTCGGTCGTGGTTCGAGGTGGATGATCGAGGTGTTCTTCAAATAACATCACCTTGCTTGTTCCGGAAACTATCTCGGTCGAGGTACTGGAACTGGGACCGAAACCTAATATGCTTTTCTTCTCCTGAATCAGTTTATCAAATCTAGCTCGATGATCTGCTACCAATGTTTCCAAGCTTCGCACATCTACATCACACAAAACATCTATACCTTCCTCCATCATACTAAAACTCAACTTTCTCAAGAGGATTTTTTTAAAGGATAGAACTCACCAATTCTCGATAATCTTATTCATCATAGATGTTGAAGATATCATCTTCAAAAGGCTCTCCCTTAATTGCAACCAATAGTGAAAACTCCACATGATCGCCACCAATGTTGAACTTTAACTTGGCGTTCTTACAATCAATGTTGCAACCCGATGTTGCTAGAAATGGTCTTCCGAGAATGATAGGAATGGGATAATCTGCGGGAATATCCACCACAACAAAGTCTATAGGTATGTAGAAATTACCTAACTTGACGGGAACTTCCTCCAAGATAGCAACGGGACGGGTAATGGAGCGATCCGCCATGTATAACGTCATCTTCATGGGCTTGGGATTTCCAAGGCCGATCTTCTCACAAAGTGCTAGAGAAATGATGCTCACACTAGCTCCTAGATCACAAAGCACATCATAAGTCACATCCCCAACTTGGATGGGAATGCAAAATGAACCGCGATCTCTCAACATAGGTGGCATCTTCTCCTTCCTGATTTGAATGAGCTCCGAAGATCTAGAGGTAATCCGTAGTTCTCCAAAGTCTTCTAGCTTCCTCTTCCTTGACAAGATCTCTTTCAAAAACTTCCCATAGGCGGGTATTCCTAGGATAACATCAATGAAAGGGATGTTAATATGTAGCTTATTCATAAGGTCAAGAAACTTACCAAAATGCTTGTCTAGATGTGCCCACGCCCTAGACTGAGGGAATGGGATTGGTGGTTTATAAGCATGTTGTGGAACATAAATTTCAGCTTTTTCTTTTGCTTTTTGGGGCTCCATCTCGGTTGGCACCTCGACCGAGGTGTTCCTCGTCTGATCGTGGTCCGACCGAGGTACTGGATCTGCAGTCTTCAATCCACTGCGTGTTGTGATTGCCATGACTTGCCCTTTTGGGTTGTTCTTTGTCCTTCCTGGAAGTTTTCAAGATCTCTTGGTGCTTCATTAGCCTTGTTGAAAAATTGTCGCTCTAAGACTTTTTGTGCCTTTGAAAATGAGTTCATAGAAGTATCCATAGCGTTCAGCTTGATCAGTATAGCCTCCAGCACAGCGTCCGGTTTCTTGGGTGGTTGGGACGAGCTTTATGATGGCTCCTGGCTTCTCAATGGAGTAGAAGAAGAAGAAGGGGTGTTAAGAGCATATTCAACATGAGAATAAGGGTTACTGGGATTTTGTTGATTTGATCTCCAATTGTTGTTGAAATTCCTGTTGTTGTTGTTGTTGTACTTGTTGTTGTTCCGCGACCCTTGATAAATTTCCTCTTCCAACATATCCAGCGTCTTGCTCCTTTTTAGTTTGAGCTACCAAAAGCTCCTTCAATGCCTTGACTTCATTGTTGAGCATGGTGAGTTGAGCAACATTTGAATTTGTATCCGGAAAGCTAACTCGCCTTGCTCCATCTTCAACCCTTTGATGTGAATATTTCTCCATGTGTAAGGCTTGCTTTTCTATGAATTCCCAAGCTTCGTCCACCGGAATATCCATGAAAGTGCCGGCAAAAAGTAATTGGAGTTTGAATTGAGTGTCTCCATCCAAACCCTTGAAGTATATCTCCAGTAACTCGATCTTTGGAATCCCATGATGAGGGCAATCCAACAAAAGGTCCTTGAACCATTCTCTTGACTTGGACAAACTTTATTTTTCTTTCATGATAAAAGCATTGATCTTACCTCTCAATTCAGCGGTCTTTGATGGGGGAAAGAAATTAGTAAGAAACTCCGTAGTCATCTCTTCCCATGTGTTGATTTTTCCAGCTGGAAGAGATTTATACCAAGCAAGCGCCTTGTCTTTCAATGAGAAGTAGAAATGCCTTAACTTGTAATTGTTGTTCTCCACTTTTGATGGTCTCAAAGTCTCCATCAAAATCTCAAAAGTTTGTAAATGTTGATGTGGAGATTCTCTTTCCAAACCTCCAAACTGACATTGTCGAATCATGGTTAGAACTTGAGGTCGAAGTTCATAACCATGCTCAGCTGGATCTCCTAGATTGACTCCTGGACGCTGCACTTGCTGATCCGGGTTCATCCTTTGACCTAGGGTTTGCGGAAATCCAGCAAAAATATCACCTCGGTCTACCATGGTTGGCATCCGAGGTGGTGAGTGTATCTCGGCCGGTGCAACTAGGGTTGGATCCTGCCTCGGTCGAGTAATTAGGACCGGTCGAGGTTGAATCTAAGCTCGTAGAGCGGCCATATCAGCTTGAATCTCTTCAGTTCTTGCACGAGCCTCGTCTTTCTCTCTTTGCAATTCTTCTTTATTGAGGCAAAGTTGTTCCAATGCCTCCTTCAATTCAGCTTCAAGACCTCAATTATCTTGATCGGCCATCTTAGCTTCTTTCAATCTTCTTTTGTATGTCTTTTCTAGTTCCGGATCGTAAGGAAAGATTTCCTTTCTAGCACGAGTTCTTCGCATAAACCTAAGGAAAGATCTTGCGAAATCACTCAAGTAAAGTAATCAATAGCAACAACGGAAGCAACCCCAAAATACAACCGAAACCGAACTTGGTCTTGACCAAGTCCCCGGCAGCGGCGCCATAAACTTGTTCGCTCTTAGACGTACGTGTGTGGTGAACGATATAACTTTAAATTTATAAACTAAAATATAAGCCTGAAACAATATGTGAACCCGCAGTGTACGGATCAATTGTAATAACGGGAAATACTTCAGGGTCGAACACAGGGACTATGGTGAAACAAAGATCGGTAATTCAGGTTGTCAATAAAAAACAAGCAACAAAACAAAGATATCAAAGATGATGTAATAACCAGGTAAAGAAAATGCGGATTCTAGAGATTAAAACATCCAGTTGTGGTTCTGACTCAAGATTTCAAAGGATAACGTGGACAAAGGTGAGGTTTGCAAAGGGAAGGTGTTTTCAAGGTGGGAATAGAGCATTGGGTAATTCTCACTACTCACTATCCCAAACCAAAGATCCTCTCACAAGGTAAGTCTCAAGGTACTAAGGAAAGGAACTGTAATCTCAAACTAACACACAACCCTAGGGGATAGAATCAACCTTTACCGGGTAAGTCTCAAGATAACTCTCAAGGATGGGATGAAGGCACACTGAAACCCCAAAAAAGGATAAACCTTTATTACCTAACACTCATGAGCTTGGGTATACAAGCAAAGGAATCACCGGGTAAGTCTCATCCTAGGTTTGCGTTGAACCAGGAAAGGTATAACAAGGATAGGATTTGGCAAACTAAAACCTCAACTCAGATAAGGATCAGGAAAGGTCTTGCCTCGCTCAGTTAGTGTCCCATCTCGGTCGAGATGTTCTACGACTGACCGAGGTGTTCGTCGGTTAAGGTAATGGCTCGAGCTTTCAGGGTCCCCTAGGATAAAGGCTCATTCTTTCATCGCCTTTCCCACAACCTTCAACCAATCACCCTAGAATCGCATAAAAAACTTAGTCAACAATCATCACTTGCCAAAAATATAAGATCTCAGCCAAGAATAAGAGATCTCGCGGGCTGTGGGTTGTTCGCCTCGTTCCAGCCCATCACAAAGATTACCTCGGTCGAGGTGGTACTGTAGCCATCCGAGGTGTATCTTAGCTACGTGTATATCTCTCTAATCTGGTCCAAAATCAATTATTTGTCCAATTTCCATGGTACCTGGGCATTTCTTGTAGCTCCTCAATACTCCATAATGTAGCTCCAATGACTCCTTAGCTTCCTTAGCTCCATATCTCTCCAAAGCGTGCTATTTTCCCTACAATCACAACGAAACTAGGTGTAGAATTCGATTCTTGCAAAGGTAAACAAAAAAAACATAATGATCAAAGAATATACATCCATACATGCAGATTTATGAAGATAAAACGTCCAAATAAATCCCAAAACATAGACTATAATACATACTATCAATCTACCCCCTCCTCGTCCCACATATGTTGTCGCTCTCGTGCATGTCATTTGGTAAAGATGGAATCGATGCGTAAGACTATGCTATTGTTAAGAGGATATAATAATTCTAACAAACGGCTGATACTACTAGAAGGTCCAAAACTTAACTACAATACATATACTGCTTTAAAATACAATAAACTATGTTGTCGAGATCCACGGAGGTAGTGGTGGTTCCGTACATTCTATCCTAGCCCGACTCTACTCATGGTTTGAAAATAAAATTCGTTTTGAAAACTCAGAACCCTTGTGGGTTCTGTTTATTTGTCTATTTGGCCTTTTAGAAGATTTTGCGTGTCGTTGTTGTCAACCTCCCTCCGATACCATATTGTAACACCCCAAATCTGATAGACTCGGGATGCTACGGGTTAGGACCTCACAATGAGTCCTAAACCTTAGCCTGACAACAACTTCACCGGACCTTATAACACGGTACAAATAAAAGCCAAATGGAAAGTTTTAATGCATCATGATTATTTGAAATACAACCGAAAACATACTCCAGCCGAGTTCTCAAAACAAACGACAAACAACGTCTGAAACAAAGAAGATAAAAGATAATTGATCCCGTCCTATAGTGTATGGAACCCCAGATACTCACTACCGCTAGATCACTCGACCGCCTCCCTAACCTGCAAGGCATCAACAAGCGGTATAAAACCGTTAGCTAAACATTCTATGCATTAGAATAAAGGTAAAGGCACATAAACACATAATAAACGCATTCAACATACAACACTCCAGTCAGTTTATTATCTTTGGTTAAGTCATATCCCTTACTAATGATACTTATTTTGTGACATGAGGTATTCCCAAACCTCGCCTCCGTCCCCATTTACCAGCAAGGAATGGTAGTAATGCATCTGATCGTCTACCTACCTAGTCTAGTCGCAGATAACCTCCTAGCTCTCGCAAGAGTTAGACAGTGATGTCACCGCCCGTTATCATACACTTGGGCCAATTACGTAATATATAAAGTCGTCCTATTCCGGTTTCATTGCTTAATATAACTAACACACACCACCAAAACACAATACACTAATACAAAGAAGTAAGCTAAGTAAGTCAGTGGACTTACAAGTCCCAACGCGAAACCCGATCGAACTCTCTCAACCTCCCGTGGGAAAACACGCAACACCTGTTCAACATAAGACACACGGATCAAACAACACTCTAGTCAACTTGAAGTCCTTAGATTTCTAGGCTCAACATCCTCTCAAGAACAACAACACTCTAGTCATCTAGAAATCCTTAGACTTCTAGGCTCAACATCCTCTTAAGAACAACATCACTCTAGTCAGCTAGAAGTCCTTAGACTTCTAGGCTCAACATCCTCACAAGAACAACATCACTTTAGTCAACTAGAATTCCTTAGACTTCTAGGTTCACCATCCTCACAAGAACATAAACGCATAAGATAGATCGACATTAAAACCTAACACAACTCTTCTAAACCAAACTATACTTATACCCAACTTCGGAACATCCTAAATATGGATTAAACAACGAATCTTTCTCAACCTTTACCACATGCTCCTATGTATATCCATCAACAAGATATCCAAAAATCAAGTCCAACAGAGGTCAATAACCCATCCAAATCTACCTCACAAAACTGCATCACAAGTAGTTTTTCTAACACTTAGAATATTTTAGATACTCAAGATGCATTAAAACTTTCTATTTGTGAGGTCCTAACCCATAGCATCCCAGGTCTATCAGACTTGGGGTGTTACAGATGAGCCGGCAGTGCCAGCTACTACATGTACCATTTCGATTAATGGTTTACATGTTAGAGTACTTTTGATATGGGTGCTATACACTCATTTATTTTTTTGATGTATGTGCTGAGTGTTTGGCCTTAGATATGGTAGAGGGGAGACCCTTTCTTATAGGGTTACCCGATGGTGGTAGGGTAAGAAGTACCCGCGAGATACACGATTTTCCCATACGTTTGGGAAAACGTGATTGGCTTGTAGATTTCTTTGTCATGTACTTAGTACATGAAGAAGTCATTTTAGGGATGGATTATTTGGACCGTCATGGTGCGGTTTTAGATATCGGTAGGCAGACCGTGTTGGTCACTACCGAAGCAGATAAGATAGAGATTTTCCGAGGTTGGGACCTTGGAAAGACCGGTTCCGTCATCAGCACAGTCCAAGTGGTGAGACTGATTCGACAAGGTTGTGAGGCCTTCTGGTGTTACTCTATGAAGGAAGGTGAGAGTCCGACTTTAGTGGACATTTTTGTCGTATGCGAGTTCATCGACGTTTTGACGAGCCATCTAGCTTACCGCCATAGAGGAGCGTCGATTTCGGCATCGAGTTAGAGCCGAGGACAAGACCGATGTCGAAGGGACCATAGCAAATGACACCTATCGAGTTGTTGGATTTGAAGAGGCAATTTGAGGAGTTAGTAGAGAAGGGCTTCAAAAGCCTTAGCATTTCCCCATGTGGTGCGCCGGTACTTTTTATGCGCAAGAAGGACGGATCGATGAGGTTGAGCATCAACTACTGAGAGCTGAACAAGGTTACCATCAAGAGCAAATACCCGCTACCCCACATCGACGACTTGTTGGATTATCTGCAGGGAGCTTCTGTATTTGTCCGGATAGATCTGAGGTCCAGATATCACCAGTTGAGGGAGAGAGAGCAAAATGTGCCCAAGACGGCATATCGGACTCGACATGGCCACTACGAGTTTGTAGTGATGTCATTCGGGCTCACGAATGCGCCCTCAGTCTTTATGGAGTTGATGAATGGAATCTTCATCGACTTTCTAGATTAGTTTGTGGTGGTCTTATGACATCCTAGTGTACTCTCGGAGCAGAGAGTAACATGCTGGACATTTTAGCACAATATTGAAAGTTTTGCAGGATAGAGAGTTGTACACCAAGCTCTCTAAGTGTGAGTTTGGGATGTTTGAAGTGGCTTGATAGGTGATGGAATCACTATCGGTTTTAGGTAGTTTTAGAGTCTTTTTAGAGTTTTTTAGCTATGTTGTGTTGCTAATGTTTGGATTCAGATGAAGAACATCAAAATGAAGTAAAGAAAGGATCTAGTAACACTTGGGAGAAGAAGAAGATCAATGAAGATGAGCTTCTGGTGCCACACCGCCCCCGCGGCAAAAGCCACCGCCCCAATGGTGGCCAATATCCCCGACGCCGCAGCCTGCGCCTCGCCAGCGCTCCGAGAGCAGGGGGTCACCGCCCTCGCGGCAACACCTAGCCACCCCTACAGTGACTCGGCCCGAAGAACAAGTGCCAGCGCCCCAGCGCCTCTTGCCAGCACACTTGTGAACCCAAAGAGACTGTGTCACCGCCCCCGCGGTGACACTAGGCCGCCCCTGCGGATCCACACCAGAAACGTCAAGAAGATCAACAATCAGATGTTCCACAGCATTAAAGACCCCGCCCCCGCGGCTAAGTTGAAGATGGAACGTTTTGGCCTAAACTTCCCATGCGGCCCTGTAGCCCGCGGCTACGGTTTAGCGCAAGAGGAATTTACTCCGGCTATTTAGGCCACCTTTATGGCCTTAAAGGTGGCTATTTACACAACCTCTTTACTTCCATTTACTGCATTTTCTAGTATAACTAGAGTCCTAGGCTGATTGCTTGAATCATCCTCATTTTCCCACAAAAGCTCTATTTGTTTAAGTGTCATTTTGTATGGAGTTCTAAGCCTCCTTGTTAGATTGGGTTGATTGAAGCCACATGCAATTTGGTTGAAAGTCTTTTTAATAGAAGTTATATTCAGTTTCCAATTTTGTTTTGTTCCTTGCTCTTTAACTTATGTTTGCATGTTTATTCTCACTTAGCTTGATCACCTAAGTTATACAATTGCATGAAAAAGGCTAGGGTTATTCAATTCCGGGTTCGGGTCCTTCATTTAGTAGAAAACTCTTAGGTAATAACGGTTTGTAATTATCTAAGGAGAAAGGAGCATAAATACATAATATGATTAACGGGTTGTTTATCTTTTATGTATCTCTTTGTCTTTGTTTGAATGCTAACTTGTGGTTTGATCTTGTAGGTTTACGGATCGATAAACTTGTTAAGTTGTGTTATTGCCGGTTGGCTTACGACATAAATTAGATCAAGATGAGAACTATTGGTGAATGCTTCTAAAAAGAAACAATTGAGTTGTATACATGTTAAAATCTAACCTAGTGTAGTTTCCAAATCATTCATATAATCGACATCTTTGGTTGTTATTCATTTGCTTTTGTCTTGTTCAACATTGCAATCCAACCCCCCCTGGTTACTAAATTGATAATTGAATCTAAATAATACTTTGATCATAACTCCCTTGGGTTCGACCCTTACTTATACACCATACAATCGGTAAGTGTTAAGTTCGGAACTCTACATTGATTAAGCTAAACACAACAACCATAGGTTTATAAGCTTGTCAAATTTGGTGCCGTTGCCAGGGAGTTTAAGTCTAATGTTTTGTTTTTATCTTTGATTATCAATTATTGGGTTGGACCATTTTCATGGTTCAAATCCGTGCTACTAACTCAGATTTTGCGCCTTTAAATTCAGAAATCGAGAGAACGTACAATAGACAACGAAGAAAACACGGGAATCCTGGACCAATGGTAAACCGCACTCTCCGTCAACTTACGCAGCCGGATTTGACCCAACATCCACTTGCGTTGACCATACCGACAATTGGAGAAGGGGTCAACTTCGAGCTTAAGCCAGGATTGATTCACTTGTTCCCATCCTTCCATGGGCTGAGCGGAGAAGATCCTATCAAGCACTAGGGAATTTCCACACCGTTTGCATGAGCATGAAGCCGGAAAACATCACCGAGGAGAAAACTAAAATGAGGGCTTTCGGCTTCACCCTCAAGGATGCGGCAGACGATTGGTACTACCATCTTCCGTCCGGGAGCATCGATACTTGGGAAAATCTTCACAAGGCCTTCTTAGAGAAGTATTATCCCACTAAGAAGGCAAACGGTTTGAAGAAGGCAATAAGCAACATCGAGCAAGAAGCGGACAAAACTCTTTATGAGTATTTCGAACGGTTTTCCAAGTTATGATCAAGCTTCCCCTTCCACGGATAGTCCACACAAGACCTCGTGTTGTACTTGTACAACGGATTGTTGGACAATGAAAGAAGAATCGTGGACACCGCTTGTGGAGGTAATATTTTAAACTCGACTCTCGAAATCGCTATGGAAAAAATGCAGAAAATGGCAGAAGGCACGAGAAACTTTGGTAGAACTTCTTCAATAGAGGAGTTCACGCCATTAATCCCAGCCGCCCGGATGTGTCACAAGAAATAGCTGAGCTCAAGGAAATGGTCAAGCGACTCACCTTGATGGGAACTCCACAACAACTCAAGGCTTGTGGAGTATGTGCCAATCCCTTCTACCCCAAGGATTTGCGTCCACAAGTCCGAGATGATGCTACTGTTGAGGTAAATGCCATGGGCAATGGACAGTAGCAGCAACGCCAAAGAAACGATCCCTATGCTCAAAACTACATGCCGGGATGGCGGGATCAACAGAACTTCCGGTGGAGAGATCAACAAAACCAACAACAACAGCCCCGCCAAGGCAAGTCTTACTCAACCGAGGAAATGCTTCATATGTTAACTAAGCATTTTGCTTCTCATCTCTAGAGCATCGAATCGAGTATCAAGAATCTCGAGAAGCAAGTGGAGCAAATGGCAGAGGCAATCACGAGGATCGAAGCTCGAACCTCGGAATATTTGCCCTCCCAAATTGTGGTGAATCTCAAGAATAGTTTATGTGCCATTACTCTCAAAAGTGAGAGGCTTATCAAGAAGGACGAAGAAAAAATGATGATTAACCAACCTTCTGCTGGCCAACCGCACCTGCTGTAACGACCGGATTTTTGTTTTTGTTACACTTTGATAGGGTTAGAGGAGTTTAGAAAACGAAGTAAAATTTAGTGAGACTAGGATATACAAGCTTATTTATGGAAGTCGTTTGATTAAGTACCTTGTTCTAAGTTTTGGGACGAAACTTATTTTAAGGGGGTACTGATGTAATATCCGGAATTTTTATTCCGTTTAATTCCGTATCAAATCGGATTTTGATCCGTTGACTATTTCCCATTTTGTCTAGTATTTCTTCCACCACAAATTTTATCATTTTAGGTAGAATTTAATTCACATAAAATGATAAAATTATATCAAACCCTAATTCTTATGACTAGTTCTTAACGACGACTTTTGAAGAGTCCATGACAAAGCTGTGACGAGACCATGACAAGATGTGACGAGACCATGACAAAGCTGAGACAAGGCTATGACAAAGCCCGACAACCTTATGACAAGGCCTAGACAAGCAGTTGACAACCCACTCTCCTACTTACTGCTGCTGAACTCCTTAGGCCAGCCCAGTACGTGCAGCCTTGCTGATCAGCAAGCCCACCCTTCTTGCATTACCTCAGCCCACACCCCTTGCTTCAGCCCAGCCGGGAGCTGGCCAAACAACCCAGTTAGACGCCCAGCCCAACAGGAGAAGAGTATAGCTGCACACCTCACCCTCTCTACAACCATGTACAGCCGTTTCTTTCCCTTCTTCTACTCCATGTAACGGCTGAGAGGAGGCATTAATGATCGGTTAACACATTGAAGATCATCCATCCTTTTTTAAGAGATTCTCCTACTCGTCTGCATACATTCAACAACGTTCCACCTACATGAATTTGCGAGGAAAGGAGCCAGCAGAGGAAAGAACATTCAGTAGCTAGTCGTCTATCTCCTTCGGGTCTGCTCGTTGCACAGGCCTCGCCAGAAGCTAGAGTAGTGTAGGCCCATCAACGCTCTTAGGTGAATTTCATTCGACCCTTCTGCACTCAGTTTCCCCTCTAGATCTAACTCTCAGTACACACTCCTTCCCAGAAGATAACAAGTTTGGAGTGCTGCACTATTCTTTCCCCTGCGTTGACAGAAGAGAAGATATCTCCAGCGGCCACCTTGGAATCGAACCCTCTCTCACTGGTGCAGCATCTTACCTTCTACAGTTCATCAAACCCTTGGGTATGGGATCAACCATTCTCCCTTTATCTTGTCTGCAGTTCAGTCATTAAACTATAGGTGAAATAGACATGGCCTAGGATTTTAAATGTTTTAGTGTGGTGGTGAGGAGAGATCAAACTAGAGAAGTGACGAGTAGTAAGCGAGTTGTTGTAGCCTCCTAGATTTCTGACCATTAGATGACCTAGTGAAGTAAATCAGATTATCATATAAATGGAAGTGAGAAACTCCCCTTAAAACCTCAGTTTTGAAAGTAAGAATGGTCACTGTTGTGAATCAATATTAAAAAGATTGGTTGAAGATCCACCGTTGAAATTTTGATATATCATAGATGAATATATTTAGTTTACTGTGTTAAAATTTTAGAAGAAATGAACGGTCGGATTAAAAGTTATAAGGTCCCAAAGTAGAGTAGTTGAACTGTTTTTCCAACAGTGAATTTTGACTAAGTATAGGACATTTTTATTGTTGTAGCCAACTTTAAGGATTTTTGTAGAAGTGATAGTTGAACAGTTTTAAGAAATTCTTGCTCCTATGAGTAGATTGGATATCATAGATAATTTAGAGAATTATTTCAGAATTTTTGTAAGTTTATTCGAATTTACTATTTGAAGCTGAAGTTGGACCTTGGTGACTTTTCGGGAAATAGAAAAGTGTGTAGTTTCTCTAGTTTGTACCTAAAATCATCTTAGAGAGTAGAATACGGCTAGTTAACCTCAAGTAAGAATTTAAGTACGTATTACGAGATTTTTGGAAGTCTCCGGACCAAGGGTAAAATTGTCATGTTACCTTAAATGAGTACTGTAATAGTTTCTCTTCAATAGGATCTTACATCTTAGGAGTTTTAGACTTCTAAGTACCTAGGGAAATGTGTTGACCCACTAGCCTCCTTTGATAGGCAACCGAGATTCTGCAGTTACCGATTGAGTTGGGATTAAGAGAGTCGAGATTTGATTCTAGTAAGTCCACGGACTTACTTAGCTGGTTTCTTGTATGAGTGTAACGCGTATGAGTGGTGTTTGTTAGTTATGATAAACAACGAAACCGGATTAGGCCAACTTTAGTATATTATATAATTGACCCAAGTGTATGATAACGGGTCGTAAAATCATCTGCCTAGCTCTTGCGAGAGTCTAGGAGGCTCCCTGCGACCATCCAAGTCAAGTAGACGGTCAAATGCATTAGTACCATTCCTCGTTGGTAAATGGGGACAGGGGCGAGGTTTGGGAATCCCTCGTGTCACAAAATAAGTATCATTAGTAATGACATATCACCTAATTAAAGATAATAAAAAGATTGAGTTTTGCATGTTGATTGTGTATGACGTGTGTTTGTGCTTATACCTTTATACTTATGCATAGAATGTTAGCTAACGGTCTTCTACCGCTTGTAGATGCCTTGAAGGTTAGAGAGGCAATCGAGTGATCCGGCGGTAGTGGGCAGCCGGGGTTCCGTGCATTATAGGACGGGATTGTTTATTTTATTTCACGTCTTTTGAGAATTATGTTGTTTACTTTGGTTTTGAGACACAGCTGGATTGTTTGGAGTTTGTACGTTTGCTTTCGCTCATGATATAAAATTATGTTGTTTTGCCTTTTTATTTGTGCGGTGTTGTAAGGTCCGATGAAGTTGTTGCCAGGCTAAGGGCCGGGACCCATTGTGAGGTCCCAGCTCGTAGCATTCCGAGTCCTCTAGGATTTGGGGTGTTACACCTGCAGCTCCAAGGCTCCGCCCCCGTGGCTGAAGTCACACCGCTCCCGCGGCACTGTCCCACCGCCCCTACGGCCAACTGCATAGAAGGTGCTTCAGAAGAGGATCCTTATGTTCGTCCTAGCTTCCCACCAGTCTATGCTGAGAAACCACCAGCACCCTTCCCTGATGCACTGAAGGAGAGAAGAGTAATCGAGGACAAGGAGCTTTTTGAGATTTTCTCAAAATGCGAGGTAAACATTCCCCTCCTTAAACTTGTGATAAGCATGCCTAAGTATGCTCGCTTCTTGAAGGAACTATGTACCATCAATAGGAAGCAGAAGATGAAGGGGAAACTGAAATTTATGGAGAAGGAGCATGTTTCCGCTGTTTTCCAAACCCAAATGCCGGAAAAGCGTGATGATCCGGGTATGGTAAGCGTCCCTGTTGTCATATGCGATACTCACTTTGACAAAGCAATGCACTTAGGGGCATCCATTAACGTCATACCTTACTCGATCTATATATCTCTTGGGTTGGGACCTTTGCATGCAACACGTACAATAGTTCAATTAGCCGACGGTTCTAACATACTCCCCAAAGGGATAATTGAAGATGTTCTCATTAAAATTGACCAACTAATATTTCCTGTTGATTTCTTTGTCATTGATATGGAACATAGCATGCCCACCATAATGTTAGGAAGGCTTTTTCTATTAACAGCTAAAACGAAAATTGACTATGTTAGTGGAAAACTTTGTATGGAGTTTAACGATGAGGTAATTGAGTTTGATATGTTTAAAACCATGAAAAACCCCGTTAATACTCTCACTTTGTGTTCCATTAATGAAATTGAGCAAATTGAACAAACTCTTCTTGAAATGTCTGAATCAAACCAATGGGATAAAGAAAACACAAAACTTGAAGAACGTTTGTGAAAGGAGATGTGCAAGAGTCCTCAATTAATAGAAATGATGAATTGGCCATTGGGCCCAAACATCTAAATCCAAGCTAAGAGCTTGTTGTTTCCATCTTGTAGGATACTGAGTACGGAATGAGAAGTTCTCGAATAGAAAAGGGAAAGGAGGACCTAGGAGGAAGAGATAAACCAAAGGATCGGATCATGAACCGAAACGAAGGACAAAGCCCACCACATCAAGAAATTGATCTTGGAGAGGACATGCTAGGTGATGGAATCACTATCGTTTAGGATAGTTTTTAGAGTCTTTTTATTGCATTTGTGTCGGTTTATGCTACTAACTCCTTGGTCCAGTTGAAGAAGACTAAAAGAAGCTAAGGGAGGAGTTATAACCACTTAGGAGTGAAGATCGTTGACGAAGCCAAGCTTCTGTTGCCTCACCGCCCCTACGGAGCCTTGCCACCGCCACTGCGGGTGACGTCTTACACCGGAGCGCTCCCTGCGCCTTCACCAGCGCCAGCCATGAAGCATGTCACCGCCCAAGCGCCAATCCTTGGCGCCCCTATGGTGACCTGCCCTGAAGAGACGAAGACCAGCTCCCCTGCGTCTCCCACTGCGCCCCTGCCTGCGCCTGAACTTGGGAGCTAGAAGACGAAGAGGTTGTGTCACCGCCCCTGCATCGACATAGGGATGCCCCGGCGGCTTGGCATCAGAAATGTCAGGAAGTCGAAGGGTCAGACGTTTGAAGAGCATTGAAGATCCGCCCCAGCGGAATTGCCTCGCCGCCCTTGCGGCCATGAAGAAGATCAAGCGTTTTTGCTTTCACCGCCCCTACGGCTTAACGTCAGAAGCTTTACTCCGGCTGTTTACACCACCTTTATGGCTTTAAAGGTGGCAGTTTTGGGCCGTCCATTTACTCCTATTTAGTGTATTTTGTAGTATAAATAGTCTTTGGTTGATTGCTAGAAGGATCCATCTTATCATCTTGTTAGCCAACAAATTATCCACTTAAATTGTCTTGCTACCTTTGTAATAAGTTGTTAACTCCCTTGCTTCATTGGGTTGGTTTGAAGCTGCATTGTTACTTTGGTTGTAAGTTCTTTATAATATAAGTTTTCATTCAGTAATACTTTAAGTAATAATGGGTTGTGATTACTTAAAGAAAAGGAACACAAATATAAAGATAAGTTTAACGGTTTTAATCTTCTCTTCATATCCCTTAGTCTTTGTTTGAAAGATAACTTGTTACTTGTTCTTGTAGGTTTACGGAACACTAACCTGTTAAGTTGTGTTGATGCCGGTTGGCTCAACACATATATATGATCGAGACGGGAGATTAGTTGAAAACTCGTAAAAGGAACTCACCAAAGTAGCAATTGCATGCTTAGAATCAACCTAGTGTAGGTTCATTCATTATTGTCTTACTTGTCGCATTAATCGTTTTCATAAGTTTTTGTGTGCATCAATTCAACCAAACCCCCCCCCCTTGTGTTACTTGTCACTGTAATCAATAATCCCATCTAAAACACCTTAACTCTCTTAGGTTCGACCCTTACTTAATCACTATACTTGTTCTTAGTGCTAAGTCGGGATTTACTTTTGATTGGTTATAGACGACCAAAGAAATACCTTCGGTCAAATTTTGGCGCCGTTGCCGGGGAGTTTTAGTGTTTTATTGTTATTATTGATTATTGGTTTGAACCATTTTTATGGTTCAAACCCGTGCTACTAACTCCGGCTTTGCTTCTTTTTATCTAGAAATTGAGAGGACGCACATCCGGCAACGAAGACAACAACAACTTCAACAAGAGATGGTTGACCGTACTCTTCGTCAACTTACGCAACCCACCTTGCCTCAAAACCCTCTTGCGGTCACTATACCAGCATTAGGGGAAGGAGTCAACTTTGAGCTCAAGCCGGGTCTCATCCACTTGCTCCCATCCTTCCATGGGCTAAGTGGTGAAGACCCCATCAAGCACCTTGGGAAGTTCCATACCGTGTGTATGAGCATGAAGCCGCCCAACATTACCGAAGAACAAATCAAGATGAGGGCATTCGGCTTCACACTCAAAGATTCGGCGGATGATTGGTATTACCACCTTCCATCCGGGAGTATCGACACTTGGGAGAACCTTCACAAGGCGTTCTTGGAGAAATACTTTCCAGCTAAGAAGGCTAATAGCTTGAAGAAAGCTATAAGCAACATCGAGCAAGAGGCAAAGGAAACTCTCTACGAGTACTTCGAAAGGTTTGCACGCCTCCGATCCAGCTGTCCTTTTCACGGATATTCAACTCAAGATCTAGTCTTGTACTTGAACAATTTCTTACTAGACAATGAAAGGAGGATCGTCGATGCAGCTTGCGGAGGTAATATTCTTAACTCTACTCCTGACCTTGCTTTGGAAAAGATACAAGAACTAGAGGAAGGTACTCGGAACTTTGGAAGGACCCCGACTAAGAAAGGAGTTCATGCTGTGAGTTCCGGGAAGAGTGAGATTTCCACCGACCTCGTGGAATTGAAAGAAATGGTGAAGAGGCTAACACTTATGAGAACACCGCAGCAGCTCAAAGCTTGTGGAGTTTGTGCTGACCCATATCATCCAACGGACATGTGTCCACAAGTCCAGGATGACGATGCTGAGGTAAACGCAATGGGCTATGGACAACTATAGCAGCAAAGTCCTAGGAACGATCCATATGCATAGAATTTCATGCCAAACTAGCGTGACCAACATAATTTTTGTTGGAGGGATCAACAAAACCAACAACAACAGCCCCGTCAAGGTAAGTATCACTCAACTGAAGATATGTTGCAGGTTTTAACTAAACACTTTGCTACTCATGTCCAAATAACAGAATCTAGCATCAAGAACCTTGAAAAACATTTTGGTCAAATGACGGAAGCCATTACAAGAATCGAAACTAGGTCCTCCGGAGGATTACCTTCACAAATGGTTATAAACCCAAAGGTGATGCTGGAAGAGGCTCAATCATAGAGGAAGAGTCCCTACGTCCAGCCAACGACATAAAACAAAGGAGTTGCTGGGGAGGCAACCCGAAGAAATAAGAAGAGGAGCTTCTGTCAAGAAAACCGCCCCTGCGGCTCTAAGTCCCCGCCCCTGCGGTGACACCCATGGCCAGCGCCGCACCCGGCGCTGGGCCAGTGTCTGCTCACGTTGGCCACCGCCCCAGCGGTGACACTCCTACGCTTCTGCGGCGGCCACCCTTGACACGCATCCTCAGCTCCGCCCCCGGCGTTGAGGCTGCGTATCCCCTCTTCCTGGTCACCGCCCCTGCGGTTCTATTAAGGAAAGAAAAAAAATACACTTCCCAAAAATAAACCTACATCTACCTCCCTCTTTACCCCCTCTCCATTCATCCTTCAAAAACCTAGCCAACTTGCCTCCCACGCGCCGTCCGGAAGATCTCACACCGCCCTGTCCAGACGCTGTTGTGCCACCTCCGGCAACCTTGTGTCACCGCCCCTTTGTGACAACAACCATCTCCACCACCACACACAAACACCACCTCAATCCTCTCACTCTCCAAACACGACACATAAACAACCATCTCCACCACCACACACAAACACCACCTTCGGCGACGTCTACAGCAGCAAGGAAAACGCCGGAAAAGCCCCATCGCCACCACCTTCACCGAACACCCAAATCGCCCTCTGCTCTTTGCCCGCCCCTGCGCCTACAAGCTACCGCTCCTG
Organism: Fagopyrum esculentum; assembly: GCA_033239045.1. Lineage (NCBI taxonomy): Eukaryota > Viridiplantae > Streptophyta > Magnoliopsida > Caryophyllales > Polygonaceae > Fagopyrum > Fagopyrum esculentum. The sequence goes on from BSUD01000001.1 coordinate 73,513,876, forward strand.
TGTCGAGCCACCCCTGCGCCTGTTGCAGCCGTCCCTGTAGAAAACACAACAGAGGGTTCGTTTCTTACTCAACTTTGTGAAATTTCTAATTCCTTTGATTGTCTCAACTGCAAGAGATGGAGAATCAGAAGAAATATAAGTTTTCAGAAGTCGAGACGATGCGGTATAGGATTGCACAAAGTCGGGATGTGTATGCAACCCGATTTCTGGACGTTCCTACTTTGGAACAATTGGGTTTGTTAGAGAGCATGCAGGCACTTCTCAACAACGTTGGGCTCGGGGATTTTTTGACAACAACCGCTCCAACATACCCCGAGCTCAGCCGCCAGTTCATTGCCACCTTCAAAATAGAAACAGTGGACCATAAGTGTGTTGGACTTACATTCAAGTTCAAGAAAAGGAAGTACACATTAGACTAGACCCAGCTATAGGAGGCATTAGGGGTGACTATAGCCACTTCCGATGACTGGTGGGAACCTATTCCGACACCTGATTTGATGGAGTTCTGGCAGGCCGCCACCAGGTCTGAATTTCATGCAGGGGGTGAGTACTCCAACAAATTCACTCACCCCTGTTTGAGGCTCATCTCGAAGGTATTCATGAGTGTCTTCTGTGGACACAAGGAGGAGAATAATGTTGCTCTTAAGGACCTTCCACTGCTATATGCCTGCCTCTCCACGAATGACTGGGTGCCAGATTGGCCATACCTCTTCCTTACCGCTCTGAAGCGGATTAGGAAGAATGAGCCACGTGATATTATGGGAGGAGGGATCATCTCCTTGTTGGCTGCACAGGTGATGGATCTCTCTACTTTAGAGGACGGATTAGAAGCCCCACTTTATACGGAGGGTATGTTGAGGAGGTGCAGGCTCCTCAGGAGAGACGGGGAGCATCGTTTTTGGCTCTCTTTAGCAGATGGGAGTCACATCACATACCTCCCCCGACGACTTCCATTGGGAGACGAGCTCTCCGATCTATATGTACCAGCTGACCCGGTTCCTCCGAGACGACCTCAGGCAGATATTGTTGGGAGATACGCAGCCGGCTCCTGCCGAGCCCCCACCACTGATGAGGAGATGCCGACGGCAGCACACGACAGTCAGGCCATGGAGAGGCTGCAGGCTCAGATGTTAGCCTTGACTACACAGCACCAGGTGTGGCAGACCGAGTACCAATGGTCCATGCTTGAGAAGCAGCCGGCGTGGCAGTCTAGTTTTGCCTCCTCCATGACCACTCACTTTGACCGCCGTCAGGATGCTTGACAGGGGGCGCATCAGCAGCAGTTGGAGACTCAGCAGCTGGTTTGGCAAGCTAGCTATGAGACTTCATTTAGAGAGAGGATGGAGGCTCTGGAGGGCCGTATCGACAACCTTCACCGCCGGCAGGAGCACTTCTTTCACCATTTTCCTTACCCACCGGAGGATGGTCCAGGTGGTCCATCCGGACCACCCCACTGAGGGGTACATTTCTCTTCCCTTCTCCCACATTTATATTTGACTCATTTCCACTTTGAGGACAAAGTGTACTTCAAGTATGGGGGAGGGATATATCATTGCTTGTACATTTTCATTGAGTTGCTTTGAGTTTTTTTTTGCATCTTTTAAATTCAGTTGAAATTCAAAAAAAAAAAGAGAAAAAGCCAAAGAAAATGAAAAACCTTGGATAAACCGAAAACCCGAAAGGGCGGTTTAGGCAAAAAGAAGGTAGTCCGACCAACCTTAGGTTGGTGCAAAATTGGACTTGAGGGATGTGAGTTCAAGTGAGAAAGAAGAAGAGTGGCAAGGTGAAAACCCAAAAGGGCGCCTTGGCAAAAAGAGCGACACCGAGTGTAGGTTTCCCTTCCGGCGTTTGGCGACGTAAGAAGGGGAGTCATAAGGAGGTTGTCCGGGTAGGCCACTCTTGGTGCGATAAGGATGGTAGTTTCTCCCTTTTTCTCACATTTCCTCTCTTTTCATTCTTTCTTTCTTGGTTTTTCTCTTGTTTTCATTGTCTTTTCTTGCTTACCCATGCTTCTTGAGGCCTTTGAGTCTAGTTGTTGTTTTACTCGGGACGAGTAAAAGGTCTAAGTATGGGGGAGTTTGATAGGTGATGGAATCACTATCATTTAGGATAGTTTTTAGAGTCTTTTTATTGCATTTGTGTCGGTTTATGCTACTAACTCCTTGGTCTAGAAGAAGAAGACTAAAAGAAGCTAAGGGAGGAGTTATAAGCACTTAGGAGTGAAGATTGTTGACGAAGCAAAGCTTATGTTGCCTCACCGCCCCTGCGGAGCCTTGCCACCGCCCCTGCGGGTGACGCCTTACACCGGAGCGTTCACAGCGCCTTCACCAACACCAGCCATGAAGTATGTCACCGCCCCCGCGCCAATCCTTGGCGCCCCTGTGGTGACCTGCCCTGAAGAGACGAAGACCAGCTCCCCTGCTCCTCCCACTCCGCCCCTGCCTGCGCCTCAACTTGGGAGCTGGAAGACGAAGAGGCTGTGTCACCCCCCCCTGCGTCAACATAGGGACACCTCGGCGGCTTGGCATCAAAAACTTCAGGAAGTCGAAGGGTCAGACGTTTGAAGAGCATTGAAGATCCGCCCCAGCGGAATTGCCTAGCCGCCCCTGCGGCCATGAAGAAGATCAAGCGTTTTTGCCTTCACCGTCCTTGCGGAGCTGAAGGCCGCCCCTGCGGCTTAACGTCAGAAGCTTTACTCCAGATTTTACACCACCTTTATGGCATTAAAGGTGGCTGTTTTGGGCCGGCCATTTACTCCTATTTAGTGTATTTTGTTGTATAAATAGTCTTTGGTTGATTGCTAGAAGGATCCATCTTATCATCTAGTTAGCCAACAAATTATCCACTTAAATTGTCTTGCTACCTTTGTAATGAGTTGCTAACTCCCTTGCTACATTGGGTTGGTTTGAAGCTGCATTGTTACTTTGGTTGTAAGTTCTTTATAATATAAGTTTTCATTCAGTAATACTTTGTGTTTCCTTGATCTCCTTTGTCTAATTGCATGTTTACTATTGCTTAAGATTGATCACCTTAGGTTCTAAAGTGCATGTAAACAACTAGGATTAATAGGTTCCGGGTTCGGGTCTTTAATCTAGTAGCCACTTTAAGTAATAACGGGTTGTGATTACTTAAAGAAAAGGAACACAAATATAAAGATAAGTTCAACGGTTTTAATCTTCTCTTTATATCTCTTAGTCTTTGTTTGAAAGCTAACTTGTTACTTGTTCTTGTAGGCTTACGGAACACTAACCTGTTAAGTTGTGTTGATGCCGGTTGGCCCAACACATATATATGATCGAGACGGGAGATTAGTTGAAAACTCGTAAAAGGAACTCACCAAAGTAGCAATTGCATGCTTAGAATCAACCTAGTGTAGGTTCATTCATTATTGTCTTACTTGTCGCATTAATCGCTTTCATAAGTTTTTGTGTGCATCATTTCAACCAAAACATCCCCCCTTGTGTTACTTGTCACTTTAATCAATAATCACATCTAAAACACCTTACACTCTCTTGGGTTCGACCCTTACTTAATCACTATACTTGTTCTTAGTGCTAAGTCGGGATTTACTTTTAATTGGGTATACACGACCATAGAAATACCTTCGGTCAGGACAATATAGCTTGATCAAGGATTTAAGTCGAACCAACAACGTAAAACAAAGGCGCTACTTGGGAGGCAACCGGAGAAAATTAAAAGGAGGAGCTTCTGTCAACGAAACCGCCCCGCGGCTCTATGTCACCGCCCTCGCGGCTCTATATCACCGCCCCCGCGGTGACTCTACACTCCTAGCACCACCCCCAGCGCTGGGCCAGAGGCCACCTCTTCCTTGTCACCACCCCGCGGTGACAAGCCCCCGCCCCTGCGGGTTTTATCCAAAAAAGAAAGAAATAAAAAATAAAAAACAACCCCCTACACCTACCGCACCCACCTCTCCCTCCCCCTCTCTCTCTCTCTCTCTCTCTCTCTCCATATTACCTAACTCCATCTCCCCGACCTCCATCTCACGCTCAACTCTCTCCCCCAATTAAACACTCCCTCAACAGCCTCACCGGCGCCCTCACTGACGCCCCCTAAGCACCACCACGCTGCACCACCACCCCTATCAACGCCCCAACGCCACCCCCATATAATGTCTCCACGACACCTCTTCTTCCATCCCGCTGCAACTTCCCTCACCAACCCTAACACTAACAACCTCCACCACCACGTTCTTCACTATACAACCACTAACTTCACCACCATCGGCACCAACAACAACCAGAGGAAGCCCCGACAACAACGCTTCCAATGCTTTGTCAAAGATCTTAAAAATTTCCCTTCCGCACTTTTCTCGCCCCCGCGGCTCGACTCACCGCCCCTACGCCTCACCGCCCTTGTGGCTCTATCACCCGCCCCCGCGGTTTCTGCAATAGAAAGGTGCTCTTTTCTCCGTTTGTTTGTGAATTCTAATTCATCTACTTGCAAGTGATTATAGAATGGAGAAAGCAAGATGAACCCAAGGGAATTGGATAGGTACGAGATAGTGCAGAGCCGAACTGTCTTTCCAACTTGGTTTTTACATATTCCGATGTTGGAAAGCTTAGGGATGTTGGAGAGTATACTGGAGCTCCTCGGGCATGCTGGACTCGGGAAATTCCTTGGCAAGAGTCATGTTGTGTACCCGGAGCTGACACGGCAATATGTGGCCACATTCAACTTGGAGAATGAGGACCACATTTGTGTTGGATTGTCATTCAAGTACAACAAGAGGAGGCATACGTTGTACTTGGACCAGCTGAGAACAACCTTTGGGGTTACAAAGAACCCCTCCGAGAAGTGGTGGGAGCTGGCTCCTACACAGGATCTCTTCGAGTTTTGGCATGTTGCCACCGGGTGAGACTTCCATGTAGGGGGTGAGTACAACAACAAACTCACTCACCCCTATTTGAGGATGCTCTCCAAGATCATCATGTGTGTCTTCTGTGGAAACAAGGAGGAGAACAAGGTCGCACTCAAGGACCTTACATTGCTATACTCCTACATCCCGGCATGTGACATCGTGCCGGATTGGATTTCACACTTCCTTTCCGCTTTGAAGCGGATAAGGAAGGACGAGCCACGTGACATTGTTGGAGGGATCATCACCCTCATTACGGCTCAGGTGATGGATGTGACAAAGTTGGAGGATGGGATGGCAATACCATTCTATACTGAGGGCCTTCTTTGCTGGTGTAAGTTGTTAAAGAGGTAGGGTGAGCACCTCTTTTGGCTTTCCTTTATAGATGGGAGCCATGTCACCCACTTGCCCTGGTCTTTGCTCTTCGGAGACAAGCTTTCCGACCTCTACATTGTTGCTGCCCATACGTGTCGAGGCAATCACAAGTTTCCATTGTTGAGCGGCATGCGGCGAGCTCGAGTCGGGTACCAGTTGAGGACTATCAGCCCATCCCCGATGACACAGAGATGCCCACAATGGAGGAGGATGACCCCGCATACGACAAGCTTCTTGCTTAGATGGTAGCTTTGTCCACTAAACATCAAGAGTGGTAGACCGGCTATTAGAAGACGATGCTTGAGCAGCAACAGGGTTGGCAGAAGGGATTTGAGGCAAGCATGATTGCTCATTTTGAAGAGCGTCAAGATGCTTGGCAGCGGGATGTTAAGAAAAGGATGCGGGCCCATATCGACTCTTAGCAATAGGCTTGGCAGGCCGGCTTTGAGACCTCCTTTGGTGCTAGGATGGACGCCCAACAAAGCCGCCTCAACGACATCTACCAACGGCAGGAGCATTTCTTCTCTCACTTCCTATATCCACCACCAGTTCCGGATGGTCCAGCCGGACCATCCCACTAGTGAGTCTCCTATTTCCCTTCTCCATATTTTATTTTGCCTTCATTTTCACACTTTGAGGGAAAAGTGTTCTTCAAGTATGGGGGAGGGATCATATCTTGCTTGTATAGTTGTGTTTATTTGAAGAATCTCAGTTTGTAATTCATTGATTTATTCAGTCAAGAAAAAAAAGAGAAAAAGCCAAAGAAAATGAGAAAAAGGCAACAAAATCCTTGGATAAACCGAAAACCCAAAACGGCAGTTTAGGCAAAAAGAAGGTAGTCCAATCAACACTAGGTTGGTGCAAAATTGGATTTGAGGGATGTGAGAATTTGGTGAGACTATCATAAAAAGAAGAAGAGTGGCAAGGTGAAAACCCGAAAGAACTCCTTTGCAAAATGAGCGACATAAGAAGGTGAGACATAGGGAGGAGTCCGGGTAGGTCACTCTTGGAGCAATAAGGATGGTAGTTTCTCTGTTTTCTCACTTTTCTCTTGTTTCACTTTTTCTTTGGTAATTTCTTGTATGTTCCTCATCACTCTATTGCACCCTGCTTTGACAAGTAATGGAATCACTATCGGTTTTAGGTAGTTTTAGAGTCTTCTAACTATGTTGTGTTGCTAATGTTTGGATCCAGATGAAGAACCTCAAAATGAAGTAAAGAAAGGATCTAGCAACACTTGGGAGAAGAAGAAGATCAATGAAGATGGGCTTTTGGTGCCACACCGCCCCCACGGCAGAATCCACCGCCCCAACGGTGGCCAATGTCCCCGATACCGCAACCTGCGCCTCACCAACGCTTTGAGAACAGGGTGTCACCGCCCCCGCGGCAACACCTAGCTGCCCCTATGGTGACTCAGCCCGAAGAACAAGTGTCAACGCCCCAGCGCCTTTTGCCAGCGAACCTGTGAAGCCGAAGAGATTGTGTCACCGCCCCCGCGGTGACACTAAGCCGCCCTTGCGGATCGACACTAGAAACGTCAAGAAGATCAACAGTAAGATGTTCTAGAGCATTATAGACCCCGCCCCGGTGGCCCTGCTATGCCTCCCCCGCGGCTAAGTTGAAGATGGAACGTTTTGGCCTAAACCGCCCCTACAACACTGTAACCCGTGCCTGCGGTTTAGCGCCAGAGGGCTTTACTCCGGTTGTTTAGGCCACCTTTATGGCCTTAAAGGTGCTGTTTACACAACCTCTTTACTCCCATTTACGGCATTTTCTTGTATAATTAGAGCCCTAGGCTGATTGCTAGAATCATCCTTATTTTCCCAAAAAAGCTCTCTTTGTTTACGTGTCATTTTGTGTGGAGTTCTAAGCTTCCTTGCTACATTGGGTTGATTGAAGTTGTATGCAATTTGGTTGTAAGTCTTTTTAATAGAAGCTATATTCAATTTCCAATTGTGTTTTGTTCCTTGCTCTTTAACTTATGTTTGCATGCTTATTCTCACTTAGCTTGATCACCTAAGTTGTACAATTGCATGCAAAAGGCTAGGGTTATCGATTCCGGCTTCGGGTCCTTAATCTAGTAGAAAACTCTTAGGTAATAACGGTTTGTAATTATCTAAGGGGAAAGGAACATAACTACATAATAAGATTAACGGGTTGTTTATCTTTTATGTATCTCTTTGTCTTTGTTTGAATGCTAACTTGTGGTTTGATCTTGTAGGTTTACGAATTGATAAACTGCTTAAGTTGTGGTAATGCTTGTTAGCTTAACACATAAATTAGATCAAGATGAGAACAATTGGCAAATGCTTCTAAAAAGAACCAATCGAGTTGTATACATGCGGAAATCGAACCTCGTGTAGTTTCCAAATCATTCATATTAGCACCATATTTGCTTGTAATTCATTTTCTTTTGTCTTGTTCAACATTGCAATCCAAACCCCCCCCCCCTGGTTACTAAATTGATAATTGAATCTAAATAATACTTTGACCATAACTCCCTTGGGTTCGACCCTTACTTATACACCATACAATCGGTTAAGTGCTAAATTCAAAATTCTACTTTGATTAAGCTAAACACAACGACCATAGGTTTATAAGCTTGTCATGGCCTTTCTGTGTCACGTGGTTTCTGCTGATGGAATCATGGTTGATCTGGCGAAGATAGAGGTTGTAGCAGCATGAACGACTCCGAAGAATGTCAAGGAAATAAGCATCTTCCATGGCTTAGCCGGATATTACCGTAGGTTTGTGGAAGGGTTTTCTGTGATCGCTCGATCACTTACCAACTTGTTCAGGAAGACTACTCTGTTTGTATAGTCCGAGCCGTGTACTCAGAGTTTCGAGGAGCTGAAGAGGAAATTGACTTCTACTCCCTTTTTAGCACAACTAGAGGGCACTGATGACTTTGTGGTGTATAGCGACGCATCCAAGCTAAGCTTGGAATGTGTTTTGATGCAGTGAGGCAGGGTAATCGCTTAGGCGTCTCGGTAGTTGAAGATGTATGAGGAGAATTACCTGATTCATGACCTCGAGTTAGGTGCAGTGGTTCGTGCCTTGAAGATCTGGCGGCATTACCTGTATGGAGTTTCATGATAGATCTTCACGGACCATAAGAGTCTGAAGTATATTTTCACTCAACGGGAATTGAATAACCGCCAAAGGAGATGGTTCGAGTTGATCAAGGACTTTGACCTTGAGATTTCGTATCATCTAGGGAAGGCAAATGTAGTCCTCAATGCCCTCAGAAGGAAGACGCCTCGAGAGAAGGCGATAGCGAGATTGACAGCTCCTCGAAACTCTAAGTACATGGAGATAACGAAAGTTAGCCGGTTAGAATTAAGGCTCGTTAGTAGCAAATCCTGGGTGAGTCAAGGAAATATCGGGTGAGATTTTTGTATGAAGAGGCCGAGATTTGTCAAATGCAAGGTTTTTGTAATGCAAATTGTTTTGGGCTCGGGTTAAGCTTCTTCTTTGTTGCCTTTTGGTTATATATACTCTTGAATCGCATTAACTCTTGTCCGAATGGCCTCACCGAAACTTTAGGTTATAATCGATGATATAATATAAAGGTGAACTCAAGAAAGGGCCTTTGTTGTTGTATGCACGTGATTCCAAGGTATATGATGTATATATTGCTGTTGGATAATAGATATTGTTGCACCTCGTGAAGATATTTCACTGACACTTGAAGATAAGATAAGATTTTATCTACTAGATAAAATCTCAATAAAAGATATCCAATATATCTCTTTCCTTTCCTTTGCAGCTAGATATGTTCTTGCCTTGAAGATATATCCCAAATATAAAGCTTCGCTTTTATTGGATTTGGCGAGAATAATCACGATCTTTCGGTTACACCAAATCTCGGGTGATCCTTCAGGGATCTCGGCCAAGTTCTTAGACCGAGATTGTCTTTGTAATGGAATCTTGTTTTAGGTTTCAAGGTTTCAAGGTAATTGTTCGCTCCAAACGGTGTGTACAAGCTTTAAATTTATAACCCTAGACGTAAACTTAAAACAAGGATGCGAACCCGCAGTGTACGGGTCAATCGTAGTAAAAAGCAAGGAATTCCAGGGGTCGATCACAGGGACTTAGTGAAACAAAGTTCAATTTACGGTATGCTTTAGTAATTACTAACCACAAAGCAATTAAAACAATCAAAGATGATAAAAGTCAATAAAGGAAACATGCAATTCTAGGGATTAAAGCATCTAATTGTCGTTCCAACTCAAGATCTAAAGATAAGCGTACAAAGCTGAGGTTTTTGCATGGGGAAGGTGTTACTAAAGTGGAATATATCACCGGGTAAGTCTCACTACTCACTAATCCTAAACCATAACTCCTATTACCGGGTAAGTCTCAAGGAATTAAGATAAAGAACTATAACCTCAAACTAACACACCATATAAGGGAATAGAATCAACCTTTACCGGGTAAGTCTCAAGCTAACTCACTAAGATGGGATGAAAGCACACTCAAACCCCAATAAAGGACAAACCTTTATTACCTACACTTATGATCTTAGGTACACAAACAAAGGAATTACCGGGTAAGTCTCATCCTAAGCTTGCATTGAACCAGGCAAGGTGTAATAAGAATAGGATTTGGCAAACTCTAACACTTAACCCTCAGTTTCGGATCAGATAAGTCACCTCGGTCAGACGAATTCCACCCCGGCCGAGATGTTCATCGACTGAGCGAGATGCTTAGGGTTAAGGTTAAAGGCTCGAACTTTCAGGGTCCTACTGGAATCTAAGATTATTCTATCATTGTTTTTCCCACAACCTTCAGCCAATCACCCTAGAATCACACAAAGAGATTAGCCACTCATCATCATCATGAAAGTATTAATCAAGTATATGGGAAGAAGGTGAATATTTGAACAAAAAGAATTTAATGAAAAGACTTCAATAACTGAATCAAATATCACAACAAAAGCGTTTCTTGGATAGAAATCCAACAAGGCAAGACAACAAGGAAGGGAATCTAAGATAGTCTTACAAAAACCCTTCAAAAGCTTATAAAAGCTACAATCTTCCTTTTTCAACCTTCAAAAAGGTTCTTCAAATCTCCCAACTGGAGTATGGCTGTAGCGGTGTATAAACCCTGATCGATGGTATAGCATGTTCTTGATTTGTGGGAAATCCGACCCTTTTTATAGGAAAATTACTCTCCAAAGATAAGATATCTTAGAAAGATCTCTTCCCATTAAAATAGGTAAAATATATGATCTAGCATATCTTCTTCCTTCCAAGAGCCAAGCCCAAAAATATAAGATCTCTTTCCAAAGATAAAAGATCTCAGCCAAGAATAAAATATTCTCACCGCGTCCCAGGTGTTCGCCTCGGTCGAGTCGACTTCTCTGGATCACCTCGGTCGAGGTGAATCTGTAGTCAACCGAGGTGAGTCACAACTGAATGTGAAATCTCTCAAATCTGGTCCAAAGTGAATCCTAAATCCATGGCTACGCTTCCTGGATGGTTCCTTATGTTCCTGAATGTAGCTCCAATGACTCCATAGCTCCTTTTGCTCCTTTTTGATGCAAAACGTGCCATTTTACCTACGATTACAACAAAACTAGGTGTAGACCTCGATTCCCGCAAAGGTAGATGAAATGGTAATATAATCACATATTATACATACAAACATGCAGTTTATTGAAGATAAAACGTCTAAACAAACCTCAAAATATAGACTATAATTCATTCTATCAAAATACCCCATACTTAGCCCTTGCTTGTCCCCAAGCATGTTCCGCATATAAAAGACAAGATAGAATGGATTATAAGTCAAGAAAATCAATGAAAAGTCTTTCAAAAACATTTTTATGGTGTGCTACAATCATAGATCACTCTAAGAGAATACTTCATGGAATTTAAAATCAATGTTTGATCAAAACATTTTATAAATATAAGAAAGCTGTTCATCTTTGCATAAAATCATAGAATGCATAATAAGTCATAATTATCAAAATTAATCATGCATAATCGAGTTTAAACCACTAAGTCAATCAACAAGCTCGAGGTCTCAAGGGCTTCCCAAAAGAAAGGTCAAGAAACGTGTAGGGTAGGGATGTACGTAAGGTAATGTGGTGCTAGAATCCGGGAAAAGGATATACTTCACTTTCACTTTGACTTTCAACATCTTCCACCAATAAGTTTTGCTTATTTCACACTTTTTCTTTTTACTTTACTTTTTGGGATGCATGGACAGAGGTGCACAATAACCGAAGCCTAGGAGATTAGCAATCATCAATTTATTGAGATGCTTCAAACCCTTGATGCACATACCATGACTCGTTAGGAATATCGCTCAATCCGACTTTGGCAAGACACAAACACCCGGCTATGTGAATGGTGCCGAGTTACTCATCATCATGATTGACTTCCCCAAACCTATTTATTACTTTCTAAGACTTTCACTTCCAGCCAACTTCTCAACTTTCCTTTCACCTGCTTTTCACTTTCTTGCTTCCAAATTCCCGGATAGGTAAAGGAGGCAAATATGTATATGAGGGGCTAAGCATGATCAAGAAGGAGAAGAGAAAAGAATGAATTGCCTTGGTCTTTCCAGGAAGAAAGTGAGAGAACTCATAATGTGGTGTCAACCTTCAAATTCAACATAATTTGGATAAAAACAAAGTATTAAACATGCCAAAATTTCAAACAAAGCATTTAGCAACTTAAACATATCATAAAACCTTTCAAACATATAAAGATTTCAAAACCAGTCAGCAAACAAAGTCTTCACTGAGATCATATCAAGATAAGAAGCACAAAATCATTTTCGAAAACTTTCAATTAAACCACCTCGGTCGAGGTGTTCTAAGTCAACCGAGGTGGTCAACCTCGTTTGGCCAAAACCATCCTGGTCGAGGTCAAAAAATTTTTTTTTATTTAAACCAGTTTTTGACGTTTTTCTCAATCAAATAACCTGTATGCATGCATGTAATCTCAGATAAGCACGTAGAGCATAATAATATCCGAAAGAGTCATACAAATCATCCACATACCCCATACTTGGGACACATTGTTCCAATGGGTCAAAATAAGTCTAAGGTCAAGATACTCACCGAACATAGCTAAACTGCATGAAGAAGTAAGAAACAGCTCCCAGATAAGACCATCTCGGTTGGCGAAGCACATCTCGGTCGAGGTGTTTTGACAGTACCCGAGATGTATCTCAGTAAAGCTCGTTTCCTCAACTTCTCGAAATTTTGTTCTTCTAGTGTAGCTCCTGAACTGTGATCCTTCCTTTTGGAATACCTGGTTGTTGTCTAGAAGAAAACAAAGACAAAACAAAGCAACTATCTAAACTAAACTAGAAAAGGGAGAAGAAAGCAATACCTTGGGTTGCCTCCCAATAAGCGCTTGGTTTAAGGTCGCTAGCTGGACCCTTCTCCATAGAATTACTCAATGTACCTTGAACACCACGGAGTGCTCGTCACATCCATCATAAAATTCTTCCAAAAAGGTTCCGGTTCCTAATTTTACCGGTAAATGGTAAGATCTCTTACGTACAAGCTTGTACGGTTTGATTCTCACCGGAAACATTCTAGCTTTCCTGCACTTCAATGGGACACAATCTAGCCTTGCGTCCCATCCTTTCCTTGATCGAGAAAACAACTTCTCGAGAATCCTAGTAGCTTCCCCATCTATAGCTTGGGAATGGTACAAGGTCCTTAGCATGCGAGGGACCCCATACTTGAACAAAAGACACTTCATCGCCTTAACGGTGAAGTGCTTGCAAACTCCACTCCTTATAATCCAAGGAGCATCTTCTTCTAATAATTTCAAGGGAGGTTTCATCTTGATCTTAGGAGGTTCTTTCGGAAGAGACCTCCAACTCTCCGGTGCATTCCTGAAAAATTCAGAAATTTTAATAGGGATTTCAAATGAAGTAGGAGAATGTACCTTGTAAAGTTCTCCAAAGCTTGGGACAAGTTTCATGTTAGGTTGATAATCCACACACGAAATCCCTCCCAACTCAGCTGGTCTTTCTTCCACCTTGACCACAGTCTCAGTAGTTTGGCCAAAGTTCTCTGCATCTTCCTCTTCTACTCCTACAGATTTTTCTTCCACCTCGGCCGATCTCTCTTTCACCTCGGCCGAGGTCTCAACAGTTAGATCGAAATCTTCCACATCTTCTTCTCCCTCAAAAGCTTCAGGAGAAACTTCTGGTTTGATTGGAGGAATGCTTGAAACTTGCAGCACTTCCTTATGCTCCTCTTTTGACTTAGCATAGGACAGGGTGCTTTCCTTGAGCTTTTCCACCTTCTTCATCAACCTTTCCAATCTTGATTCAAGAGAATCTTCAAAAGGTTGCTCATAAGTGTTTCTAGGGATATTCAGCTTATCCCATATCGCAAGCTCCTCATTAATGGCATCTTCTCTTTCCCATTCATTGTTGAACCAATAGAAGGAGTACTTCTCCTCCAAGTATTCATAATGGTCCGCCCTAGCACTTTGTCTTGCTATCCAGGCTGGATCAAATGTAGTCATCGGAAATCCTGAAAACTACAAAACTCATAGAAAGAGTAGTTAGTAGCAACAGGGGCAAATGCCCCGAAAATAAACCGCGACCGGCTCGGTCTAGACCAAGTCCCCGGCAACGGCGCCAAAAACTTGTTCGCTCCAAACGGTGTGTGCAAGCTTTAAATTTATAACCCTAGACGTAAGCTTAAAACAAGGATGCGAACCCGCAGTGTACGGGTCAATCGTAGTAAAAAGCAAGGAATTCCAGGGGTCGATCACAGGGACTTAGTGAAACAAAGTCCAATTACGGTATGCTTTAGTAATTACTAACCACAAAACAATTAAAACAATCAAAGATGATAAAAGTCAATAAAGGAAACATGCAATTCTAGGGATTAAAGCATCTAGTTGTGGTTCCAACTCAAGATCTAAAGATAAGCGGACAAAGCTGAGGTTTTTGCATGGGGAAGGTGTTACTAAAGTGGAATAGATCACCATAAGTCTCACTACTCACTAATCCTAAACCATAACTCCTATTACCGGGTAAGTCTCAAGGAATTAAGATAAAGAACTATAACCTTAAACTAACACACCATCTAAGGGAATAGAATCAACCTTTACCGGGTAAGTCTCAGGCTAACTCACTAAGATGGGATGAAAGCACACTCAAACCCCAATAAAGGACAAACCTTTATTACCTACACTTATGATCTTAGGTACACAAACAAAGGAATTACCGGGTAAGTCTCATCCTAAGCTTGCATTGAACCAGGAAAGGTGTAATAAGAATAGGATTTGGAAAACTCTAACACTTAACTCTCAGTTTTGGATCAGATAAGTCACCTCGGTCAGACGAATTCCACCCCAGCCGAGATGTTCATCGACTGAGCGAGATGCTTAGGGTTAAGGTTAAAGGCTCGAACTTTCAGGGTCCTACTGGAATCTAAGATTATTCTATCATTGTTTTTCCCACAACCTTCAGCCAATCACCCTAGAATAACACAAAGAGATTAGCCACTCATCATCATCATGAAAGTATTAATCAAGTATATGAGAAGAAGGTAAATATTTGAACAAGAAGAATTTAATGAAAAGACTTCAATAACTGAATCAAATATCACAACAAAAGCGTTCCTTGGATAGAAATCCAACAAGGCAAGACAACAAGGAAGGGAATCTAAGATAATCTTACAAAAACCCTTCAAAAGCTTATAAAAGCTACAATCTTCCTTTTTCAACCTTCAAAAAGGTTCTTCAAATCTCCCAACTGGAGTATGGCTGCAGCGGTGTATAAACCTTGATCGATGGTATAGCATGTTCTTGATTTGTGGGAAATCCGACCCTTTTTATAGGAAAATTACTCTCCAAAGATAAGATATCTTAGAAAGATCTCTTCCCATTAAAATAGGTAAAATATATGATCTAGCATATCTTCTTCCTTCCAGGAGCCAAGCCCAAAAATATAAGATCTCTTTCCAAAGATAAAAGATCTCAGCCAAGAATAAAATATTCTCGCCGCGTCCCAGGTGTTCGCCTCGGTCGAGTCGACTTCTCTGGATCACCTCGGTCGAGGTGAATCTGTAGTCAACCGAGGTGAGTCACAACTGAATGTGAAATCTCTCAAATCTGGTCCAAAGTGAATCCTAAATCCATGGCTACGCTTCCTGGATGGTTCCTTATGTTCCTGAATGTAGCTCCAATGACTCCATAGCTCCTTTTTGATGCAAAACGTGCCATTTTACCTACGATTACAACAAAACTAGGTGTAGACCTCGATTCCCGCAAAGGTAGATAAAATGGTAATATAATCACATATTATACATACAAACATGCAGTTTATTGAAGATAAAACGTCTAAACAAACCTCAAAATATAGACTATAATTCATGCTATCAGTAATGGGTGGCTTGTGTTTGGATAAAGCTTTCTCTCTTTACAATAGACACAAGACAACACACGTTAAGCTCAAATAAAATCAAAAGAGATGGCAAACACAAAAGACTCGATTTTTATGTGACTCAAAGAAGACTCAAATAAAGATCAAACATTTGGGGAATATTCGGACTTCAATGAGTTAGCTCTAATACCACTTTGATGCGGGGTGAAAGCCAAAGTTTCCCGATCTAGATTGAAAGTCCTCAAATCAAACTACAGAAGGAAATCTCAGTTGAATTAAGCAAATTCTCGGGCGAGATTTAGACAAGAACATACCGAGATTTCTTGTAAATCAAAATGTGGAATAATGTATTATATGGAAAGATAAGAAGATGATAATATGGAATGATAAATGATAAATATATGAAGATAGGACTATGTTAAGACTTGCAAAGAACCTTGACCTAAATTGGATCAAAACCCTTAACAAAGAATTACCTTCACCCTTCCTTCTTCAACCTTACGCAAGCCTTCTAGATAAGACAAACACGAGGGACCATTTTGACTTGTAGCACCAACCTTCAAAAAGAATAACACACACAAGAACAACCTATCAAATACTCACAACTTTTCAATAAAAAAACTCTCCTTTTGATTTAAAAGAAATGATAAAAAGCAAACCCCGTGAGCGAAGTAACAAGTATCTCACAATAATGTGGAATTCAATAATCACAACTAAGATACCTATGAATCTCACCCTCTATGTCTACTTATAGGAGAGATTCCTCTAAAAGATAGGATATCTAACTAAAAGATAATCCTAATAAAAACCTAATAAATAATCCTAAAAGATAGGATAAAAAACTCAACAAAAACCTTCTGAAAATTTAAGAGATAAAAGGTATTAAAATAAGCAAAGATAATTAGAGGTTTGAGAGATAAAAGGTATTAAAATAAGCAAAGATAATTAGAGGATAAGAATCCCCTCTTTGAGATCTACTTGTTACGACACAACAGAAGAAAATATCAGATAGGATCTCGGCCGAGATTCCTGAGTGTTGGCCGAGATTTTTCATTTCCACTTCTCCTTGATTTTCCTTGATGATGTCTCCTCTTGGATCCTTTTAGTCTGTGACCTAGTGACTGGTCCTTGTATAATTGGTGTCAAGGATGGTCCCACATCAGAAAGGCTCAATAAGACTAGGATTTGGGCATTCTAAAACCTAAGCATAAAGATATAACAACAACGGATCAACAGAAGAAACCTCGGGCTGTTCTAGGGAAAATCTAGGCTGAGATTCTCAAGAAAAGGCTGAGATTCGACTACTCAAAGGTTAAACCAACTCTTCAGGGTCCAATCTAACTTAAAGGCTCAGTCTATCATCATCTAATCCACAACCACCAACCAATCACCCTAGAATCGCAAGGGTTTAGCCAACAACACACATATTCAAATCAAGAAAGATAAAAGAATATTTAAGAAACTCATAAACCAATAAAACTATAAGAAAGGTAAGAATACTTAGCAATTTGTCTTCAATACATCAATAGAACAATAATCTAACAACAAAGGTAGAATCTTTGATCCAAAAGAATGAAATCAAGAACTAGTCTTTCTCTCCAAGAAATCTTCAAATCTTCTCAATCTTCAACAAATTGAATCCAAAAGTATTGTAGCTGTCTTCTATGGGGCGTGGATCTAAGCGTGGTAGAACGTGTCAAGTTCTATCCAGTTGTCAACCACCTCCCTTCAAATCCTCTTCTCAAACTAATCCCCCCATTCAATGTTGTAGGTCATGAGAAATATATAGAGATAAATCTAGGGTTTGGAGTAACATGAGCCTCCTAAAGATAATGCAAATAACGGGATTTTGTCTATAAGAGCCTAGTTGCTGAGTTGTTGAGAGAGCGTGCAGAGGGCCAGGATTAAGCTTGAGCCGCCCCTGCGTGACCCAGAGGGCGCCCCTGCGCCTAGCCTGGTCCGCCCTTGCGGCTCACAGGTCCGCCCCTGCGGATTTTGGTGTGTTGCAGCCGCCTTCTTTGACCCGAGCTTTTGCTTTTGACCTCTCTCTCCTTTATAAGTTTCTCCTTCTTTCCTGCTGATAAGGGTTAGGTATCTTCAGCCCCATCTCTCTCTCTCTCTCTCCCACATACATCTTCTCCTTCTCTTCTCCTTGGAACACCTGTGTTGATCTCTTCCTTGAGTTTTTGTGAGTTTGTGAGCCATGTGCTTGGCCTTGCTTGTGAGTTATGGTTGATGATGTTGCTGAGCCTTAGGAGCCAACTTGAGGTGTAGATGGTGGTGTGTTGTTCTCTTGGAGAACTTGTTTTGGTAAGCTTTTATGGTTTTTCTTCCTTTCTTCCCATTCTCTTCATCTTTTTATCTCTTTCCTTATCTTAGCTTAGATCCTTAGGTTTGGATCTTGTTTCAGCCACGTTTTGGCTTGTGTTGATGCATATATATGTATATGATATGTGTATGTTGCTGTTGGAGTGAAGAAGAGTGGAGAATCGAAGAAAGGAGTGAAGAAGGAGCTGAAGTGGTGTGTCTCTGCACACCAGCCGCCCCTGCGCCATCTCTGGACCGCCCCTGCTCCAGTAGTGAGCCACCCCTGCGCCATCTCCTAGCCGCCCATGCACCACCTGCACCAGCTTGGTGTTGCACTTGGTTCTGCAGGTGTGTGTTGCTTCTACGCTTTCCTTAGGATGCCTTTGTTCCTTCCTTACCTAGTATGAGTGTATAGGATCATGCTAGATGTGTGAGGACGTGTTTGGTTGAGGTTATGATCGGTTTATGCCTTGTACGGCTTTAAGGACTTAGGTTGATGTTGATTGAGGTTGTGAGGTTGAGTATGATCCTCATGGATCCCTTTGGATCTAGGTGTGACCCCTTTGATGAATAGATGTTGATATATCTTTATGTCTTGTTATTAGGTAGTGCCCCTCTCTCGGGATTGGAGGTTGGATCTGGTTGATCGAGTTTGAGTTGTGTACGAAGTTGAGATAAGTCCGTATGACTTACTTAGCTACCATCCCTATATTGGGTGTTTGCATGAGTGGTGTGTGTTTTATATGTTTGCTATTATAGCATGAGTTGTCGTTTGATCGACCTATGTTCTATTGACTGCCCCATTGCGTGACTGTGATAACCTTTCCCTTTCATCCCGCCGTGGATTCTGGGAGGTTCTTTGATGCCGGGCCAGACTGGTTTACAGGAAGGGCGCAATCCACTCCCATAGAGTACACGGATTGTGTGACCGATACTCGTACAACTGGACATTGTACTCAGAGGCGGGGATGTATCAGTCCTCGTGTCACATACTTTCATCTATATATATATATATATATATATACGGTTTTTGAGTGAATGGTTATTATATAAAGATGATAAATGGGTAAATGTGTGATAGCATGCTGATGTGTTTATCTTTCATGATTGTGTTTATGCTTATGCATTACTCTATATATATGTATGGTTAGCTAACGGTTTCATACCGTGTTGTAGTTGTTTACAGGTTAGGCGCTGCTGAGTGATCTGACAGGGCGACAGGCCGAGGACTCTCGTATATTAGGTGGTTGGTTTGGTTTGTTGTGTTTCCCTCCTGCGTGAGGATGATCTTTTGTACCTCCTGTGTGAGGATGTCGTTTTATATACTCGGCTATGTTGTGGTTTTACCTTTGGTTGTATAGTTTTACTGTTTTATGTATTTGTTTTATATCTGTCAGTGCCATGTTGTAAGGTCTAGTGAACTTGTTGTCAGGCTAGGGTCAGGATCCATTGTGAGATCCTAGCCCAATGTGACACTCCGAGTCCCATGGATTCGGGGCGTTACAGAGTTGGTATCAGAGCCTTAGGTTGACAACAATGGCACTTGCTACCTGCAATGAGTTTGATAGGTAAAATAAATAAAGCCCACATGGGATCTGACGTTTTCAAAGGTTTTGGTTTTAAGTGTGGTTTAGGGATAGAATGTACGAGAAGTCGTCACCTCTGCCATGGATCTCTGCAGCGTAGATATGAATATATATATGTGTGTACTATGGATTATGTGGATTTGTTATATATATATATATATTGATACATATGGCATATATATAGCCTTATAAGATTAGGTGCGTATATCCTACAGATGGCTCAGACTAGAGCAATATCTGTAGTAGGACGAGGTAGGGGTACACCCCCTCTTCCTCCAACCATGTCAAGTCAGGGACCAGTTTCCGCTGTTGTTTCGCCTATGGCAGAGAACCAGTTTGAAGAGACTGATCGTGTCTCCATGAGTAGATCTGAGTTTCAAGACTATATGTAGCGAGTATATGAAGCGGTGATAGCGGGTAGACCCACACCGGATTTACCAACATCTGTGAGATCAACTGAAGCTTATGGATCAGAGAAGAAGCAATGGACTGGATCAGTTAGTGGAGAAGCAAAGATGATGAATGGTGAACCAAGTCAGATAGTAGGACAATCAAGTGGTCCTATGGCCATGAAGCCGACTGGCAAGGATTTATAGTGTTTTAATTTTGCGAAGTTTGGACACCAGCGAGTTGTGTGCCCAAAGGCGCCCATCATATGCTTTACGTGTGGTAAAGCAAGGCATAGAGCGAAGTTCTGTCGACAGAGCAAGGTGTTGCCTTTACCAGCTCCCTCCCAGAGTGGGATTATGAAAGGTGGACGATGAAGATCGAGATACCCTTTAGATGCACTAGGTGCAAGGATGGGACGATTATGCTTTAACTGTGGTTATCCAAATCATTTGCATTTTGTGTGCCCTTTGGCACCGATAGCTTGCTTCACCTGTGGTGAACTAGGCCATCTGGCCCCTTTCTGCGAGCAAGGTGGTGTTTCCTCTCAACAAGACCTTCCTCTCTCCGGTCTAGAAAGAGTGGAAGTGGATGCTATGACAACGACCTTAGTGATACCTGAGGAGCATGAATCCGAGATTGAACGATGATATGCAGTGGAGCTACGGGCGTTAGCTGTTACAGGTACCATTCCCGTTAATGGTTTACCTAGTGGAGTTTTTCTTGTTGTGAGTGCTATGCACTTTTTGTCTTTCGATGCATGCGTTATGGTTGATCTTTGATAGATAGTAGAAGGTGGACTTCCCTTACAGGATTACCAGTTAGGAGTCTAAGGTACCCACGAGATGTGTGTTTGTTCCCTTTATTCAGGGACCCGTGTATGGTTGCAGACTTCTTTGTCATGTCGTAGGTGCATGAGGAAGCCATTATGTGTATGGTTTGGATGAATAGATATTATGTCATGTTAGACATTAGTTGGAAGATGTTCCAGTGGTTTATGAGTTTATGGACGTGTTACAATCATCTAGTGGCCACCTCAATAGTATGTGGACATGGTTATCGAGTTGAAGTATGATACGACACTGATTGGGAAGGACCATATTTGTTAGCATGAAATATTGTGATATTTTAGGAACGTTTTCTAAGTGTATTTCATCCATATTGATAGTCATTGATTAAGCATTGATGCATTTGTTAGCTAGTTTGTCTATATTGTCGATATGGAGATCTACACAAGCTTTATGTTGATTGTAGGCAATTAAGAGCTATTTCCGAACGGATTGAGCGAGAATGGAGTTTGATTGAGCATGTCCAAGGATTGAGGACATCTCTAGGAGCTAAGGATGGTGCTAACTTGAAGAATAGCACGAGACTAAGGAAAACCACGAACTACCTTTAAACCACGCTCTAAAATACGGCCGTACTACATTCCACGTTCAAGTCCACGGCCGTGGAACTTGGCAAGAGAGGCGTGGTGCATTCCAGTAACTTACGGGCGTGGAACCCTTCCACGACCGTGATCTTGGCGATCTTTTACGCACACTTTGAAGCCACGATCTTCTACGCAATTGGGCCGGGCCAATATTTTATCTTACCCTATAAAAGGACGGAAGAAGAGAGATTCCGTTACCTTCGCTTACACTTTGGCTTACCCTAGTTTTACGCTTTTGCGGAGATTGTGATTGAGAGATTTGCGCTTTGCTATTGAGATTTCCGAATTGACGGAAGAGTTGAAGATTTGGAAGATTGTTCGCAAGGAGGTTACACTTCATCTTTAGGTTTGATTAGAAGACGGATTGACATCCCGTTTTTCGTTCTTATCTAAGATTGTGATTGCTTGTGTTATTCCGAAACTATTGATATTATTGTTCTTGATTTGTGGATTTGAGATTGACTTGAAAGTTATTGAAGGTTTTCGGAAGTTTTCATCTTTCATTCTTTTAAACCTTGAAATTGATATCAATATGACTGTTGTTGGCTAAAACCCTTCAGCAATTCTAAGGTGAAGGGTTGATAGTTGTGGCTTAGATGATGATAGATCGATCGTAAACAGATTGGACCCTGAGAGTTAGAAAGAATCGCCGATGAACCTAATCCACGGTCTGTTCTTGAGCTTCCACGGCCGTGGAACTCAAGAACTACCCGTAATTTTGTGTTAGTTTACGAACTTGCTTTTACTTTGATCCAAAGTTAAAAATTTGCTTTAACTTAGTCTTGACTTGCCTTTTCTAGGTGGTAGTGAAGCCTCAACAACCTCTACCTCGATTCTGAGTGTCACAACCTTAATCGGTTTAGTTAGTCTTGATCCTTGGATTACAAGTTTGGGTATTTGACATTAATCCATACCTCTAGATCCTTTCTATACTGAAGCCTCAACAACCTTTATAGAGAGTGTCTTTTAGGTGGGTCATATAAGGTTTTTGGAACTTCACCGTACTATTACCTTACTTTCGTATACCTTTGCATACCTCAACTCTGTCCTTATTTCTTTAGTATATCTTAAATCGATTGCCACAACTGGATTCCTGGATCTTTAGGATTGTTGTTTTACCAATAATTTGAAAAGCTTCATACATTTACTTGCTTGATAATCTATAACTGGATTTAACCCCCCAAATCCCTGTGTTCGATACTCTGGAATTCTTGCTCAACTATATCGATCCGTACATTGCGGGTTCGCTTGCTTGATTTCTAGTTTTATAATTAAAGCTTATTTGCACGCATGCTAAGTGGCGAACAAGTTTTTGGCGCCGTTGCCGGGAATTTGGTCTAGGCCGAATTCGGTTATCGGTTGTCAAGCTTGGGAGCTTCTCCCTTGTTATTTCATATCTTTTCAAGTGCATGCGCGGGTCCAGGAACACCGAAGACCTCTTACCTCTTGATCAAGAGCTTGAGAGGACTTTAAGGAGAAAGCGTAAGGAAAAGAAAATGGCTGAAGAAAGAGAACGCGATCTCCAATCGGAGTTAGCGGAAAAGGAAGCTCAACTCCAATGGAGTGAGAAAACTCGTAGGGAAGAGATGGATCGTCATCAAACAAAGGTTGATGATCTATCGGACATGATGTTCCAAATGAGGTTGGAGATAAACAACCTTAAGGAGAAAAAGAAAAGGAGGAGACCGGGAAGATCGGTTAGAGCCAACTCATCCAATGAGGATAGCGACTCCTCCATGCCACCGCTAGAGGAAATTGATCCCACGATCAATGTGAATCCATTCTTTCCACGGCCAGCTGCAAATCTCCGTGTTCCACCTAGGAATGCAAGGATCGAACGTGTAGATGAAGAGCCAAGAACTCTTGGCCAAAGGATGGATCCAACGCAGCAACCACGCCGTTTAGGTGTGAACTTTGATGCTGACGATGTACAAGGGTGTAGCTTCAACCCTCAAGTTATTACCATTGTTCGCCAAAACCAATTTAGTGGAACAAGTGCTGAATCTCCACACCAACATCTACAAAACTTTGAGATTATGATGGAGACGATGAAGCCTAAGAACGCTACTACCAACAGCTACAAACTCAAGTCTTTCTTCTTCTCCTTGAAGGGGAAAGCATTGTCTTGGTATCAAGCTCTTCCAAGTGGAAAGCTTGAGACATGGGAGGATCTTTCCGCGGAGTTCCTCACTAAGTTCTTTCCGCCATCCAAAACAGCGGAGCTAAGAGGTAAGATTAACGCACTTTCCATGAGATCTAACGAAAGTTTATTTCAATCTTGGGAAAGATTTCAGGATTTGCTAT
Organism: Fagopyrum esculentum; assembly: GCA_033239045.1. Classification (NCBI taxonomy): domain Eukaryota; kingdom Viridiplantae; phylum Streptophyta; class Magnoliopsida; order Caryophyllales; family Polygonaceae; genus Fagopyrum; species Fagopyrum esculentum. The sequence goes on from BSUD01000001.1 coordinate 73,537,520, forward strand.
TGGATTTCCCTCATCATGGCATATCCAAGCTTGCACTTTTGGAGATATACTATAAGGGGCTGGATGTGGAGACACAATTCAAGCTCCAATCCCTCTCATGTGGTACATTCATGGACATGAGGGAAGATGACGCTTGGGACATCATTGAGAAGCAAGCAAGGGTCATAGAGAAGTATTCTCACCGGAAAGTGGAGGGAAATCGTGTGGATCAAGGAGCAAAGCTCACACATGAAGCTCAATCTCAAATCTTTTCTCTCAACAACGAGATTAAAGAATTGAAAGAAGCTATCAAGACCAACTTTCCAAAGCAACAAGGAAAAGATGTGGGTTATTTAGGCAACAACAATAACCACAACAATGGTGAGAATACAAACCGCAACAACAACAACCGGAACAACAACCGGAATAATTGGAACGGGAACAACAACAACCGGAACAACAATTGGAACAACAATAGAGGTTCAAACAACATCAATTGGCGCTCCAATCAACAAAATTCCGGTAATTCTTATCCTTCCAATTCGAATTCACTAACTCCACCTTCCTCTTCTTCCACTCCTTTGAAAAGCCAGGGGCAAACATCTAATGGTGGAAGCACTTCGGAGAAGGAGAAGCCTGATCCCATGTTGGAAATGATTTTGGGGAAGCTTCAAGGGTTGGAGACTCGCATCATTAAGGTTGATGATCACATTTCTAAGGTTGATAAAGACCAAAAGGTTTTAGAAAACCAAATGTTCAGCCATGCGGAGGAAGTTCCAAGGAATCAAGGGAAACTTCCAGGAAAAACGGAGGACAAGCCAAAAAGAAGGGTAATGGCAATCACAACTAGGAGCGGGGTGACAACTACCGACCCGCAGCCCAAGTTTGTAGAAGTCCCCGTTGAGAAAGAGAAAGAAAAGGGGAAGGAGAAGGAAGATGTCTACGTTCCTCCTCCAGCTTATAAACCTCCCCTAACATTCCCTCAATCTAGAGCAAGAGCGCGTCTAGATAAACAATTCGGTAAGTTTATAGAACTCATGAGCAAGCTGCATATTAATATACCTTTCATTGATGCTATTGTAGGTATGCCGGCTTATGGCAAGTTCTTAAAGGAGATCCTCTCTAACAAAAGAAAGCTAGAGGATTTCGGTGAGGTTAAGATGAGTTCGAATTCTTTGGATCTAATCAAGACCATGAAAGAGAAGATGCCCCCAAAGCTAAAGGATCCGGGGTCATTTTGTATTCCCATAGGAGTGGGAGATGTCACATATGATGCATTATGTGACTTGGGAGCAAGTGTGAGCATCATACCACTTGCATTATGTAGGAAGATCGGTTTAGGTGACCCTAAACCGGTGAAGATGAGGTTGTACATGGCGGATCGATCCATAACTCGTCCTGTCGGTATTGTGGAAGACGTCCCGGTCAAGCTAGGTAAATTCTATGTTCCTATAGATTTTGTTGTGCTTGACATTCCTGCAGATAGTCCGGTCCCGATCATTCTCGGAAGACTGTTTCTTGCAACATCCGGCTGCATAGTCGATTGCAAGAATGCTAGACTCGCCTTTGACATAGGAGAAGAGAAGGTAGAGTTCGTTCTTTCCACTCTAGTGAAGGAACCAACCTTTGATGAGGATATATTCAATATCCAAGATGAAGAAGGGTTGTCTAGAGAGGAGGTAAGTGCTATTCTCTTCAAAGATCCTTTGCAAAAGGTTATTACTATGAGTCTAATGGATGTAGGGGAAGAAGAGGAGTGCAATAAGGCAATAGAAGCCTTAGAAGCACAAGAAGAAGTATGTGAAGAGGAGTTTAAGAAACTCCACGACGAGGCAGAAAACGTGAGAATGCACGGTTATACACTATATTCCACGGCCGTGGATTTCACCAACAAAAGCGTGGCTCACTCCAGAGGGTTACAAGGTCGTGGAGGAAACAGAGCACCCGTAACTACATTCCACGCCCAAAATCACGGCCGTGGAGCATACAGAGAAACCGTAATTTTGGCCGTGGACGAAGGCAAATGTGCCACTTCTTCAACTTCTCTTGATTCTTCTCCAACATCTTCTACTCCCTTAGACACTTCTAAGGAGGCATCGGATGCTCCTCAAGAACCATTGGAAACTCCGATAGCCATGGAACTAAAGCCACTTCCTACTCATCTAAGGTACGCATTTCTTGGGCCTAATTCTACCTTTCCGGTTATTGTTAGTTCCGATCTAAGCATAGATGAACATAGTAAGCTCATGGTTGTCCTTAGGAATCATAGAAAAGCTTTAGGATATAATATTGAGGACTTAGTAGGAATCAAACCTTCCCTATGCATGCATAAAATATTAATGGAAGAGGACTTTAGGACTTCAAGACAACCTCAAAGGCGGTTGAATCCGACCATGAAGGAGGTTGTCAAGAAGGAAATTCTTAAACTTCTTGATGCAGGTATCATCTACCCTATCTCCGATAGCAAGTGGGTGAGTCCGGTACAAGTATTTCCGAAGAAGGGAGGAATGATGGTCATCACCAACAAGAATAACGAACTCATTCCTACCCGAACCGTAACAGGATGGCGGATGTGCATAGACTACCGCAAGCTAAACAACGCGACGAGGAAGGATCACTTCCCACTACCCTTCATCGACCAAATGCTTGAAAGGTTAGCGCAACATTCGCACTTTTGCTATCTTGACGGTTATAGTGGTTTCTTTCAGATTCCGATACACCCGGATGATCAGGAGAAGACCATATTCACGTGCCCGTGGGGTACGTTTGCCTATAGGAGGATGCCGTTCGGGCTTTGCAACGCCCCAGCCACCTTTCAAAGGTGCATGATGGCCATCTTCTCCGAATATATAGAGGAAATCATGGAGGTCTTTATGGATGACTTCTCTGTATACGGTTCCTCTTTTGACAATTGCCTTTCTAACCTTGCTCTTGTATTACAAAGGTGTGAAGACACTAACCTAGTTCTTAATTGGGAGAAGTGTCAATTTATGGTAAAGGAAGGAATTGTATTAGGACAATTAATCTCTAGTAGAGGAATAGAGGTAGATAAAGCTAAGATAGAGACCATAGAAAAGCTTCCTCCCCAACTTCGGTGAAAGGGATAAGAAGTTTTCTAGGACATGCTGGATTCTATAGGCGTTTCATAAAGGATTTCTCTAAAATATCAAAACCGCTAACTAATCTATTGATGAAGGATGCAGTTTTTGAGTTTTCGCAGGAATGCTTAGATGCGTTTAACATGATTCGGGAAGCTCTAATTTCAGCACCTATTATCCAACTTCCGGATTGGAATCTTCCCTTTGAGGTTATGTGCGATGCTAGTGACGTAGCTATAGGAGCTGTTCTTGGACAAAGAAAGGAAGGGCGAACCCATGCCATATACTACGCTAGCAAGACGCTAGATGAAGCGCAGCTCAACTACGCCACTACGGAAAAGGAATTTTTAGCCATTGTTTATGCTATTAACAAATTTCGCTCTTATCTTGTAGGTGCAAAGGTAATTGTGTACACGGATCATGCTGCGATCCGGTATCTCCTTGCAAAGAAGGATGCGAAGCCAAGGCTAATTAGATGGATTCTTCTCCTACAAGAATTCGATCTAGAGATCCGCGACAAGAAGGGTTCGGAAAATTCTGTTGCGGATCATTTGAGTCGTCTAACACATCTAGAGGACGACCATATACCTATAGATGACTCCTTCCCGGACGAACATTTACACATTATAGAGGAGTGCATCGATGTATTCTCCAAAGGTAACGAACCATGGTTTGCTGATTTTGTTAACTATTTGGTTTGTCAGGAGATACCGCCCGGATTATCCTACGCACAAAGAAAGAAGTTCTTTAAGGATGTTCGGGAATACTTTTGGAATGAACCTCTCCTCTTTAAGAGAGGTCCGGATGGCATCATTCGGCGATGTGTTCTGGAAGATGAGATGCAAAGTGTCATCCGCCATTGTCATTCACTACCTTGTGGAGGACACGCTAGTTCGAACAAGACTAGCGCTAAGGTATTGCAATCTGGATTCTTTTGGCCTACTTTATTTAGAGATGTGCAAACCTTTGTTTCCTCCTGCGATGCTTGTCAAAGAACAGGAAATATCTCTAGGAGGAATGAGATGCCCCTCAATAACATCCAAGAGGTGGAGATTTTCGATGTTTGGGGAGTTGACTTTATGGGACCGTTCCCATCATCTTGTGGAAACCAATACATACTCTTGGCGGTGGATTACGTTTCTAGATGGGTGGAAGTAATTGCCTCTCCCACCAATGATGCCATGGTAGTGGTCAAGTTCTTTAACAAGACCATCTTCCCACGATTTGGGACACCAAGGACTATCATTAGTGATGGAGGTTCTCACTTCATTGCCCGGCGCTTTGAAGCTCTTCTAGCTAAGTATGGGGTTACTCACAAGATCGCCACCCCTTATCATCCACAAACTAGTGGACAAGTTGAGATCTCAAACCGGGAGATCAAAGGAATCCTAGAGAAGACGGTTTCAAGGACAAGGAAGGATTGGTCCTTGAAGCTTGATGATGCATTGTGGGCGTACCGGGCTGCATACAAGACTCCCATAGGAACCACACCATACAACCTTGTGTATGGGAAGTCTTGTCACTTACCGGTAGAGTTAGAGCACAAGGCGTTTTGGGCCATCAAGTGGTTGAATTTCAGCATGAAGGAAGCGGGAGAGAAGCGTCTCTTGGACCTTAATAAGCTTGAAGAACTCCGCTTGAACGCTTATGAAAACGCCAAGACTTACAAAGAAAGAGCAAAGCGTTGGCATGATAAGCATATCATTCCAAAGGACTTCAAAGAAGGAGATCAAGTTCTCCTCTTCAATTCAAGGCTTCGTCTCTTTCCAGGTAAGCTCAAATCTCGTTGGACCGGACCTTTTCTAATCAAACGTATTTTCCCCCATGGTGCAGTTGAAGTATGGGGTGAAGCGGGCGGAAGCTTTAAGGTGAACGGTCAACGAGTCAAGAAGTATACGCCGGAACTCCAAGCTGAAGAGTTCGCGCCTACCGCACTCGAATAAGTGCGAATTTGGTCTAGCTACGGACCTTAAACAAAGCGCTTCTTGGGAGGCAACCCAAGGTATTGCATTTACGTTTTTGTTTTTGATTCATAGTTTAGCTTAGTTTAGACGTTTTTGCTTTGTTTTGCCTTCGATTCCTTCCGGTATGTTTGTGTTTTTGGATGTAGGAACAGTGGAAAAGGATAGGGGAAGGAAAAACTTGAAGAAAAGTGACGAAACTTGGACTTTGGAGCATTACAAAGAGTTCCACGGCCTAAACCACGGTCGTGGAACCCTCTGAGACCGTAATTTACAAAAGCCTTTGAAAAATCACCAAAACCACGGTTCCGTACATTTCCACGGCCGTGGAACCCCCCGACAGACCGTGATTTTCAAAAATTTTGACAGCCACTATATAAACCAGGTTCTTCACAAAAACACAACATCACAAAACCCATTCCACGCCCTAAACGCCGAATTGCCTCCCCTCACCGCAATTCTTCGTTTGTTAATCGTTTTTAACGATTCTTTGGCCAAAACATAAGCAAATCCAATCACCAACAAGATCCAAGCAACAATTCGAGCGGCAATTCATCAAGGAAAGTAGAATTCGGATTTTAAAATCCGAAAACCTAGGTTTTTTCGCTTTTCTCTATCTTTGTCGATTCGGTCTTGAAATTGCTAGAATTTTTAGGAATAACTGATTGGAATTGGAAGAGAATTAGTCTAGGGCTGCTGCTGTGAATTTGGGTGTGATTCTACTGAGTTTTGAGAAAAGTCGAGACAAACCACGGTTCCTGTAGCTTCCACGGCCGTGGAATCTGAAGAACAAACCGTGGTTTTCAACAGACCATGGATTTTGTGAGGAGAGTGTCCGGTAGGAATAAGGACAAAAACAAAGATAAGGATAAGAATAAGAAAAGGAAGGGCAACCCCTCTTCCTCTTCCTCCTCTAGAGCACCACCACCTTCATCCCCTTCACCTCCATCATCACCATCATCACCATCCACCTCACCCTAGGGTCCCTACCATTCACGAGGATCATCTTGACGCCTTAGAGAGGATCCATAAGAGGACGATCATAGGACCTAGATACCTACTGTTGGAGGACTTAGCGCCTCTACATGTCATAGGGGACCTTACTTGGCTCTTGGATAGAGCCGGATTAGTCGCCTTCTCAGCTATTCGGGAAGACGCATATGAGGAGATTACGAGAGAGGTTGTGGTTTCTTTTGAGCACAGCCATGTTGATAGGACAGTTTCTTTCCGTCTGATGGAAAGAAACTATGATTTCTCCATCCGGGAGTTTGGATCCTTCTTTGGGTTCCACGAGACCTTCAATGGTCGTTTCCCTAGTGGCGTGTACGCCAAGGATTTCTGGGAAGAGGTCGCTATGATCTATGCCAACGAGGACCGCTGGCAACCAGCTGACACCAAGGCTAAGTTGATGTATCACTTAGCCTTGAATATTGCTCATAGGGTACTTTTTGAGTGTCTCTTCCCTAGGACGGAGACACCTCAGAAGATCAAGACAAATGAGCTCTTTCTTCTGTACTGCATGTTATATGGACGGCCTGCTGACTGCGCCACCCTCTTAGCTGCTACCATGAGCAAGCTAAAGAATAAGAGGGCTGGCAACATTGGATACGGTGGGATAGTCACCCACCTTGCTAGGGCATTAGGGGTAGACTTTTCTGCTTGCACACGTATCCCCGTTGTACCCCTAGGACTTCAGGCCCTTATGACTAGAGGCCTCATCTTCCCCACCCATAGAGGTCCACCTTATGCTGCTATGCCATGGGAGAGCAGGACGGGGAGAGGCATTGAGTGGCTCGCAGAGTATTCCATTATGGTTGGACGCCATAACTGGAAGGCGACGTTCGCTGCTATGCATGCGAACAGGATTGCAGCCCCACCATATGTCCCACCACCACCACCTATAGTAGAGGAGGAGGAGATTAGAGGAGGAGACGAGTATGAGGGAGGAGGAGGAGCTGATGACTTTGGCACATTCCCGGATCAGCCGGATGTGGTTCCTGACATGCCTAGGCATTCTCCCCGCCCCGCTAGAGCTTCAGGATCATCTTCTCGCCGTGCTAGTGTCAGCGAGATGCCTACTTGGATGGAGGCCCCTCCTGCGTGGTACGGAGCTCCACCACCATGGTCTACACAGGCACCGCCGCCACCAGCACCAGCACCTTCAGATGCACCGGGATGGTACAACCAGCCGCCTGGTAGGTATGAGCAGCTGCCACAGTGGGCCACCAGCCTTTCCGATAGGGTGGGAGCTTTGGAGATCCGCTGTGACGCTAGGGACGCACGTATGGACGATCTTGACCATATGATGAGAGATGTTTACCGCCAGCAGTTCGGGCGGTACTACGACCCTAGCTTCTCTTAATTTCCACCTCCACCGTAGTGACGACATTGATGACCGACAGTTTAGCCGCTCCACCACCATTTTGTGAGTTCCTTTTTCTTTCTTTCTTTTCTTCTTTTTCTTTTCTTTGAACATTAGGGACAATGTTTGTTCCAAGTATGGGGTGGGTGTGACTAATCGTTTGTAATAACTCTTACTCACTTTATTTGCTTCTACTGAGACTATCTTGCATGTTTCATTATATTGTTACACGTTTCATTATTGCATTGCATGAAAAAGAGTTTGAAAAAAAACCCATAAAAATTGAAAATTTTGAAAATTTTTGTACTTCTAAGGATAGAGATGATTTCTATGATAATCACCACTTGTGAATTGAGTTTTGATGACATTTGCATGCTTACACGAATAGTGAATTGAAAAGAAATTGAATGAGTTGATTATACCTCTTATGCAAGTTTCATAATGTGATGAATGTTACTTAAATCATGTTGAGAAATTAAGGTTGAAATCACACTATAAGTTCTTATACTTCTTGTTGAGATGATTAAGGCAATTCGATTTTCTTTCTTCTTTCTTTGATCATTTAGCCCCTCATTGAAATATTGACCTCCTTTACCTATCCGGGAATTTGGAGAAGTTGAATGAAAAAGGCATGTTTGATGTGGGAGGGCCATGAAAGCAATACTTTGCATTCAAAGGAATAGAAAGAAATTTTATGTTTGGGGAAGTCAATCATGATGATGAGTAACTCGGCCCCATTCACATAGCCGGGTGTTTGTGTCTTGCCAAAGTCGGATTGAGCGATATTCCTAGCGGATTATGGTATGTGCACTAAGGGTTTGAGGCATCTCATAAAAATTGAGAAACGCCAATCTCCTAGGCTTCGGTTTTTGTGCACCTCTATCCATAACTCCAAAAGTAAAGTCGAAAAATGAAAGGAAAGAGCGAAGCTCTAAGTTGAAAGTGCTGCGGAAACCGCAAGAGAAGAAGAAAAGAGTAGTTATCCATTTTCCCGGATTCATGCACCACATTCCTTAAAGTTTTCCCTCCCTTTCCACATTCTAGACCTTGTTTGAAAGTCCTTAAGATCAAAAGAATGTTAGATGACTTGGTGATCTAAATTGAAGTTTCTTATGATTGATTTGATAATGTTTAAAGGTTATGATGTTTACATGGAAGTTTGATTGATTCATGAGCTTTCCTTTACTCTTTACTCTTTGATTAAGTGTATGAAAGTCTTATGAACGAATGAAGCAAGATTTGAGAATGATCTATTGATTAGAAGGCACATTTATCCAAAAGAAGTTTTGCTTTGAGAAGGTACACATATTTCATCCTAACTTGTGTTTTAAAGCTTTTGAAAGACCTTGCTTAGGGACAAGCAAGTGGCAAGTATGGGGTTATTTGTTAGCATGAAATATTGTGATAATTTAGGCACGTTTTCTAAGTGTATTTCATCCATATTGATAGTCATTGATTAAGCATTGATGCATTTGTTAGCTAGTTTGTCTATATTGTCGATATGGAGATCTACACAAGCTTTATGTTGATTGTAGGCAATTAAGAGCTATTTCCGAACAGATTGAGCGAGAATGGAGTTTGATTGAGCATGTCCAAGGATTGAGGACATCTCTAGGAGCTAAGGATGGTGCTAACTTGAAGAATAGCACGAGACTAAGGAAAACCACGAACTACCTCTAAACCACGCTCTAAAATACGGCCGTACTACATTCCACGTTCAAGTCCACGGCCGTGGAACTTGGCAAGAGAGGCGTGGTGCATTCCAGCAACTTACACGGCCGTGGAGGGTTGTGTCAAACCGTGACCAGATTCCATGCTCTAAATTACGGGCGTGGAACCCTTCCACGACCGTGATCTTGGCGATCTTTTACACACACTTTGAAGCCACGATCTTCTACGCAATTGGGCCGGGCCAATATTTTATCTTACCCTATAAAAGGACGGAAGAAGAGAGATTCCGTTACCTTCGCTTACACTTTGGCTTACCCTAGTTTTACGCTTTTGCGGATATTGTGATTGAGAGATTTGCGCTTTGCTATTGAGATTTCCGGATTGACAGAAGAGTTGAAGATTTGGAAGATTGTTCGCAAGGAGGTTACACTTCATCTTTAGGTTTGATTAGAAGACGGATTGACATCCCGTTTTTTGTTCTTATCTAAGATTGTGATTGCTTGTGTTATTCTGAAACTATTGATATTATTGTTCTTGATTTGTGGATTTGAGATTGACTTGAAATTTATTGAAGGTTTTCGGAAGTTTTCATCTTTCATTCTTTTAAACCTTGAAATTGATATCAATATGACTGTTGTTGGCTAAAACCCTTTAGCAATTCTAAGGTGAAGGGTTGATAGTTGTGGCTTAGATGATGATAGATCGATCGTAAACAGATTGGACCCTGAGAGTTAGAAAGAATCGCCGATGAACCTAATCCACGGTCTGTTCTTGAGCTTCCACGGCCGTGGAACTGAAGAACTACCCGTAATTTTGTGTCAGTTTACGAACTTGCTTTTACTTTGATCCAAAGTTAAAGATTTGGTTTAACTTAGTCTTGGCTTGCCTTTTCTAGGTGGTAGTGAAGCCTCAACAAACTCTACCTCGATTCAGAGTGTCACAACCTTATCGATTTAGTTGGTCTTGATCCTTGGATTACAAGTTTGGGTATTTGACGTTAATATTTACCTTTAGAACCTTTCTATACTGAAGCCTCAACAACCTTTATAGAGAGTGCCTTTAGGTGAATCATATAAGGTCTTGGAACTTCACCGTACATTGCCTTACATTCGTATACCTTTGCATACCTCAACTCTGTCCTTATATCTTTAGTATATCTTGAATCGATTGCCACAGCTGGATTCCTGGATCTTTAGGATTGTTGTTTTCCCAATAATTTGAAAAGCTTCATACATTTACTTGCTTGATAATCTATAACTGGATTTAACCCCCCAAATCCCTGTGTTCGATAATCTGGAATTCTTGCTCAACTATATCGATCCGTACACTGCGGGTTCGCTTGCTTGATTTCAAGTTTTATAATTAAAGCTTATTTGCACGCACGCTAAGTGGCGAACAATATTTTATGGTCCTTGTTGAGACATTGTATTGATAACTTGAAGAGTTGACTAAGATAGGCTTCTTTTGCCCTAGTGTGTTCCATGTTCTGTATGGATGACTTGATGAGTTAGCTTTAAGAAGCAATTGTGTTTTCAGGATTCCTTTGCGCTCAAGATATCCTTAGTCATGGATAAGAGAGCAATGTGTGTATGAAATAGCATCCCATAATTGTTATGGACACTACAAGTATGTAGTGATGCCTTTTGGACTGACGAATGTCTTAGTAGTTTTTATGAGTTGATGAACAATATCTTCATCAACTTCCTTGATCTGTTGGTGGTGGACTTCATTGATGACATGTTGGTATACTCTCGTAGTAGAGAGAAGCAGACCGATCACCTGAGGATAGCTTTGCTGATATCAAGAGATATAGGGCTGTATATTACTCTTTCTAAGTACGAGTTGGGATGCCAGTGGTAGCCTTATTGGGCCATGTTGTTTCCGCTGGTGGAAGCATGACTGACCTGGTGAAGATTAAGTAGGTTGTAATATGGACGATATTGATGAACATTAAGGAATGCATAGTTTTCTCGGCATAGCCGATTACTACCAATGCTTGAAGGAAGAATTTTATGTGAATGTGTATCTATTTATGAGTCTTTTGAGAAAGACCACCAGGATGGGTGTTGTCAAGTAATATACCAGAGCTTTGAAGAGTTGAAGAGGCATTTGACCTCTGCTTCCGTTCTACAATAGTCAGAAGCTTCTAGGTTTCCCGTGATTTACGTTGAAGATGGATAAGAAGAACTACTTGATGCATGATCTAGAGTAGCAGTGGTACTTCAAGCCTTAAATTTTTGAAGATAGTACCTACATGTTATCGCATGTTAGGTTTCCACAGACCATAGGAGTCTGAAAGAAGTTGAACCCTTTTGTTGACAACTTGAACTAAAAGATGTTCCAGGAGAAGATGATTACGAGACTGATAGTTCAGCCTCAGCTTCAGGAAGATCTAGCTTGGCTAGAGTGGGATTTATAGTCTCCCTATAAGGATGTTATCTATATTCTTGAGAGGTTCTACCTGGTATGTTGGGTGAGATCCAACAGAAGTAGGGGACCTACCTGACCTTGATAAGGATTAAGAGAGGATATCTCGTAATGAGGCACCACAGTTTTCCATTAGAGTAGATAGAGTGATGAAGCGTCATGAAAGCTTTGGTGTACCTGCTGAGGCAGAGTAGAGACAAAGAGTCTTACAATACACTTATTGTACATCTCCTTTAGTACGTCCAGTTACGAGTCATATGTACCATGAGATGAGACAATTATATGGATGTAGAAGGTTGAAGCTGATGTGACCAGAATTGTGATACAACGTGTGACTTATCAATAGGTCCAGATAGAGCATTCCTGATCTAGAGATAAGCCCCATCCACTACATTGCAGTAGTAGAATTGGGAGGACATCTCCATGGACCTTGTTATGGGATTGTAACCCCGTTGAAGATTGATGTTATCTGGATTGCTGGTAACAGATTAATGAAATCGGCACGTTTCATTTCTATCTGAAAGACGTGGCCGGTGAATGAGTGGGTTGAGGAGTACACTAGAGAGATGATGAAATTTCATGATGTACCGAGAACGATCATTTTTTATCGAGATGAATGTTTCTACCTTGAGATTTTGGGCAGCGGATTTAGACTACTTTGGGGACGAGTCTGTACATCATAACTACACTTCACCTCCTGACAGATGGTCAGTTAGAGAGAATCATCTAGATCTTAAGGATCTATTATAAGTTGTAAGCTGAAAGGGAAATGTGGATGGTTATATTACCTTCCATTATTAAGTTATTATATAACAGTGATTGACGCTTATCTTTTGGGGTGCCCTTATGAGGCAATATATGGGCGTAGATGCCATACACCTTTATGCTAGAAGTGATCTAGTAGTAATAATGAAATGACACCTGACCAGATTCAGGATTTTGTAATTCAAGTAACGAGGGTTAAAGGAAGAATGCTGACTGTGCAAAGTCGCCAGATTGTGTATGTAGACAAGAGGTGTTAACCTCTAAAGTTCAAGCGAGAGTTCATGTACGGCTCGAAGTATCTCCGCTTTGAGACGATAGTTATGTTATTATGGAAAAAGGGAACTGAGTTTCCAATATGTCGGTTACTTGAGATCTTGATTAGTTGTGTGAAGGCCGCATGAGGTTTAGCTTTGTCTCTAAATTTAGTGGATGTTCACCCAGTGTTTTTGTGTCTTAACTGAGGAAGTATTTACCAGGTTAGAGACACTTTGTGAGTTAGAATGATATAGTGGTTAAGTCAAACCACATCTTTGTTGAGCATCCGATTACATTCTTGGAATGAAATATAAAACGCTTGCATTCGAAAGACATTCCCATATTGAGGATATGATGGTCAAGATGAAGACCTGAAGACGTTATGTGAGAGACTGAGGATAGTATCCTGAGGAACTATCTAGAGTATATGTTGGGACAGACCCATTTGTGGGAGCACGAGTAGACCTTAGTGCTATCTTGACGCATGTTTTGCTTATGTGCTTATATGCCATGTTGTATTATGCCATGCTAGTTATGATGTGAGTTATGATCTTAGTAGATCTTGTTGTGCTAGCGTGATGCATGTCATAGCGGGAGATGATTATTTCCTCCATGCTATTTGAGTATGTTCTATATTATGGCTGGAGATGGTTCTTTCCTCCATGCCATTTGAGTGTGATTAGGATTTAGCTGGAGATGGTTCTTTCCTCCATGCTACCTCGATGGACATAGTTCTGTTTTAGTGGAGATGTGATTCTTCCATGCGATATATATGTATATGGTTTGGCTAGAGACGTATTTCCTCTATGCTTGTGGGATGTTCTGGCTAGAGATGTGCTTCTTCTATGCCTTGTGTTGTGGTATAGCGAGAGATGTGATTCCTCTACGCCTTTGGGTAGCGTTATGGCCCTGTTTTCTAAAGTTGATGATTCCTCCATGTTGATGTTTGAGGATTATAGATTGTTATAGGATGTGATCTTTGAACGGAGATGTGATACCTCCGATAGTGAGAGGGAGAGTTATACCTCGGCTTATGGGTCCGAGAGACTTTGGGATTTTGCAAGTTTCGGGATGAAACTTGTTTTAGGGGGGTGAGATGTAAGAGCCTAGTTGTTGAGTTGCTGAGAGAGAGTGCAGAGGGCCAGGATTAAGCATGAGTCGCCCCTGCGTGACCCAGAGGGCGCCCCTGCGCCTAGCCTGGTCCGCCCTTGCGGCTCACAGGTCCGCCCCTGCGGATTTTGGTGTGCTGCAGCCGACTTCTTTGACCCGAGCTTTTGCTTTTGACCTCTCTCTCCTTTATAAGTTTCTCCTTCTTTCCTGCTGATGAGGGTTAGGTATCTTCAGCCCCATCTCTCTCTCTCTCCCATGTACATCTTCTCCTTCTCTTCTCCTTGGATCACCTTCGTTGATCTCTTCCTTGAGTTTTTCTGAGTTTGTGAGCCATGTGCTTGGCCTTGCTTGTGAGTTATGGTTGATGATGTTGCTGAGCCTTAGGAGCCAGCTTGAGGTGTAGATGGTGGTGTGCTGTTCTCCTGGAGAACTTGTTTTGGTAAGCTTTTATGATTTTTCTTCCTTCCTTCCCTTTCTCTTCATCTTTTCATCTCTTTCCTTGTCTTAGCTTAGATCCTTAGGTTTGGATCTTGTTTCAGCCACGTTTTGGCTTGTGTTGATGCATATATATGTATGTGATATGTGTGTGTTGCTGCTGGAGTGAAGAAGAGTGGAGAATCGAAGAAAGGAGTGAAGAAGGAGCTGAAGTGGTGTGTCTCTGCACACCAGCCGCCCCTGCGCCATCTCTGGACCGCCCCTGCGCCAGCAGTGAGCCGCCCCTGCGCCATCTCCTAGCCGCCCATGTGCCATCTGCACCAGCTTGGTGTTGCACTTGGTTCTGTAGGTGTGTGTTGCTTCTAGGCTTTCTTTAGGATGCCTTTGTTCCTTCCTTACTTAGTATGAGTGTATAGGATCATGCTAGATGTGTGAGGATGTGTTTGGTTGAGGTTATGATCGGTTTATGCCTTGTACGGCTTTAAGGACTTAGGTTGATGTTGATTGAGGTTGTGAGGTTCAGTATGATCCTCATGGATCCCTTTGGGTCTAGGTGTGACCCCTTTGATGAATAGAGGTTGATATATCTTTATGTCTTGTTATTAGGCAGTGCCCCTCTCTCAAGATTGGAGGTTGGATCTGGTTGATCGTGTTTGAGTTATGTACAAAGTTGAGGTAAGTACGTATGACTTACTTAGCTACCATCCCTATATTGGGTGTTTGTATGAGAGGTGTGTGCTTTATATATTTGCTATGACAGCATGAGTTGTCGTTTTATAGACCTATATTCTATTGACTGCCCCACTGCGTGGCTGTGATAACCTTTCTCTTTCATCCCGCCGTGGAGTCTTGGAGGTTCTCTTATGTCGGGCCAAAGTGGTTTACAGGAAGGGCACAATCCACTCCCATAGGGTACACGGATTGTGTGACCGATACTCGTACAGCTGGACATAGCACTCAGAGGCGGGGATGTATCGGTCCTCGTGTCACATACTTTCATCTATCAATATATATATATATATATATATATATATATATATATACGGTTTTTGAGTGAATGGTTATTATATAAAGATGATAAATGGGTAAATGTGTGATAGCATGCTGATGTGTTTATCTTTCATGATTGTGTTTGTACTTATGCATTACTCTATATATGTGTATGGTTAGCTAACGTTTCATACCGTGTTGTAGTTGTTTACAGGTTAGGCGCTACTGAGTGATCTGGTAGGGTGACAGGCCGAGGACTCTCATACATTAGGTGGTTGGTTTGGTTTGTTGTGTTTCCCTCCTGCGTGAGGATGATCTTTTGTACCTCCTGTGTGAGGATGTCGTTTTATATACTCAGCTATGTTGTTGTTTTATCTTTGGTTGTACAGTTTATACTGTTTTATGTATTTGTTTTATATTTGTCAGTGTCATGTTGTAAGGTCCAGTGAACTTGTCGTTAGGCTAGGGTCAGGATCCATTGTGAGATCCTAGCCCAATGTGACACTCCGAGTCCCGCGGATTCGGGATGTTTCATTGTCATGGGTCAAAAAATAAGATAAATCTCGGACTATCTTTGTAGAAATCTCGGTCGAGATTTTCTAGGCTTATCGGGATCAAGATTTTTGTTATGCACGTATCTTCCTCAACTCCTTAGGTGGTGTTCCTAGCTTCTTTTTATGCTTCATCACGTTCTGCATCGAGCTTCAATCCTCATATGTGCCATTCTGCTCCAAAATTTGTCAAATTGCTTGCAAAATGCAACAAGAATATGTGTAGACATCTATTCTAGCAAAATATATAAAGTTAAGCTTAAATGTTATGGATTCGTGCCTATGTATGCAAAAGAAAAGGGAAAATATACCAAAATGCATGTCTAAATAAAGCTCATAATTCATGTTATCAAAATGATTATGGGAGAGGTCCACATTCCACTATCCCGCTCCAAACTACTTATCACCGGGTAAGTCTCAAGGCACTAAGGATGAGAAATATACTCAAACCGATCACTCTACCTAAAGGATTGAACTAACCTTCACTGGGTAAGTCTAGGGTTAGGCTCAACTCAAGCATGAAATCTAGCACACTCAATCCAATAGAAGATTTAAATCTCTACCACCTAGAATTCATCATCATCTATAACTAAGAAAGGGAATTACCTGGTAAGTCTCCTCCCTCACCTAGTTTACTAACCTTAGATAGGTCTAAAGCTAGATTCCACTTAACAAACACTAGGTTTTAAACAATCTGACACCCTAGCATACAAACTCTTCAGTTTCAGAGCAACAGAAGAAATCTCGGGTGGATCATACCAATCTCGGCCGAAATTTCATGAAGAACAGGCCGAGATACCAAAGAGAGAGGAAATGTTCAACAATATCGTCCTAAACCAACATACAAGTCCAAACTATCATTATTCAAGAAACAACCATTGAAGTGTCACCCTAGAATTTCAAGAAGTTACCCTACAACATGCATTTCTAGGTCAAACTTTATCAAACAAAAACTCAACCCCATAGATAAAAAACATGAGAAAGAAGGAGATACTCAACTAAAATCTGCTTCAAGCACCTAGAGAAATGTATTTAAAAACACATAGCAATACATCCTTGATTAGAAATCCAAGCTTACAAAACCTTAAGTTTTTTCTCTTCGAAACCTCTCTTCTCAAAAGTATCCTTTTTTTCTTCTAGAATAGCCTCCCTTGGAAATGGGCAAGTTGCTGGTGAAATGGGTATGTAACATCCCAAAACCACAAGACTTGGAATGCTACATTGGGCTAGGATCTCACAATGGATTCTGACCCTAGCCTGACAACAAGTTCACTGGATCTTACAACAAGGCACAGGAAGATTAAAACTGAATACATAAAAGCTGTATATGATATATCAAAAGTGTTTACAACCCCAAAGCCGAGTAGAAAACATCAAACATAAACATCTGATACAAAAGATCCCAAACCCACACATCCTAATGTACAGAAGTCCTCGGCTGGTCACACCATCTAGCTGACTCTGCAGTATTCCTAACCTACAGATCATCTACAACACGGTATACACCGTTATCTACAGCAATAGATAAGCATGAAGGTAATAGCACAAACACACATCAACATCTCATACATGCAATGCCACACACATTCATTTATTATCTTTCATTACGTTATTCCATTACTAATTAAACTTCTTTTGTAACACGAGGAGCCTCAAGAACCTCGTCCCTTTCCCCGTTAACACAAGGGTTTTCAATGGGGGTGATCGTCACTCGTCCCCCACTGTGCTACTGGCTTCCAGGCACATCCTCCTAACCAGCAAGCGGAGACCGGTGGCTACCGCCCTGTTATAATACACATGGGCCATTTAAATGTAATAAAAGGTCGTCCTAGTCCGGTTTAGGTTATAAATGCACAATCATATGAACACGCACAACCATCAAAATCACACAAATCCATAAATGAATGCTAAGTAAGTCCTATGGATTTACCTGTCATACTCGTATCCACTACCACGTCACAGCTTCCCCTTGGGGAAGAATCAACGTCTGCAAGAGCAAGGCACACAACATCACAAACTATAAGGGTTAGGAGACTCGTCTCCATAACCAAAACCAACCTGCAACCTCAATAACAAGCTCACATATGCCTATGACATAACCTCAACATCAACACAAGTGCCTAAGGCACAACTCCAATATACAACACATCCTAACCACACTAGCTTATCTACCAACTAAGCCAAGGCCAAAGGAAAGGAAGGAAGGAAGACATACCAACAAGGTATGCACCAACAGAAGCAAGAGCACAAGGCTGATCCAGTGAGGCGCAGGGGTGGCTCACCAAAGGCGCAGGGGCGGCTCATAGGCAGGCGCAGGGGCGGCTAACACCAGGCGCAGGAACGGATGTCCGTGTAGAATGTTGGCCCCGACTTCTCTTCGATCTCTTTCTCGACTCTCTTCACTTGTTTAACACACCACAGCAACACATATGTATACAAACACATATATGATCACCAAAACATCATAATAATATCTACACAAGCTCAGCTTGTGATTCTATTCTAGAAAAGGAAGATAGAAGCAAAGAAGAGGAAGAAAGGAAGATGGAGGTGAAGATCTTACCACGGAAACCCTAAGCAGCAACTAGGAGCATCAACACAACTCACACATAACATCAGTAACTCTCAGCCACCAGCTCAAGATCATCCAAGCCTCAAACAACAAACAACTCTCAAAACTCACATACACAAGATCAAGAAGAGGTCAAGGAAGAAGAGAGAAGAAGAAGAACGTGAGGAGGGAGAGAGAAGCTGGAGAGATGAAGAAACCCTTCATCTGAAGATAAGGAAGGCTTATATAAGAAGCCAACCAAAAAGCAAGTCAAGAGGTCAACAAAAGTGGCTACAACCGCACAAAACCGCAAGACCGGCTCACCTGCGGCGCAGGTGCGGCTCACAGGGTTCGCTGGGGCGGCTGGCAGTGTCAAAGCTAACTCAGCTAAGGCTTACTAAGGCTCCTAGTCTCCAAAGACTCTGGCTCTTACATCTCACCCCCCTTAAAACAAGTTTCGTCCCAAAACTTGCAAGATCCCAAACCTCTCGGACCCATAAGCCGAGGTACACTCTCTCCTCAAGAACATCAAGTCATAACCTATAACATTCTATATCCTTAACACAGCATGGAGGAATCACAACTCCAGCATAACAACTCTACACAAGGCCTAGAGGAAGATCATCTCTAGCCGAACACTAACCACATCACACTGGCATGGAGAAAAACCGTCTCCAGCCACAACATACACATAACACTACTACATGGAGGGAAGCCATCTCCACTCACACTATGTCCACCAAAGATAGCATGGAGGAAAGAACCATCTCCTGCTAATCCTAACACATACACCATAACATGGAGGAAAGAACCATCTCCAGCTATACCTATCTCGCACTAGCAAACAAGATCTAACAGATCATATGCACAACTCACAGCTAGCACAAAAACACAACATATCACATAAGCACATAGTATAACATACATTCACTAAGATAGCACCAAGATCTAATCGTAGATCCTGCACGTGTATCTATCACAGCGTAAAACTCTGGATAGTTCTTCTGGATACTATCCTAAGTCTCTTAGGTAGTCTCATTAGGTTCTCGTCTAGACCACTGTATCCTCAGCATAGGAAAGTCCTTCGAACGCATGCGTCTCACATCTCTCTCTCTCTCTCTAGGACTCCAAAAGGGTGTTCTGTAAAAGTATGGTCCGGCTCAACCACTAGATCATCATAACTCACGATGTGCCTCAGATCTAGTATGTAGTCCTTCAGTCGAGACACATGAAACACTGGGTGGATATCCTCCAATCTCAGAGGCAAAGCTAAAAATCATGCTGGCTTCATAATACTGATCAAGATCTCAAGTAACCGACATATTGGAAACTCAGTTCCCATTTCACATTAACACGTCTAAGGTTTCATAGCTGAGATACTTTCAGCCGGGCTTGAACTCTTGCTTGAACTTTAGAGGTTAACACCTCTCGTCTATATATGATATCTGACGACTCTGTACAATCAGTATTCCTCCTTTAATCATCGTTACTTGAACTACAAAATCCTTAATCTAGTCAGGTGTTATCCCACTACTACTGCTAGATCACTTCTAGCATAAAGATGTATGGCATCTACATCCATACAGTGCCTCATAAGGGCATCCCAGAAGATAAACGTCAATCACTGTTAGATGATAACTCTGTAATGGGAGGTAATATAACCATCAACGTTTCCAATTCAACTTACAACTTATAATAGATCCTTAAAATCTAGATAATCCTCTTTAACTGACCGTCTGGCAGGGGTGAAGTGTAGTCTTGAAGTATAGACTCAGTCCTCAAAGCAGTCCGTACCTGCAGTCCTAAATCTCAAAGTAAAAACATCCATCTCAATTAGAGATGATCGTTCTCGGTATGCCATGGAGTCTCACTATCCGTCTAGTGTACTCCTCAATCATATCATTCACTGGCCACGTCCTTCAGATAGGAATAAAACGTGCCGGTTCCCTTAATCTACTTCCAATAATCCAGATAACAACAATCTTCTACTGGGTCACAATCCCATAACCAAGTCCATAGAGATGTCCTCCCCATTCTACTACTACACTAGTAGTGGATGGGGCATATCTCTAGACCATAAATTCTCTATCTGGACCTGCTGACAGGTCACATACTGTATCATAAATCTGGTCACATCGACTTCAATCTTCTATATCCACATAATTATGTCACCCCATGGTACATCTGATTCATACATGGATGTACTAAGGAAGGTGTACCGTAAGTGTACTGTAAGATTCTTTGTCTCTACTTTGCATCAGCAGGTACACAAAAGTGATCATGGTGTTCCATCACACCCTCTGTTCTAATAGAGACCTGTGGTGCCTCTTTACGAGACATCTTCTCTCTAAACCTCATCAAGGTCAGGCAGGTCCCATCCTTCTGTTGGATCTCATCCAACAGACCAGGTAGAACCTCTTCTCTCGAGACGTCTTTCCATCCATATCAAGGAACTGATTGTTCAACTCTAGCCAAGCTAGATCTCTCTGAAGCTGAGGGTGAACTATCAATCTCACCATTCTCTTCTCTCGAGACATCTTTTCGTTCAAGTTGTAAGTGACAACGTTCAACTTCTCTGAATGATATAAAATCTCCAGGTTAAAGTCTTGATCATTTCGAGCCCTCAACGCTAGTGGTTATTCAACTCCCACGGCGTAAAACGCACTTCAAACTCCTATGGTATGTGGAAACCTAACATGTGATATCATGTAGGTACTATCTTAAAATCTTCAAGGCTTGAAGTACTACTGCTATTCTAGATCATGCATCAAGTAGTTTTTAATCATATTCCTTTAGCTATAGACGCACATGTTAATAACTCTATTGCTCTGTAGTAATACACATCTCAACCTTAGTTGGGATGTATTACCGTACATCAACGGGTTGAGTCAGTGAAAGACGAGGTCAAGTGCCTCTTCAATTCTTCAAAGCTCTGCCATATTACTTGACAACACCCATCTAGTGGTCTTTCTCAAAAGACTCATAAGTAGAAACACATTCACATAAAAATCTTCCTTTAAGCATTGGTAGTAATCGGCTGAGCCGAGAAAACTATGCATCCCTTAATGTTCATCAATGTGATCCATGTTACGACATACTGAATCCTCGCCAGGTCAACCATGATCCCACTGGCGGAAACAACATGGCCTAAGAAGGTTATCACTGGCATCTCAACTCACATTTAGAGAGCGTAGCATACAGCTCCCTACCTCTCGAAATCTACAGAATAGTCCTTAGACAATCAGTCTACCACTCTCAGCTATGGGAGTATACCGATATGTCATCAATGAAGATCACCACAACAAGATCAAGGAAAAAGATGCTATTCATTAACTCTCTAAAGACTGTTAAGGCATTCATCAGCCCCAAATGGCCTCACTACAATTTATAGTGTCCATAATGGTACAAAAGGTTGTCTTATGTACATCTTGCTCTCTCACCCTCCATGGTGATATCCTGAGCGCAAGTGAATCTTAAAAACACAATACTTCTTGAAGCTAACTCATTAGGTCGTCATACGGAACATGGAACACAAATTAGGGCAAAAGAAGCCCGTCTCAGTCAACTCTTCAAGTTGTCAGTTAAAATATCTCTAAATGCACCATATAGTATGGGCCTTCCCAATCAGTGTCGTATCATATTTCAACTCGATAACCATGTCCACACTCAGTTGAGGTGGCAACTAAACGATTCAGTAACACGTCTATGAACTCATAAACCACTGGAACATCTTCCAACGTAGAAGTTTCTTCTTCATGGCATAACATTAGAAAACATCACCTCTTGTGTTGTCATCTTCACTGCTCATATGACATTAATAACAAAACTCATCACTCCAAAGGTCGTAGCCTCGTAAGACCTCTATCTAATCGATCTCAGTAGAAATTGTAATAGTCTTCCTACTGTAATCCAAACCAACATGATATCTATTCGTCCACCACACACATAGAGACCTTTTCATGCACCTAAGGCATGACAAAGAAGTCTACAAGCCATACACAAGTCCCTGTACAAAGGGGACAACCACATATCTCGCGGGTACCTCAGACCCCAAAAAGGAAAACTGTAAAGGAAAATCTATCTTCTACTGTATCCACAGTTAAGTATTGACGCATGCATCGAAAGACAAGAGGTGCATAGCACTCACAATAAATAAAACTCCACTAGGTAAACCATTAACAAGAATGGTACATGTAACAGCTAACGCCCGAAGCTCTACTGCATATCATCACTCAACATCAGACCTATGCTCCTCAGGTATCACTGAGGTTATCGCCATGGCTTCCACTTCCACTCATTCTACATCGGAAAGAGGAAGGTCTTGATGAGAAGAAACACTACCTCGCTGACAGAAAGGGGCTAGATGGCCTAATTCACCACAGGTGAAGCAAGCTATCAGTGTCATGGGGAACTCGGAGCGTAAATGATCTGGGTAACCACAGTTGAGACATATACGTCCCATCCCTGCCACTAGTACGGGTGCCTCCTCTACACGGCCCAACGTAAAGGCTCTATCCTGAGCTCTTCTATTGTCTGTGGTACTCCTACCACGACTCTTACCCCTACTCAGTCTGGGAATGGATCCCTGAGTAGAATGATGATCGGGGACTCTCTGTTGTCCTCGCGTCTGTTGCTTAGGTGTCTTCTGACCACCTCCCGTCACACTAGCAGAAATAAAACCTTGTCGTGAGGGCACTCCAGTTTACTTACAGAAGACAGCTCTATGACCCTGTCTACCACAGGTAAAGCAAGTCACTAGAAATCTTAGAAACTAGAGTCGTACATGTCCAGACTTCCCGCAGTTGTAACAGGTCCTCGTCTCACCAAAAGTCCGTGTGAAACGAGAAGCACTCAAACGTCCACAAGTCGGGCTCGGTTTGCAACCCGAAAATCCAACCTCGTCTTTCACTGACTCAACCCGTTGTTTCTTCTTTGATGTAGAAGCTTCAGTTGATCTCACAGATGTTGGTAAATCCGGTATAGGTCTACCCGCTATCACCGCCTCATATACTTGCTGCATTTACTCTTGAAACTCGAATCTACTCATGGAGACCCGATCAACCTCTTTAAACTCACTCTTTCCCATAGGCAACACAGCAGCGGAAATTGGTCCTTGACTTGGCACTACTGGAAGAGGGGGTGTACCCCTATCTCATCCCACTACATTTACTACTCTAGTCTGATCCATCTTTAGAATAGACGCACCTAACTTATAAGGCTATATATATGCCATATGTATCGATATATATATATATAATACTCATTATTACATGCATACACCTCAGCACATAAAAGATATCTATATATATATATATATCTACACTATCGAGATCCTTAGATGGGTGACGACTTCGATACATACTATTCTAAAACATTTGTACTCGCTTTAAAACCAAAATCCTTTAAAAAGCCAAACCCCATGTGGGTTCTGTTTATTTATCCACTCTACCTTTATTGCAGATAACAAGTGTCATTGTTGTCAACCTAAGGCTCTGATACCAACTCTCTAACATCCCAAATCCACAGGACTTGGAATGCTACATTGGGCTAGGATCTCACAATGGATCCTGACCCTAGCTTGACAACAAGTAGATTGGATCTTACAACAAGGCGCAGGTAGATTAAGGCCAAATACATAAAAGCTGTATATGATATATCAAAAGTGTTTACAAACACAAAGCCGAGTACAAAACATCAAACATAAACATCTGATACAAAAGATCCCAACCCACGCATCCTAATGTACAGAAGTCCTCGGCTGGTCACACCATCTTTCTCACTCTGCAATATTCCTAACCTGCAGATCATCTACAAGACGGTATACACCATTAGCTACAACAATAGATAAGCATGAAGGTAATAGCACAAACATACATCAACATCTCATACATGCAATGCCACACACATTCATTTATTATCTTTCATTACGTTATTCCATTACTACTAGCTTCCAGGCACCTCCTCCTAACCAGCAGGCGGAGACCGGTGGCTACCGTCCTGTTATAAACACTTGGGCCATTTAAATGTAATAAAAGGTCGTCCTAGTCCGGTTTAGGTTATAAATGCACAATCATATGAACACACGCAACCATCACAATCACACAAATCCATAACAGAACGCTAAGTAAGTCCTATGGACTTAACTGTCACACTCGTATCCACTACCACGTCACAGCTTCCCCTTGGGGAAGAATCAACGCCTGCAAGAGCAAGGCACACAACATCACAAACTGTAAGGGTTAGGAGACTCGTCTCCATAACCAGAACCAACCTACAACCTCAATCTAAACCTCAAGATCATAACAAGCTCACATATGCCTATGGCATAACCTCAACATCAACACAAGTGCCTAAGGCACAACTCCAACATACAACACATCCTAACCCCAATAGCCTAGCTACCAACTAAGCCAAGGCCAAAGGAAAGGAAGGAAGGAAGACATAACAAAAAGGTATGCACCAACAGAAGCAAGAGCACAAGGCTGATCGAGTGAGGCGCAGGGGCAGCTCCCCAAAGGCGCATGGGCGGCTCAAAGGCAGGCGCAGGAGTGGCTCTCACCAGAAGCAGGGGCGGCTGTCTGTGCAGAATGTTGGCCCCGACTTCTCTTCGATCTCTTTCTCGCCTCTCTTCACTTCTTCAATACACCACAGCAACATGTATGTATATAAATACATATATGATCACCAAAACTTCAGAATAAGATCTACACAAGCTCAGCTTGTGATTCTATGCTAGAAAAGGAAGAAAGAAGCAAAGAAGACGAAGAAAGGAAGATGGAGGTGAAGATCTTACCACAGCAACCCTAAGCATCAACTAGGAGCATCAACACACCTCACACAATCCTTAACACAACAACAGTAACTCTCAGCCACCATCTCAAGATCATCCAAGCCTCAAATCACAAACAACTCTCAAAACTCACACACAAAAGATCAAGAAGAGGTCAAAGAAGAAGAGAGAAGAAGAAGAACGTGAGGACGAAGAGAGAAGCTGGAGAGATGAAGAAACCCATCATCTGAAGATAAGGAAGGTTTATATAAGAAGCCAACCTAAAAGCAAGTCAAGAGGTCAACAAAAGTGGCTGCAACCGCACAAAACCGCAAGAGCGGATCAACTAAGGCGCAGGGGCGGCTCACCAGCGGCACAGGTGCGGCTCACAGGGTCCACTGGGGCGGCTGGCAGTGTCAAATCTAACTCATCTAAGGCTCAGTAAGGCTCCTAGGCTCCAAAGACTCAGGCTCTTACATCTCACCCCCCTTAAAACAAGTTTCGTCCTGAAAATTGCAAGATCCCAAACCTCTCGGACCCATAAGCCGAGGTACACTCTCTCCTCAAGAACATCAAGTCATAACCTATAACATTCTATATCCTTAACACAGCATAGAGGAATCACAACTCCAGCATAACAACTCTACACAAGGCATAGAGGAAGATCATCTCTAGCTAAACACTAACCACATCACACTGGTATGGAGAAAAACTGTCTCTAGCCACAACGTACACATAACACTACTACGTGGAGGGAAGCCATCTCCACTCACACTATGTCCACCAAAGATAGCATGGAGGAAAGAACCACCTCCTGCTAATCCTAACACATACACCATAGCATGGAGGAAAGAACCATCTTCAGCTATACTCATCTCGCACTAGCAAACAAGATCTAACAGATCATATGCACAACTCACAACTAGCACAAAAACACAACATATCACATAAGCACATAGTATAACATACATTCACTAAGATAGCACCAAGATCTAATCGTAGATCCTGCAGGTTTATCTATCACAGCGTAAAACTCTGGATAGTTCTTTTGGATACTATCCTCAGTCTCCCACGTAGTCCCATCAGGTCCTCGTCTAGACCACTGTATCCTCAGCATAGGAAAGTCCTTCGAATGCAAGTGTCTCACACCTCTCTCTCTAGGACTGCAAAAGGGTATTCTACAAAAGTGTGGTCCGGCTCAACCACTAGATCATCATAACTCACGATGTGCCTCAGATCTGGTATGTACTCCTTCAGTCGAGACACATGAAACACTGGGTGGATATCCTCTAATCTCAGAGGGTAAGCTAAAAATCATGCTGCCTTCGTAATACTTATCAACATCTCAAGTAACCGACATATTGGAAACTCAGTTCCCTTTTCACATTAACACGTCTAAGGTTTCATAGTTGAGATACTTTCAGCCGGGCTTGAACTCTCGCTTGAACTTTAGAGGTTAACACCTCTCATCTATATATGATATCTGACGACTTTGTACAGTCAGTATTCTTCCTTTAATCATCGTTACTTGAACTACAAAATCCTGAATCTGGTAAGGTGTTATCCCACTACTACTGCTAGATCACTTCTAGCATAAAGATGTATGGCATCTACGTCCATACAGTGCCTCATAAGGGCATCCCAGAAGATAAACGTCAATCACTGTTAGATGATAACTCAGTAATGGGAGGTAATATAACCATCCACGTTTCCAATTCAACTTACAACTTATAATAGTTCCTAAAGATCTAGATGATCCTCTTTAACTAACCGTCTGGCAGGGGTGAAGTGTAGTCTTGAAGTATAGACTCAGTCTGCAAAGCAGTCCGTACCTGCAGTCCAAAATCTCAAAGTAAAAACATCCATCTCAATTAGATATGATCGTTCTCGGTATGCCATGGAGTCTCACTATCCGTCTAGTGTACTCCTCAATCAATTCATTCACTGGCCACGTCCTTCAGATAGGAATAAAACGTGCCGGTTTCCTTAATCTACTTCCAACAATCCAGATAACATCAATCTTCTACTGGGTCACAATCCCATAACCAGGTCTATAGAGATGTCCTCCCAATTCTACTACTGCACTAGTAGTGGATGGGGCTTATCTCTAGATCAGAAATGCTCTATCTGGACCTGCTAACGGGTCACACATTGTATCATAAATCTGTCACATCGACTTCAATCTTCTACATACATACAACTATGTCACCCCATGGTACATCTGATTCATACATGGACGTTGATAGCATGCATTATAGTCTATATTTTGGGACTTGTTTGGACGTTTTATCTTAAATAATCTGCATGTATGGATGTATATTATATGATTATATTGTTGTATCATCTACCTTTACGGGAATCGAGGTCTACACCAAGTTTCGTTGTAATTGTAGGTAAAATGGCGCGTTTTGGATCGAAATGGAGCTAAGGAGCCATAGGAGCTACATTCTAGAGCTTGAAGAAGAACTCCGGAAGCATGGAATTAACGAAGAAGATTTGCTTTGGACCAGATTTGAGAGATTTCACATTCAGTTGAGATTCACCTTGGTCAGTTACAGTGTCACCTCGACCGAGGTGATCTTGAGGAGCGTCCCGACCGAGGCGAACACCTTGCCGCCGGCGAGGTCATATTTTTTGGCTGAGATCTTTTAATTATGGAAATAAGATATATTATATTTTATAGGAAATTATCTTTTTAAGATATTATTATCTTTGGAAGATCATTCTCCTATATAAAGGGTTGGATTTTCCACAATTCAACCATCTTTTAAAATCCTCTACACCATATTCTACACACAACAATTAGGAGATTTTCTGGAAGCTTGAAAGATTGAAGATCAATCAAGGAAGTATTCATAGTTTGGAGATTAGCTTTAGAGGGAGATTGTAAGACTTTAATAGATTCCCTTTTTAGTTTGTTGTCTTATTTGACTTGTGATTTGAGGAACGCTGATTTGTTGTTTATTCGATTCAGTTATTGAGGCCTTTTTCTTAAGGTTTACTTGTTCGAATATTCATTCCTTCACCATATATTTGATTATTGTTTTCATGATGATGAGTGCTAAATTTCTTGTGCGATTCTAGGGTGATTGGCTGAAAGTTGTGGGAAAGATGATGATAGAATGATCTTAACCCCAGCAGGACCCTGAAAGCTCGAGTCTTTAACCTTAACCCTAGAACACCTCGCTCTGTCGATGAACATCTCGGCCGGGGTGGAACTTGACTGAACGAGGTGAACCTTTTCTGATCCGAAACTGAGAGTTAAGAGTTCTAGTTTTCCAAATCCTATCCTTATTACACCTTTCCTCGTTCAATGCAAGCCTAGGATAAGATTTACCAGGTGATTCCTTTGTTTGTTTACCCATGATCATAAGTGTAGGTAATAAAGGTTTATCCTTTATTGGGGTTTGGGTGTGCCTTCATCCCATCTTTGTGAGTTAGCCTAAGACTTAACCGGTAAAGGTTGATTCTATTCCCTTGGGTGGTGTGTTGGTTTGATATTATAATTCCTTTCCTTAGTACCTTGAGACTTACCCGGTAATAGGAGCTTGGGTTTGGGATAGTGAGTAGTAAGACTTACCCGGTAATCTATTCCTACCTTAGAAACACCTTCCCTTTGCAAAACCTCAGCTTTGTCCATGTTATCCTTCAAGATCTTGAGTCGGAACCACAACTAGATGTGTTAATCCCTAGAATCCGCATTTCCCCTTATTTGACCTTATCATCATCTTTTATTGCTTTAATTGCATTTTGTGGTTATTAGTTGCTTGACAACCTATTCTTGCTTAGTTTCACCTAAGTCCCTGAGATCGACCCCTGAAATTCTTGCTTTTTATTACAATTGATTCGTACATTGCGGGTTCGCATCCTTGTTTTAAGCATACTTCTTGGGTTATAAATTTAAAGCTTGCACACACCGTTTGGAGCGAACATGTTTTTGGCGCCGTTGCCGGTGACTTGGTCTAGACCGAGCTGGTTGCGGTTGTCTTTCGGGGCAATTGCCCCTGTTGCTACTAACAACTCTACTTGAGTATTTTTGCAGGATCTTTTTCTTAGGTTTATGCGAAGAACCCGTGCTTGGAAGGAAATCGTTCCTTACGATCCCGAACCAGAAAAGACATACAAACGACGCTTGAAAGAAGCTAAGATGGCCAACCAAGACAATCGCGATCTTGGGGCCGAATTGAAGGAGGCACTGGAACAGCTACGCCTCAACAAGGAAGAACTACAGCTAGAAAGAGAGCAGACTCGCACCAGAACTACAGAGATTGAAGAAGATATGGTCGATCTAAGAGCCCAGATTCTGCATCGACAGATCCCAGATCCTCGACCGAGGCAGGACCCAGTCTCAGTTGCCCTGGCCGAGATACACCCACCTCGGATGCCTATCCGAGATGTTCTTTTTGTTGGAGTTCCACAAACCCTAGGACAGAGGATGGACCCTAATCAGCAAGTGAGGCGTCCAAGAGTCAACCTAGGTTATCAAGTGGAGCATGATTATGAACTTCGACCGCAAGTTCTATCCATGATCCGCCAATGCCAATTTGGAAGTTTAGAGAGAGAGTCTCCGCATCAGCATTTGCAAAACTACGAGATCCTGATGGAGACCTTGAGACCTTAAAGGCTGGAAAACAACAAGACCGCTGAAATGAGAGGGAAGATAAATGAATTCATCATGAAGGACAAGGAGAGTTTGTCCAAGTCATGGGAGAGATTTAAAGATGTTCTATTGGATTGCCCACATCATGGGATTCCAAAGATAGAGTTGTTGGAGATATACTTCAAGGGATTGGATGGAGCTACTCAATTCAATCTTCAACTACTTTCCACCGGCACATTCATGGATATGCCGATAGACGAAGCTTGGGAGTTCATTGAAAAGCAAGCTTTGTATATGGAGAAGTACTCCCATCAAGGAGCCGAAAATGGAGTTAAGAGAGTCAATTTCCAAGACGCTCCATCAAATGACAATCAACGCATCTCCCTTAAGAACGATGTGAAACAACTGAAGGACCTTTTGGTGGCTCACACGAAGAAGGAAGATGGAGGATATCAAGGGCCAAGGAACAACAATCAAGGGTCAAAGAACAATAGTTACAACAACAATAGAGGCTCCAACAGCAACAATTTGAGATCTAATTAACAAAATCCGGGTAACCCTTATTCTAATTCTAATTCTAATAATTCTTTTAACCCCTCTTCTTCTTCTACTACTACATTGAAGAGCCAGGAGCCTGGATCAAGTTCGTCCCAGCCAGAGAAGAAAGATGCAGTGTTGGAGGCCATCTTTATCAAGCTCAACGCTATGGAGACGTCTATGACTTCATTTTCGAAGGGAAAAAAAGCCTTAGAGCAACAATTCTTTAATAAGGCGAATGAAGCGCTAAGAGATCCAGGGAAGCTCCCAGCAAGGACAGAGAGCAACCCCAAAGGACAAATCATGGCAATAACGACGAGAAGTGGACTGAAAACTGCAGATCCAGTACCTTGGTCGGTGCTAGTGTAGACGAAGGACACCTCGGTCCAAATACTGACGAGGAACACTTCGGTCAAGGTGCCACCCGAGGTGGAGTCCCAGAAAGCGAAGGAATAATCTGAAGTTTATGTCCCACCTCCTGCTTAGAAACCACCACTTTCATTCCCTCAGTCAAGGGCCAAAGCACATCTAGACAAATATTTTGATAAGTTCCTTGACTTGATGAATAAACTACACATTAACATCCCTTTCCTTGATGTTATTCTAGTAATGCCCGCCTATGGGAAGTTCTTGAAAGAGATTCTATCAAGGAAGAGGAAACTGGAAGATTTTGGAGAAGTAAGGATGACATCTAAATCCTCGGAGCTCATTCAAATCATGAAGGAGAAGATGTCACCCAAGTTGAGAGATCCCGACTCATTTTGCATTCCCATTCAAGTTGGGGACGTGACTTGTGAGGCATTATGTTATCTAGGAGCCAGCGTGAGCATCATCCCGCTGGAGCTATGTGTGAAGATCGGACTTGGAGAGCCCAAGCCGGTTAAGATAAGGTTATACATGGCGGATCGCTCCATTACCCATCCCGTGGGCATTTTGGAAGACGTTCCCGTTAAGCTAGGTAACTTCTATTTACCTATAGACTTTGTTGTACTTAACATACCCGTAGATTATCCCGTCCCTATCATTCTCGGGAGACCATTTCTAGCAACTTCGGGTTGCAATGGGGATTGTAAGAACGCCAAGTTGAAATTCAACATTGGCGGTGATCAAGTGGAGTTTGCATTGCTTGCTGCAATGAAAGGAGAGCCGCTGGAGGATGATCTTCAACATCTATGATGAAGAAGAATCGAGAGAATTGGTGAGCTCTATCCTTATTAATGACCCTCTTGAAAGAGTTATTAGTTTTAGCTTAATGGAGGAAGGTATAGATGTTTCTTGTGATGTAGATATACGGAGCTTAAAGGCACTGGAAGCAGATCCAGGAGCTAAGATTGAGAAACTGATCTAGGAGAGGAGAAATTCAAGTTTCGGTCCCAGTTCCAATACCTCGACCGAGGCACTTTCTGGACCAAGCGAGGTGTTCTTATCTGAAGAACACCTCGGTCACCCACTCTGGACCTCGACCGAGGTCGCAAGCGAGATGATGTCAACTGAGACTTCTGAAAGTCCAGTTCTTCGATTTAAGCCTACTCTACTGGAAGGAGGAAGCAAGGATCCCCTCAGAAAGCACCCCCAGTTGTGGAGCTTAAACCGCTTCTAAGTCACTTGAGGTATGTTTTCCTTGGACCGGATTCTACATATCCCATTATTGTAAGCGCTTCCCTTTCCGAAACTGAATTATCTAAACTGGTACATGTCCTGAGAAAACATCAAAAGGCTTTGAGATATACTATTGATGATCTTATTGGTATTAACCCTTCTTTTTGCATGCATAGAATACTAATGGAAGACGATCATAAGACTTCACGGGAACCTCAAAGACGGTTAAATCCGATCATGAAAGAGGTTGTGAAGAAGGAGATTCTTAAATTGTTGGATGCAGGTATCATATTTCCTATCTCGGATAGCAAGTGGGTAAGCCCAGTGCATGTAGTTCCGAAGAAAGGAGGGATGATCGTTGTGACGAATATGAACAACGAGCTGATTCCAACTAGGACCGTTACGGGCTGGAGGGTGTGCATCGATTACAGGAAACTGAACGTGGCCATTCGGAAGGACCATTTTCCACTTCCCTTCATCGACCAAATGCTCGAACGGTTAGCTCAACATTCCCATTTCTGCTATTTAGATGGTTATAGTGGCTTCTTTCAGATTCCTATCCATCAGGGTGATCAAGAGAAGACCACTTTCACTTGTCCATGGGGGACATTCGCTTATAGGAGGATGTCATTTGGATTATGTAATGCACCCGCTACCTTCCAGCGCTGCATGATGGCTATCTTTTCCGAGTACATAGAGGAGATCATGGAGGTATTTATGGATGATTTTTCAGTATATGGTTCCTCTTTTGATAATTGTTTATCTAACCTTTCTCTAGTGCTACAACGTTGTGAAGACACTAATCTCGTTTTGAATTGGGAGAAGTGTCACTTTATGGATAGTGAAGGAATTGTGCTAGGACTCCTCGTTTCCAACCGAGGTATTGAGGTCAATCGAGCTAAGATCGAGACTATTGAGAAACTTCCTCCCCCTTGTTCTGTTAAGGGTGTGCGGAGTTTTCTCGGGCATGCAGGTTTCTATAGGAGGTTTATCAAGGATTTCTCGAAGATTTCTAAACCACTCACTAAACTCTTGAATAAGGATGTTGTTTTTGAGTTTTTGTAGGAATGCCTTGATGCGTTTTACAAGATAAAGGAAGCGTTGATTTTTGCTCCCATTATTCAACCTCCGGATTGGACCTTGCCCTTTGAGATCATGTGTGATGCGAGTGTTGTGGCCGTAGGAGCGGTACTTGGATAAAAGAAGGATGACCGGACCAACGCCATTTACTATGCTAGCAAGACGCTAGATGAAGCTCAACTAAACTACGCCACCACCAAAAAGGAGCTTTTGGCGGTTGTATATGCTTTTGAGAAGTTTGGCTCTTACCTAGTAGGAGCGAAAGTTAATGTTTACACTGACCATGCAGTTATTCGTTACTTGCTTGCTAAGAAGGATGCAAAGCCACGTCTTATTCGATGGATTCTCTTGCTTCAAGAGTTTGATCTAGAGATTCGCGATAAGAAGGGGTCCGAGAATTCTGTTGCGGATCACCTCAGCCGGCTACCTCCCTCTTCACGCGAGAAGGACGACACACCCATAGATGTCTCATTCCCCGACGAGCATTTGCATTTGTTGGAGCGTTTGATAGACTTCTTTATCTCACCCTATGATGAAGGTGAAGTATGGGGTGAGGATACCTTCCAGCACGTTTAGGGATGCCGCACGGTCAAGCTAGCGACCTTAAATCAAGCGCTTATTGGGAGGCAACAAAGGTATTGCTTTCTTTTCCCTTTTTCTAGCTTAGTTTTAGATAGTTTGCTTTTGCTTTGCTTTGTTTTGTTTTTGGTGTCCTAGACAGAAACCAGGTACTCTCTAATGAAGGATTACAACTCAGGAGCAACACTAGAAGGACAGGAATTCGAGAAATTGAGAAGACGGAGTTTGACTGAGACACATCTCGGTTGCTGTCACAGCGCCTCGACCGAGATGTTCTTGAAGCAACCGAGGCGACTAGGTCTGACAATCCAGTCAGCCACCTTGGTCCGGTCTGGACCACCTCGACCGAGGTGATATCAGAATCAGTGAGGGGTATAAAAGGCAAACAGATTTCTCTCTCTTCCCTCCCAACTCCCTTCTCGACCGCGGCGTAATCTCATCTCGTTTCTTCGTCTCTCACTCGTTTTCTATGATTTTTGCTCCGATTTCACTCAGAAAAGCACAGGGATCAGATTGCAAGCAACAAACTACAAGTTGAATGCCTCAAATCGGCTTAATTTGGGGTAAATTGTCGAAAACCCTAAACTCCTCTCTCTTTACTGATTTGGGCAAGATTTGACTTTGGTTGCCACATTTTATTGTTGAAAAGAGTATAAGTACCCCATAGGAAGTAATTGGTAGTGTTTTGGGGGCAAAAGGAACTGAAAATCAAAGAGGAGAAATCGAACAACACTTCGCCTCGGTCCAATCGAGTTGTGTCTCGGCCGAGGTGTTCTTCAGCCTGTCAGACCAACCGAGGTGATCTTGTCAGCAGAAATTATGAGTTCTCGATCTGATCGCCAGCTAGTTCTGAGAGATGCTCTCAGTGGTTCTTCCCCTTCCCCTTCTTCTCAACCTTCTATCCCGGTGATTCATGAGCGTCACCAGGCAGACTTTGATCGCATTTGCGGGCGCCCCATAGTTGCTCCGCGGTTCTTGGATGTTCCAGCCTTCTAGTGCCCCCTCGTGGTGGAGGACTTGAAGAAGATGATATCCATGGTAGGGCTGGATCACTTTATGGAGATCCGAGCTCCAGCTTACCTTGAGCCGACCATGGAGTTTGTGAGTTCTGTCACTCACATTATAGAGAGGAACATCATCAAGTACCGGTTGCTGAACTGGAACTACATAGTGCCTATGGACCAGTTCAGAGACATTTTTGGCTTCCCGACCCCGATAGTTTCAGACTTTCCTTCCCGAGCAGTGGCTCGACAGTTCTGGGGGCAGATTGCCCATGTGGTGGAGCACGCAGACAGATGGAGACCTGGAGACTCCAGGGAGTGCATTAACTTTCATTTAGCTTTCCGTCTAACCCACCATATTTTTAGTGAGACTCTTCTGGCGCGTACTGAGACGCCCCAGAAGATCAAATAGGGAGAGTTGTTGAGCGTGTTCTGCATGGTGATTGGAATAGTACCTGACTTTGGAGGCATGCTACCTGAGGATCTACACTGGATCAAGGGCAAGGCAAAGGGAGATATTTGTTGTGGAGGACTGGTGACCCATATCGCTACATTTATGGGTCTAGACTTGACTTCTTGTACATTGGTGGCGGCTGCAAAACCGCTTGGACTTCGGGAGATGATTACGAGGAGGATTATGGTTCCTCGTGGCCTCACTATACCCTATGTAGCTATGCCTTGGGAGCAGACTGTCCCTCAGGGTATCCTATGGTCAAACCAGTTTACAATCTTCGATCCACGGTACTGGTCTTCCGCTTGGTTCCCCTATATAGAGGATGCGAGAGATGCTGCACCACTGTGGAGGAGGAGTATGATGATGGCGGGGCTGCCATGGAGACTAGTACAGATACAGCCGGCCCTAGTGTGCCAGTTTTCGATTTAGACGACGAGGCTACAGAGGAGGAGGCAGCGGCTGCACCTTCACGACCTGCCCGGCGTAGAGTCCGCAGACAAAGAGATCCAGTAGCTTACCGACGGATTGATGAGTTGATGGACCAGATGATCGACTCATACGCAGCCTTGTCATTAGAGATGATGGAGCTTAGAGAGAGCCAGAACTACCAACAGAGGATGATGGAGATCCAGTTTCAGCACACTATGGGTTATCCGTTTGAACCATCTCAGCATCCCTTCATCCCATATCCACCACCACCAGCGGATCAAGACTAGAGCAGCATGGATTTTCTTTATTATTTATTTTCGCAGCTCAGCTATGTCCGGTGAGTTCTCTTGTTCTAGACTCATTTGACCCATTGGGACAATGTGTCCCAAGTATGGGGTATTTATGTGTATGATTTGACATTGTGTATGCTTGTATGACTCGAGTCGGATATTTATGATTTTTGTTATGCTCTATGTGTTTATGTGAGATTACATGCATGCATACAGGTTATTTGTTTGAGAAAAACGTCAAAAACTGGTTTAGGAAAAAAAAATTTATGACCTCGACCGGGATGATTCTGGCTAAACGAGGTAAAGCACCTATGATGACTTAGAACACCTCGACCAAGACGGTTTAACTGAGAGATTTTTCGAAACGTTTTGTGCTTCTTTTCTGGATATGACCTCAGTGATGATTTTGTTTGCAGATTGGTTTTGAAATCTGTATATGCTTGAAAGGTTTTATGATATGTTTAAGTTGCAAAATGCTTTGTTTGAAATTTTGACATGTTTAATACTTTATTTTTATCAAAATTATGTTGAATTTGAAGGTTGACACCACATGATGAGTTCTATCACATTCTTCCTGGGATGATTAAGGCAATTCATTCTCTTCTCTTCTTCTTCTTGATCATGCTTAGCCCCTCATATACATATTTGCCTCCCTTTACCTATCCGGGAATTTGGAAGCAAACAAGTGAAAAGCAAGTGAAAGAAAAGTTGAAATGTCGGCTGGAAGTTTTAGAAAGAAACAAATAGGTTTGGGGAAGTCAATCATGATGATGAGTAACTCGGCACCATTCACATAGCCGGGTGTTTGTGTCTTGCCAAACTCGGTTTGAGCGATATTCCTAACGGGTCATGGTATGTGCATCAAGGGTTTGAGGCATCTCGAGAAATTGATGATTGATGATCTCCTAGGCTTGGGTTATTGTGCACCTCTGTCCATGCATCCCAAAAAGTAAAGTAAATAAGCAAAGCTTATTGGTGGAAGATGTGGAGTTTCAAAGAAAGTGAAGTAAGATCCTTTTCCCGGATTCTAGCACCACCTTACCTATATACATCCCACCCCCACACGTTTTTTGACCTCTTTTGGAAGCCCTTGAGACCTCGAGCTTGTTGATTGACTTGGTGGTTTAAACTGGATTATACATGAGTAATTTCGATAGTTATGATTTGTTATGCATTCTATGATTTTAGGCAAAGATGAACAACTTTCTTATATTCATTAAAATGTTTTGATCATGTTTTGATTTCATTTGCCATGAAGCATTCTCTTAGAGTGATCTATGAGTGGAGCACACCACCAAAAATGTTTTGAAATACTTTTCATTGATCTTTATGACCTATAATCCATTCTATCTTGTACTTAAGATTTGGAACTTGCTTGGGGACAAGCAAGGGACAAGTATGGGGTATTTTGATAGCATGTATTATAGTCTATATTTTGGGACTTGTTTGGACGTTTTATCTTCAATAATCTGCATGTATGGATGTATATTATATGATTATATTATTGTTTCATCTACCTTTACGGGAATGGCACATTTTGGATCGAAATGGAGCTAAGGAGCTAAGGAGTCATAGGAGCTACATTCTGGAGCTTGAAGAAGAACTCAGGATGCATGGAATTAATGAAGAAGATTTACTTTGGACCATATTTGAGAGATTTCACATTCGGTTGAGATTCACCTCTGTCAGCTACAGTGTCACCTCGACCGAGGTGATCTTGAGGAGCGTCCCGACCGAGGCGAACACCCTGCCGTTAGCGAAATCATATTTTTTGGCTGAGATCTTTAAATTATGGAAAGAAAATATCTTATATTTTTTGGCTGGATTTCTGAAGGAAGATCTTATTTTGGGAGATCTATTTTAGAGATATGGATATATTTTATAGGAAATTATCTTTTAAAGATATTATTATCTTTGGAAGATAATTCTCCTATATAAAGAGTTGGATTTTCCACAATTCAACCATCTTTTAAAATCCTCTACACCATATTCTACACACAGCAATTAGGAGATTTTCTGGAAGCTTGAAGGATTGAAGATCAATCAAGGAAGGATTCATAGTTTGGAGATTAGCTTTAGAGGGAGTTTGTAAGACTTTTTTAGATTCCATTTTTGGTTTGTTGTCTTATTTGACTTGTGATTTGAGGAACACTGATTTGTTGTTTATTCGATTCAGTTATTGAGGCCTTTTTCTCAAGGTTTACTTGTTCGAATATTCATTCCTTCACCATATATTTGATTATTGTTTTCATGATAATGAGTGGCTAAATTTCTTGTGCGATTCTAGGGTGATAGGCTGAAAGTTGTGGGAAAGACGATGATAGAATGATCTTAATCACAGCAGGACCCTGAAAGCTCGAGTCTTTAACCTTAACCCTAGAACACCTTGCTCTGTCGATGAACATCTCGGCCGGGGTGGAACTTGACTGAACGAGGTGAACCTTTTCTGATCCGAAACTGAGAGTTAAGAGTTCTAGTTTGCCAAATCCTATCCTTATTACACCTTTCCTGGTTCAATGCAAGCCTAGGATGAGACTTACCCGGTGATTCCTTTGTTTGTTTACCCATGTTCATAAGTGTAGGTAATAAAGGTTTATCCTTTATTGGGGTTTGAGTGTGCCTTCATCCCATCTTTGTGAGTTAGCTTGAGACTTACCCGGTAAAGGTTGATTTTATTCCCTTGGGTGGTGTGTTGGTTTGAGATTATAATTCCTTTCCTTAGTACCTTGAGACTTACCCGGTAATAGGAGCTCGGGTTTGGGATAGTGAGTAGTGAGACTTACCCGGTAATCTTTACCACCTTAGAAACACCTTCCCTTTGCAAAACCTCAGCTTTGTCCATGTTATCCTTTGAGATCTTGAGTCGGAACCAACCCTAGAATCCGCATTTCCCCTTATTTGACCTTATTATCATATTTGATTGCTTTAATTGCATTTTGTGGTTATTAGTTGCTTGACAACTTATTCTTGCTTAGTTTCACCTAAGTCCGTGAGATCGACCCCTGGAATTCTTGCTTTTTATTACAATTGATTCGTACACTGCGGGTTCGCATCTTTATTTTAAGCATACTTCTTGGGTTATAAATTTAAAGCTTGCAACACCATTTGGAGCAAACAGACGTACTAAGGAAGGTGTACCGTAAGTGTACTATAAGATTCTCTGTCTCTACTTCGCCTCAGCAGGTACACAAAAGTGATCATGGCGTTCCATCACTCCCTTTGTTCTAATAGAGAACTGTGGTGCCTCATTACAAGACATCTTCTCTCTAAACCTCATCAAGGTCAGGCAGGTCCCCTACTTCTGTTGGACCTCATCCAACAGACCAGGTAGAACCTCTTAGGTATAACTGGATATCTACATCAAGGAACTGATTGTTCAACTCTAGCCAAGCTAGATCTCTCTGAAGTTGAGGCTGAACTATCAGTCTCACCATT
This sequence comes from Fagopyrum esculentum, assembly GCA_033239045.1. Classification (NCBI taxonomy): domain Eukaryota; kingdom Viridiplantae; phylum Streptophyta; class Magnoliopsida; order Caryophyllales; family Polygonaceae; genus Fagopyrum; species Fagopyrum esculentum. The sequence goes on from BSUD01000001.1 coordinate 73,576,448, forward strand.
GTCTTCTCTGGAGATGTCTTTCCATTCAAGTTGTAAGTGACAAAGTTCAACTTCTTTGGATGATATGAAATCTCCAAGTTAAAGTCTTGATCAATTAGAGCCCTCAACGCTAGTGGTTATTCAACTCCCAAGGCATAAAAACGCACTTCAGACTCCTATGGTCTGTGGAAACCTAACATGTGATATCATGTAGGTACTATCTTAAAATCTTCAAGGCTTGAAGTAATACTGCTATTCTACAACATGCATCAAGTAGTTCTTCCTCATATTCCTTCAGCTATAGACACACATGTTAATAACTCTACTCCTCTGTAGTAATAAACATCTCAAACTTAGCTGGGATGTATCACCGTACATCACGGGATCCCCAGAATCTTCTAACTATAACAGAATGGAAGTAGAGGTCAAGTGCCTCTTCAATTCTTTGAAGCTTTGGTATATTACTTGACAATACACATCTGGTGGTCTTTCTCAAAAGACTCATAAGTAGAAACACATTCACATAAAAATCTTCCTTTAAGCATTGGTAGTAATCGGCTGAGCCGAGAAAACTATGCATCCCTTAATGTTCATCAATATCGTCCATGTTACGACATACTGAATCCTTGCCAGGTCAACCATGATCCCACTGGCGGAAACAACATGGCCTAAGAAGGTTACCACTGGCATCTAAACTCACATTTAGAGAGTGTAGCATACAGCTCCCTACCTCTCGAAATCTGCAGAATAATCCTTAGACAATCGGTCTACCTCTCTTCATTCTCTTCATACAGCTCCCTACCTCTCGAAATATGCAGAACAATCCTTAGACAATCGGTCCTTAGTAATGGAATAACGTAATGAAAGATAATAAATGAATGTGTGTGGCATTGCATGTTTGAGATGTTGATGTGTGGTTGTGTTATTACCTTCATGCTTTTCATTGCTGTAGCTAACGGTTTCATACCGTGTTGTAGTGTTCTGCAGGTTAGGAATACTGCAGAGTGAGCCAGATGGTGTGACAAGCCGAGGACTTTTGTACATTAGGATGCGTGGGATGTGGTATCTTTTGTGGTTGTGGTTTATGTTGTTGTTTTGTACTCGGCTATGAGTTTGTAAACTCTTTTGATGTATCATACTCAGCTTTTATGTATTTGATTTTAATCTACCTGTGCCTTGTTGTAAGATCCAGTGAACTTGTTGTCAGGCTAGGGTTAGGATCCATTGTGAGATCCTAGCCCAATGTGACACTCCAAGTCCCGTGGATTTGGGATGTTACAGAGTTGGTATCAGAGCCTTAGGTTGACAACAATGGCACTTGCTATCTGCAATAAAGGTAGAGTGGATAAATAAACAGAACCCGCATGGGGTCTGACTTTTCAAAAGGTTTTGGTTTTAAGCGAGTACAGATGTTTTGGGATAGTATGTACATAAGTCGTCACCCATCTGAGGATCTCGACAGTGTATATATATATATATAGATAGATAGATAGATATCTTTTATGTGCTGATGTGTATGCATGTAAGTATTATATATATATATATATATATATATATATATATATATATATATATATATATATATATATATATATATATATATATATATATATATATATATATATATATATATATCGATACATATGGCATATATATATATATATATATATATATATATAAGTTTAGGGGCGTATATTCTACATATGGCTCAGACTAGAGCAGTATCTGTAGTGGGACGAGATAGGGGTACTCCCCCTCTTCCTCCAGTAGCGTCAAGTCAGGGACCAGTATCCGCTGTTGTGTTGCCTATGGCAGAGAACGAGTTTGAAGAGGCTGATCGTATCTCCATGAGTAGATTCGAGTTTCAAGAGTATATACAGCAAGTATATGAGGTGGTGATAGCGGGTAAATCAACACCGGATTTACCAACATTTGTGAGATCGACTGAAGCTTCTGTATTAGAGAAGAAACAACGGGTTGAATCAGTGAAAGATGAGGTTGGATATCCGGGTTGCAAACCGAGCCCGACTTGTGGACGTTTGAGTACTTCTCGTTCACACGGACTTTTGGTGAAACGAGGATTTGTTACAATTGTGGGAAGCTTGGATATGTATGACCACAGTGTCCAAGATCGCTAGTGACTTGCTTTACCTGTGGTAGACAGGGTCATAGAGCTGTTTTCTATAAGCAAACTGGAGTGGCATCACGACAGGGTTTTATTTCTACTAGTGTGACAAGAGGTGGTCAAAAGACACCTCAGGAGCAGATGCGGGGGCAGCAGAGAGTCCCAAATCATTCGCCTACTCAAGAATCCGTTCCCAGGCTGAGTAGAGGTAAGGGTCGTGGTAGGAGTACCACGGATACTAGAAGAGCTCAAGGTAGAGCCTTTGAGCTGGGCAGTGTAGAGGATCCACCCGTACTAGTGGCAGGGATGAGACGTATATGTCTCAACTGTGGTTATCCAGATCATGTGCGCTCTGAGTGCCCCATGGCACCGATAGCTTGCTTCACCTGTGGTGAACTAGGCCATCTGGCCCCTTTCTGTCAGAAAGATAGTCTTTCTTCTCATCAAGACCTTCCTCTTTCCGATGCAGAAAGAGTGGAAGTGGAGGCTATGGCGATGATCTCAGTGATACCTGAGGAGCATAGGTCTGAGATTGTTTTTTGTGAGTGCTATGCACCTCTTGTCTTTCGATGCATGTGTTAATAGTTAACTGTGGATACAGTAGAAGATAGATCTTCCTTTATAGGATTACGAGTTACGGGTATTAGGTACCCGCGAGATATGTGGTTGTTCCCTTTGTTTAGGGACTTGTGTATCGCTTGAAGACCTCTTTGTCATGCCTTAGGTGCATGAGAAGGTCTTTATGTGTGTGGTGGACGAATAGATTTCATGTTGGTTTAGATAGCAGTAGGAGGACTATTATAGTCTCTACTGAGATCGACTAAGTAGAGGTTTTCCGAGGTTATGACCTTTGAGGAGGTGAGTTATCTTTAGTGCCGTATGAGCAGGGAGGTTGATAACACCAGAGGGTGATGTTTTTTTTTAATATTGTGCCATAAAGGAAAGAGATAGTTCCACGTTGAAGAGTATTCCAGTGGTATATGATCTTATAGACGTGTTACTGAACCGTCTAATCTATCGCCTCAACGGAATGAGGACTTTGATATTGCGTTAAAGTATGGTACGAGACTGGTTGGGAGAAGGCATATGAGGTATATGGCTTGTTGAGTTATTAGAAATTGAAGAAGCAATTTGAAGAGTGGTTTGAGACGGGCTCCGTTTGCCCTAGCACTTTCATTGCTACGTATGGACGACTTGTTGGATCAACTAAGAGAAGCATTTGTGTCTTTAAGATTTCCGTATGCTTAGGATATCATCAGCTAAGGATGAGAGAGCAGCGTGGGCATAGGACATCATTCCATACCCGTTATGGACACTACGAGTTGTAGTGTTGTCATCTGAGTTGAGGAACGTCCTAGTAGTCGTTATAGGAGTTGATGAATAGTGTCTTTATCTACTTACTTGATCAGTTGGTGGTAGACCTTATTGATGACGTTTGGTGTACTCTCACAATGAAGAGGAACGTACCGGTTATTTGAGGACGGTTTTGCAGAATCCGAGGGATAGAAGCCAATGTGCTATGCTCCTTAAATGTGAATTGAGATGCCAGAAATAACCTTCAAGGTCATGTTGTTCCGCCAGTAGGATCATGATTGATGTGATGAGGAGTAAGTATGAAGTCTTATGGATGATACTGATGAACGTTAAAGGAATGTGTAGTTCTCGGCCCAGTCGATTGCTACCAATGCTTTGAGGAAGGATTCTATGTGATTGTGCATCCATTTACGAGTTTTCTGAGGAAGACCACCATAATTGTGTGGTTGAAGTAGTATGTCAAAGCTCTGAAGAGTATAGGAAGCATTTGACCTCTGCTTCTATTCGGTGATAATTAGAAGATTCTGGGAATCACGTGACTATGGTGCTGAGAACCTATGAGGAGAACTACCCGACTCATGATTTTGAGTTAGTGGTGGTAGTTCAAGTTCCAAGATTTGAAGACAATACTTGTGTAAAATTTCGTGTCAGAGTTTCACAGATCATAGGAGGTTGAAGCATATTTTTTATGCAATAAAGGTTGAATAACTGCCAACGTCGATGGTTTGAGTTGATCAAGGATGCTGACCTTGAGATTTGTACCATTCTGGCAAGGAGAATGTGTTCACTGATGCCTTGAATAAGAAGACGCCTCGAGAGAAAGCGATTGTTGGAATTGTTGTACAGTCTCGGTTTCAAAATGATCTAGCTTGGTTAGAGTTGGACCTACAATTGCTAATAAGGACGTTAGTTTCAAGTTTAGGGATTTTGCCTGGTTTGTTGGATGAGGTCCAACAAAAATAGGGGACTTGCTTGACCCTGAGGGAACTTGATGGAAGGATGCCTCATGGCGAGGCACCACAATTATTTAATGGAACAGAAGGAGTATGAGGCGCCGCAACTACGTCAGTATAAACGCTTATGCGGAGTTGAGTGGAGAAGATTACAGTACACTCATAGTACACCTTCTTTAGTACATCCATGTACGAATAAGAGGTATCACGAAGTAGTAAATTAGGTTAAAGTGTTACTGACCTAGAGATGAGCTCATCCACTACCAGTGTTGTAGTAGAAGTGAGAGGACTTTTCTATGGACTTGGTATGGGATTGAGACCCAGTAAGAGTTTTGGTGTTGTCCAGATTATTAGTAACAGATTTACGAAGGCGACACGTTCCATCTCTACAGAGAGACGTGGCCAGTGAATGAAGTAACAATGGAGTACACTAGACAGATGGTGGGACTCCTTAAGTGTACCGAGGACGATTGACTATGATTGTAGTAGACGGTTTAATTTGAGGTTTTGATAGCAGATTTAGACTGCTTGGGAAAGCGTCCACATATCATGATTGAGTTTTACCCCAAACAGATGGTTAGTGTGAGAGGACCATCCAAACCTTAGAGGACATGTTGCGAGCTTGTGTGTTGGATTGGGGACAGCGATTGTCTGTTTACCTCCCACTTGTTGAGTTCTCATACAACAACATCTGGCATGCATCCATTGGGATGGCTCCTTATGAAGCACTGTATGGACGTAGGTGTCTACACCTTTATGCTGGGATGAACCTAGCAGTATCAGTGGGATAGCGCCAAAGCAGATTCAGGATGATATGGCTCGAGTAGCGCTGATTAGAGAGAGGATGCTAGCTACACAGAGTCGCTAGAAGTCATATGTAGATAGGAGGCGATGACCTCTAGAGTTCAGGGTAGGAGGTCATGTTTGGTTGAGAGTATTTCCAATGCGAGACGTTTGACATTTTGGCATAAAAGGGAAGTTGAGTCCCCGATATATCGGTCCTTTTGAGATACTGGATAGAGTTTGGAGAGTAGTGCACAGATTGGCTTTGCCACCGAAGTTAGAGGGTGTTCACCCTATGTTTCATGTGTCTCAGCTGAGGGAGTACATACCAGACCTGAGGCACATTGTGAGTTATGATGATCTAGTGGTTGAGCCGGAACACACTTTTGCAGAACAACCTTTTGCAGTTCTAGAAAGAGTGGTGTGAGACGCCTGCATTCGAAGGATATTCCTATGATGATGATACAGTGGTTCAGACGAGGACCGGATGAGGCTACCTGGGAGACAGAGGATAGTATCTAGAGGAACTATCCAGAGTTCTATGCGGAGTTAGAGGCACCCGTGGGATCCACGAGTAGATCTTTAGTGCCTTTTTGGTGAATGCTTGTATGCTTTGTGCTTATGTGATATGATGTGTTTTCGTGCTAGCTTTGATATGTGCATCTGATCTGTTAGATCTAGTTTTCTAGTACGAGATAGGTATAGCTGGAGATGGTTCTTTCCTCCATGCTACGGTGTATGTGTTAGGATTAGCAAGAGATGGTTCTTTCCTCCATGCTATCTTTGATGGACATAGTGTGAGTGGAGACGGTTTTCCTCCACATAGTTGTGTTACGAGTACGATTGGCTGGAGACGGCCTCCTCCATGCCTTGTGACGTGGTTAGTAGTTGGCTAGAGATGATTTTTCCTCTATGCCTTTGGATAGCATTATTATCTTGTTGCTAGAGTTGGTGATTCCTTCATGTTGTGTTTTGAGGTTATAGAGTGTTATAGGTTGATACATTTGAACGGAGATGTGATACCTCCGATAGAGAGAGTGTTTATACCTCTGCATATGGGTCCGAGAGGATTTGGGAATTGTTCAAGTTTCGGGACGAAACTTATCTTAAGGGGTGTGTGATGTAATAGCTAGGATTTCTGAATTCTAATTAATGTTGATTAACTTAATCAGTGATAGTAATTGACATATAACTCGCGAAGATTGCGTAAGTGTTGAGTATAAGTCCCACCGTTATGTTCCTGGCGTAATTTTGGGCTTATGGTGAAATTTTCACTTTTTCCCCCGGATAATTATTTTTACCCTCCGGTATTATTTGGAGCATTTAGGAGATCCAATTAATACAAAATGCAGTTGAGAGAAATGATCAGGACATCGGACATGTCCTAGATATGAAATAACATGAAAAGGCAAAACGGCCAAAAGAGTCGCTATTTCGTTTCTTAACGGCTAAGAAAGACGGCTTAAGGAAATACACATTTTCCGAGGCAACTGTGGAATAATTATCCCTACAATATTCAAGATTTATTGTTCCAATTTCGAGAAGTTTGGAGAAGGGGGTTCAACCCGCCATTGAATCGGTTAAAGGATAATTATCGACTTCGCTAAAGGATAATTATCGATTTCACTGTAAATAGCGGAAAATCGTTTATTTATTCATTTCCTTTCACGTTTCCTCGTAAAAGCTCTTATTTCTCTCAAACTTCAAACTCAGGTCTACTCTCCGTTTCTAATCCGATTTTAATTCCGTTTGAGTTTCTGGATTCCTCTCTTCATTCTCTTCATATCGGTACCAAGTTTCTGCATTTCCGAGCAAATGAAGACCTGGTCGAGCATATATGTCACCAGGACAGTTCCGTCGCTCAGATTCCGATGAATTTGATGTTGTACATGCGTAGCCTGCGTCGTTGTGATTCCGAATCTTCTTTCAGATCGTCAATCGGGCTAGAAACGAATAAGTTATGAATTTATTCGTTTTCCGTACTACGATTTGACCTAAATTGACCTTAGGCTTTTCAAAATGGATAATCAGAAATTCCATTATGATCATTATATTATTCTGGTGTTTATGGGTTGTTTGTTTGATGAAATCTGATGACAGTGTGGGTTTAGAAATGGCATGCGGGCAAAACGTTATTCTGGTAAAATTTAATTAATTAATTAAAGGTTAATAAATTAAATTAGGATTAAATTTGAAATTGAGGAATACTGATTAGATGCATGCTAGGTGTCAGAATGAGTTGAGGATCATGATGATGTTATGGATATCGGTTATGGCTTTAAGGTTTAGTATGTGTACGAGTATGATGAGATGTTATGTTGAGGATATGCCTTAGGCATTTATGAATGTATTGAGGATCTGAGGTTTAGATTTGAGATATAGGTTGGTTGTGGTCAGTGAGACGAGTCTCCTAACCTTTGTAGTATCTGATTGTGTGTGCCTTGCTATTGCAGGCGTTGATTACTTCCCCAAGGGGAAGCTGTGACGTGGTACAGGTTATGAGTATATCAGGTAAGTCCATAGGACTTACTTAGCGTGCAGTTGTGGATTGTATGATTGTGATGGTTGTGTGTGTTCATATGATTGTGCATTTATAACCTAAACCGGACTAGGATGACCCTTCATTACATTTATTTGGCCCAAGTGTATTATAACAGGTGGTAACCGCCGGTCTCCGCCTGTTGGTTAGGAGGAGGTGCCCTGAAGATGATCTCACTGGAGGGGACGAGTGAAGGTCACCCCCATGCAAAACTCCTGTGTTACATTGGATGGGACGGGGTTCTTGAGGCTCCTCGTGTTACAAAAGAAGTTGAATTAGTAATGGAATAACATAATGAAAGATAATAAATGAATGTGTGTGGCATTGCATGTTTGAGATGTTGATGTGTGGTTGTGCTATTACCTTCATGCTTTTCATTGCTGTAGCTAACGGTTTCATACCGTATTGTAGTGTTCTGCAGGTTAGGAATACTGCAGAGTGAGCCAGATGGTGTGATAAGCCGAGGACTTTTGTACATTAGGATGCGTGGGATGTGGGATCTTTTGTGGTTGTGGTTTATGTTGTTGTTTTGTACTCGGCTATGAGTTTGTAAACTCTTTTGATGTATCCTACTCAGCTTTTATGTATTTGGTTTTAATCTACCTATGTCTTGTTGTAAGATCTAGTAAACTTGTTGTCAGGCTAGGGTCAGGATCCATTGTTAGATCCTAGCCCAATGTGACACTCCAAGTCCCGCGGATTTGGGATGTTACATAAACTCCACTAGGTAAACCATTAACAAGAATGGTACCTGTAACAGCTAACGCCCGAAGCTCTAGTGCGTATCATCACTCAACCTCAGACCTATGCTCCTCAGGTATCACTGAGGTTATCGCCATGGATTCCACTTCCACTCTTTCTGCATCGGAAAGAGGAAGGTCTTGATGAGAAGAAACACTACCTCGTTGACAGAAAGGGGCCAGATGGCTTAATTCACCCCAGGTGAAGCAAGCTATCGGTGTCATGGGGCACTCGGAGTGCAAATGATTTGGGTAACCACAATTGAGACATATACGTCCCATCCCTGCCACTAGTACGGTTGGCTCCTCTGCACGGCCCAACGTAAAGGCTCTATCCTGAGCTCTTCTAGTGTCCGTGGTACTCCTACCACAACTCTTACCCCTACTCAGTCTGGGAACGGATCCCTGAGTAGAATGATGATCGGGGACTCTCTGTTGTCCTCGCATCTGTTGTTGAGGTGTCTTCTGACCACCTCCCGTCACACTAGCAGAAATAAAACCCTGTCGTGATGGCACTCCAGTTTGCTTACAGAAGACAGCTCTATGACCCTATCTACCACACGTAAAGCAAGTCACTGGCAATCTTGGACATTGGGGTCGTACATGTCCAGAATTCCCGTAGTTGTAATAGGTCCTCGTCTCACCAAAAGTCCGTGTAAAACGAAAAGCACTCAAGCGTCCACAAGTTGGGCTCGGTTTGCAACCCGAAAATCCAACCTCGTCTTTCACTGACTCAACCCGTTGTTTCTTCTTTGATGTAGAAGCTTCAGTTGATCTCACATATGTTGGTAAATCCGGTGTAGGTCTACCCACTATCATCGCCTCATATACTTGCTGCATATACTCTTGAAACTTGAATCTACTCATGGAGACCCGATCAACCTCTTCAAACTCGCTCTCTATCATAGGCAACAAAGCAGCGGAAACTAGTCCCTGACTTGGCGCTATTGGAAGAAGAGGGGGTGTACCCCTATCTCGTCACACTACAAATACTACTCTAGTTTGAGCCATCTGTGGAATATACGCATCTAACTTATAAGGCTATATATATGCCATATGTATCGATATATCTCTATATATAATACTCATTATTACATGCATACACCTCATCACATAAAAGAAATCTATATATATATATATATATATATATATATATATCTACATTGTCGAGATCCTCAGATGGGTGATGACTTCTGTACATACTATCCCAAAACATCTGTACTCGCTTTAAAATCAAAATCCTTTAAAAAGCCAGATCCCATGTGGATTCTATTTATTTATCCACTCTACCTTTATTGCAGATAGCGAGTGCCATTGTTGTCAACCTAAGGCTCTAATTCCAACTCTGTAACATCCCAAATCCACAGGACTTGGAATGCTACATTGGGCTAGGATCTCACAATGGATCCTGACCCTAGCCTGACAACAAGTTCACTAGATCTTACAACAAGGCACAGGTAGATTAAAACCAAATACATAAAAGCTGTATATGATATATCAAAAGTGTTTACAAACACAAAGCCGAGTACAAAACATCAAACATAAACATTTGATACAAAAGATCCCAACCCGCACATCCTAATGTACAGAAGTCCTTGGCTGGTCACATCATCTGGCTCACTCTGCAGTCTTCCTAACCTGCAGATCATCTACAAGACGGTATACACCGTTAGCTACAGCAATAGATAAGCATTAAGGTAATAGCACAAACACACATCAACATCGCATACATGCAATACCACACACATTCATTCATTATCTTTCATTACGTTATTCCATTACTAATTCAACTTCTTTTGTAACACGAGAAGCCTCAAGAACCTCGTCCCTTTCCTCGTTAACACAGGGGTTTTGCATGGGGGTGATCGTCACTCGTCCCCCCCTGTGCTACTGGCTTCCGGGCACCTCCTCCTAACCAGCAGGCGGAGCCCGGTGGCTACCGCCCTGTTATAATACACTTTGGCCATTTAAATGTAACAAAAGGTCATCCTAGTCCGGTTTAGGTTATAAATGCACAATAATATGAACAAACACAACCATCACAATCACATAAATCCAGAACTGAACGCTAAGTAAGTCCTATGGACTTACCTGTCACACTCGTATCCACTACCACGTCACATCTTCCCCTTGAGGAAGAATCAACGCCTGCAAGAGCAAGGCACACAACATCACAAACAGTAAGGGTTAGGAGAATCGTCTAACCAGAACCAACCTATAACCTCAATCTAAACCCCAAGATCATAACAAGCTCACATATGTATATGGCATAACCTCAACATCAACACAAGTGCCTAAGGCACAACTCCAACATACAACATATCCTAACCCCACTAGCCTAGATACCAACTAAGCCAAGGTGAAAGGAAAGGAAGGAAGGAAGACATAACAACAAGGTATGCACCAACAGAAGTAAGAACACAAGGCTGATCAGTGAGGCGCAGGGGCGGCTCACCAAAGGCACAGGGGCGGCTGTCTGTGCAGAATATTGGCTCCGACTTCTCTTCGATCTCTTTCTCGACTCTCTTCACTTCTTCAACACACCACAGCAACACATATGTATACAAACACATATATGATCACCAAAACATCAGAATAAGATCTACACAAGCTCAGCTTGTGATTCTATGCTAGAAAAGGAAGAAGAAGCAAAGAAGAGGAAGGAAGGAAGATTGAGGTGAAGATCTTACCACAACAACTCTAAGCAGCAACTAGGAGCATCAATACACCTCACACAATCCTCAACACAACAGCAGTAACTCTCAGCCACCAGCTCAAGATCATCCAAGCCTCAAACCACAAACAACTCTCAAAACTCACACACACAAGATCAAGAAGAGGTCAAAGAAGAAGAAGAAGAAGAAGAAGAAGAAGAAGAAGAAGAAGAAGAAGAAGAAGAAGAAGAAGAAGAAGAAGAACGTGAGGAGGAAGAAAGAAGTTGGAGAGATGAAGATACCCTTCATTTGAAGATAAGGAAGGCTTATATAAGAAGTCAACTCAAAAGCAAGTCAAGAGGTCAACAAAAGTGGCTGCAGCCGCACAAAACCGCAAGAGCGGATCAACTAAGGCGCAGGGGCGGCTCACCTGTGGCGCAGATGCGGCTCACAGGGTCCGCTGGGGCAGCTGGCAGTGTCAAAGCTAACTCAGCTAAGGCTCAGTAAGGCTCCTAGGCTCCAAAGACTTAGGCTCTTACAGGGTACTCCCTGGGGGACCAGATGCTAGCTCATTCATGCCCCCACCTATTGGAGAAATGCATTGTCAGCCTTCACTTCAAGAAAGATGTCATAGTTTGTACATACGCTAAATCTCGGTTGATCTAGACGAAACCTCGGCCGAGATTCTTGCACATTTCGGGACTAAAATTTTGAAGTCTTTAAATGTGCCTTTATGCCATGGAAATCTGGGGTGGTGCAAAAACAGAAAATCTTGCCCGAGATCAATAATGTGCACCCAAGGTTTTTGGCTTTCTCTTTGCTTCAATGCTTGCTCCTTAGGTGAGTTCTTTTGCTTCCTTTGGATCTCGAGTATGTGCCGCGTCGAGGCTTGATCCTCATATGCGCCGATTAGGTCCAAAGTTTGCCGAAATACCTGAAAAACCGACAAAAGTTTGTGTATAAATCTTTCCTTGCATAATACGCGAAATCAAGTACAAATGTCACGAACTAAAACCAATGCATCCAAAATAAAGGAAAAATCTACCTAAATCTATGCCTAAACTAAGGTCATAAATCATGTTATTGTCAATCAAACCACTCGAGGATGCGATAGCAAACTAGAAAGTGCGGTCGGGCCCTCTTTGTCTACACCTGATACCCACCGACTCACCATGGTGATGTGCTCTAAGTGCCGCACCATTGTAATTTGCTTCTTGAAGTCCTCATTCAGAAACAAATTTTGATTCAATTAAACAGCTTATTAATCTATAGTGTAACATAAATTGTTACAAGTATAATGCAATTATCTACCTCGTCCATCTAAACACCGCGATCACGGTGACCTACATGTTACCACATTGCCGATCAAGGATGTCCCCGTGTCTTCAACAGTGCAACCTCGATCCGCCGGGATAAACGGCTCGTGTAAATGCTCATTAACTGGAATTCGCATGAATTTTAGCTAGAATCTCTATATGGTGGTCAGCTGGAATATCTACATGGACGTCAATTGAGATATCAACATGCTCGTCAGTAGTGATATTTGCATGCTCCCCGGCATGCTCCTCATTAACTAGCAACTTTGGTTGTCTAGAAGAAGAGTCCTCCTCCTCTCAAACTTTGTCACATATAACGGGTCCGGTAACACATCCAAATGAGCAGTAGGGGATGACTCTGATGTCGACAGTCTCACGCAATTATGATGATGGCGTTTTTGTCGCCGGGCCAGCAACCTGAGAGCTACTATCGGTCACATGCGCTCTATCTCTTCGAACGGAGGTCGTAGGACGCCTATGTCTCACTTACTATAATTACATTTAAACATTTTATTAAAACTAAATTTTATTTACTTAATATCATATTTATTAAGTTTAATCTAATTACGTTTGAAATATAACTTATATTTAATATAACTTAATTTGATAGATATAATTAATTTTAATTTAAATAATTTTAATCCATTAAAATTTATTACCTTCTAGACAATTAGACATTCAGCCCGTAATCACAACGACCCAATTGCAAGAGCGGAGCTCTACCAATTAAGCTACCCCACCCCCCGCGCCAGGTCGAGCATGCATGAGGGAGTAAGATGATTCTTCTATTCTTTTCCCTGGCGCATCTTGGTCATCCTGGACTTGAACCACAGGCCTCGCCCGTGAAGTAAATTATCAACCAATTTGCAAAAATCAAAATATTCCTTTTCGGGAGCAATTCATCCTTCCCGAACGCAACATACAACTCTCCATTGTGCTAGGCTCTCCAAGTGTGCTTGTTCGCTCCTTATTACTTCTTACCGGAACAAGTCTTTGTGAAGTAACCCCGATGGGAAGAAAAAAGAAGGCGTGAAGAGGTCCTCCTGGTCTAACCCTAGACACTCTAAGATCCTTTTTCAAACCTACTCCTATTTCAAGTCAAAAGATAGATAAATAGAGACATCTCCTGGCACTAATCGGGGGGCGTTCGTAGTGACTGAGGGGGGCGAAGACCAAGAAGTTAGTTATTTATACCAAACATTCTTCTTACGGCCAGACCATGAAGTTAAATTTAATTATATTTACTATTTTTAATTCAATTCAATTTAACTTAATTCAACTAAATCAATATAATACGAATCCGGACTAATGCATTATGAATAGTGGCATCACGGATCCGGAACCCGTGACCGTGATGCCACTGTTCATCTTCTCCAAAAACCGCCTTCAATGGCGGAATAAAGCTTCATTTTTTCCCCTCGATTTCAAACCGAATCTACTCAAATTTAACCTAAACAAACTTCATTCAAGCAAATAAAACACAATATCATCCACATTTACAATTCCGAAACCCGAAAAACTGAATGTTTACCTTGCTCGGGGTATATTTCACCTTTTAGAACGGTCGTACTCCGTTACCACCTTGATCCATTGTTCGATTTCGAGTCGGAAATTGTGGGATTTGCCTTCGGATTGCCTTCGTCGTTCGTCACTTTTGTTTTTCAGATTAAACTTTGTGACGCTACGGGTTACAAGTTTGTGAGGTAGGATTCAGAATGTTCACGGATCAAAACCTGTAACCGTGACGGTTACAAGTTCCGGATCCATTGTGCTTTTGTGAATTCCATCACCGTGCGTTTACGACTTCCGTTGTGCAATATGGTATATCATTGATTCATACCCTCTATCACTGACGGTTACTGTGGTCAATGTTCTCTCTTTGCATCTCCGCTAGTCCTAGCACAAACAATAAATTTTGTTGTCTGTATTGTTGTCTTTTTGTCGAATTAGCGGTTTAACCAGGATGTGGTGGTGTAAAGCATCCACCTTATTGACGTGGAGGTCCATATGGTTTAATGTATCAGGTCCCCTATTAAAATTTAAAGGCTGTTGCCTCAAGCTGTCAACAAATCTTATCTACAATTCATGCTCCAATTGTGTATAGTGTTTTAGTAAGACAAGTTGTACTTATTTTTTGCATTGAAGTGCTTGTACTGAATTTTATTCACTTGTTAGCGCTTTGTTCGTGTTTATGAGCTCCCTAGGTCCTGGAGCATTTATCTGTATCAAGAGTTCTGGTGTGCATAGAAGTCTTGGAGTACCCATTACAAAGGTAGGTATATCTTTGTTCAAGGAGTTTGGTGCGCTTTCATTATGCATATAGGCTGTATCAGTCAGATTGTGTGGCCAAGATTGGTGCAAATCTTGAAGTGAAGAATAAGTATGAGGCCTGGATCCCTAGAAACATAAATGATGGTTGCTATGAGAAAGTATGAGCTCAAAGCATATTGAAGTTCAGGAAGAGGATGTGATGTGCTGCACCTATCCGTAGGCTCTAAGTTCATCATCCTCAGTATATAGCTCACCCCGATTCCTTCCCTTCTCTCAACGATTGCCTCCAACTCCCTCTGTCCCTCCGGCAATGACAAACCGCCACTCTCCCTAGTTTCTTTCGAATGTCAGACTACATGCTAGAACCCACTACAAGCACGAAGCTCACTCCTCAGACTGCATAGCAAGAATCTCGCCAAAACGTACGATTTGTGCTAAAGAATATCTAACATAGGAAATTTAAAGAATCCTCAATTTTATCTTTAATTCAACATTCAAGTTTGCTTCATTGTGTCTTCAAGATAATCTAAATAAAGATAATTGCCCACTACCACACTAACTTACCAAACTAAATAGCCAAATTAAATAAATCAACGGAAAACACAACCCAAAATAATATCAACTATCAATATTCAATCCAAAATAATACCAACTTTAAAAATTACTAATAGCAATACAAACTATCAATATTCAAGATAATCTTACTCTTCCGACGAAAATACTAACTCCAGCGATAACGTGACAACCACAATTTGACATGTCATCAACAAAATGGTTTAATTGTGTGATGTGAATTTTTTTTAATGAAGTTAATAACATACAAACTTTTAAAAAAATATAAATTAAGTTCTTTTTTTTTTAAAGTTATTATATTTAAAATATAATTTTTTAAACTATTTTTTTATAAAGTTTTTAAAAATAGTTTTTAAAAAATAATTTGTTTAAAAAATGTAAAATATATATATTTTAAAAATAAATCGTTTTCTTGTTATTTTTTAAAAACTTTTTTGGGAAATTTTTTATTTTGTATATGTTTTAACTAAATTTAATATATATAAATATTTTTAAAAAATTGAAATTTATAAACTAGTTAAAATATATAAAATTCCAAAAAAAAGTTTTTACAAAATTACAAGAATTTTTAAAAGTACAAAAAAAAAATATTTGTTATAAATTCCGGTTGCCACGTCATCGCCGGAGTTAGGATTTTTACCGAGAAAATAAGACAAATTATTGTTGGTGAATACGTTGATAGTTTGTAACGCTTTTAGTAACTTTTAAAGTTGGTATTATTTTGGGTTGAATGTTGATATTATTTTGAGTTGTTTTTCCATAATTGACAAACAAGTGGTTGAATATAGGTTGAACAATATCAACCTATGTAGCTGTCTACCTCCGGTTAGCATGAATAGGTTAAAATACAAGAGAGAAAAAAATCTTGTCCGGCTAGACGGTAGACGAGTGGCCCTCGATTTCGTGTATTTTGGAACATTGGTAAATTGTTGTATATAGTTGACCAATATTTTCAGTTTTAGGTTGTAGCTACAGATTCATCCTTATGAATTATGCTTGTTTACTGCGAGA
The DNA here is from genome assembly GCA_033239045.1 of Fagopyrum esculentum. NCBI lineage: Eukaryota > Viridiplantae > Streptophyta > Magnoliopsida > Caryophyllales > Polygonaceae > Fagopyrum > Fagopyrum esculentum. Next base: position 73,592,706 of record BSUD01000001.1, read on the forward strand.
CATGATTGAATTTGTCGGGTTGATTTTAATGTTAAAGTCTTGAGAGGAACAAATGTAGCTGTCCGGGATGTGTTTAGCAGTGACCCCTATGCCATCATCTCAATGGGGCAACAAGTAAGCCGGCCGTCTCGTCAAACTTTTTCAGAATTCAGATACATTTTTGGGCTTGGTTCACTTCTGGTATGATAAAAAAATGAACTTAACAAGGGCCAACTATGACGATAACTGTTAATTTTGGTTTCAACTTTATACATGGTGTAAAGTTTTGTACTATGATGTCCCTTAGCGAACGGGCTCATATACATTATTACAATTGCTTTTAACAGCTTCATTATAATTATTGGAACTCGACAATCCTGAACAGTGCAGCAAACTCCAATGCAGTTGCCACAACTATTTCCAGCTTTAAATATAACTAGGATGGGAGATCAGATGCCTTCTCAAAAATCAGATCGCCTCTGCAGACTGCAGCTATAAGAAGTTACGCTAAGTACTACTTCTGGGTGAGAAGTCGGGTTGTCCCGTTGAGGTGAGGCACCTGTGCCACATCCGACTGCTTGAGTCGACAGTCCTCGGAACTGTGATCACTTCTGTCATTGGAAGGTAAACGTAATGTGCGTTGCAAATTCCCACTGTTATCCCGCTAAAACCTGCAAAGGCTCCGTGGACCTGCAACAAAACATGAAACCCCTCTCCCTTTAGCTTATAATAATAGCTCACTACAACTTCTCAATACTTGTCATGGTTACCAACTAAACAGTTTATAGCATATCAGCTTGTCAGCCTTTCAATCGGTGTTTCGGGCGAAACCATTCAAAAGAAAGAAAAGGTTTTTTTTAACTTTGTGCCCTTTATGTTTCGTTTTTTTTCCTTCATATCCACAAAATTTTTAGATTTCTTCCTAGTGTTCTTGTAGTTTCACTTTTGACTTTTCTTTTTAGTATCCACCGGTCTCTTAATGCCCTTTTGTTTTAACCGGTTTTCTCTCGGTATCTCTAGTTTTTAAAATGGTAATCTAAACAATAAAATAACTATTATAATAAAATATATTTAACGATATTATTTATATAACTATGAAAAATGTAAAATTTTAAAAAATCAATACAATAAAAATAATCTTACCACAACACCAAACGGACCCTCAACCAAGTCTTTTATTTCTTAGTTAGGAAGTACGGTCTCAAAATAAATTTTTTTAAATATGAAAGAAAGAACGCCATAATTTTGCACAACTAGTTTTCTAGTTACGTACCTTCATTTTAAAAATAACCATTCCATGCTAGATAAAAAAAATATGAGTAACAATGCTTTGAATTTGCTTAGCATGTGAAGAAGAAAAGGGAATCTTACAGCATTTTGACCAAGAACAGTGCAAAGGATGGCATCAGATGCATTGGGACGCCCAGATCGGAGCATATATGTGGGATCGATATACTTAACATCAGCATGGATGCTTCTCTCCTTGAAATATCCTTTGATCTGTTGAAAGTTTCAGCCATTTTTATGAATGTCAATATAAGTGCATCTTTAATTGGAATAGGGTAGGGGAAAGTTTCGCATTATCTTTTGAGATATTGACAGATGGGAACAGTAATTGTAACATGATGCCTTTGAACTTTGAAGTTCACCTGTTGTTGGATATGAACTCCAATATCACCAAGAATAGCATTTCCAGAGGCATCGGTCAGATTCGATTTCGCTAATAGTTCCTGAAACAATAGGAAATAAACCAACATTAAACCTATGCAGCCTGCAAATCTGCTCTGAGAATGTAAGTGTTAAAACCAATATTTAATATGACCTGAAGAAAACTAGTAAAACTGAATTTGGTATGATGTAGCTTAAAGGAAGAAGAGTCGGAGAGAGAATGCCTTACAAAACATTTCAGATACTTATTCATTCACCTTATTATTTTAGACACGCCTACTTCTACAAACTTATTGTGCAGCATTGCAAAAATGTATGAGAATCAATGATGTTGGGACACAGATTCGAAATGACCATATGATGAAGTTAAATTGCTTTCACCAATGGCTTAATGCACAAACATGGTGAGAAAAGCAAAATGATTTCAACATTTTCCACCATGGTGGGTTCCCAAACAGATAGACAGATCAAGCACTAGCTCTTAAAACCTGTTACAACAAAAGCTGGAGATATGGATACATGTGAATGCTCACCTTTCCTCTTATCCTCTATCACACAATCTCTAACTATAATCATGTTAAGTGTATAGCCATTGTGACCTACTGGCTTACATCTTTGAATTCTTCCAATATTCTAGAAGAACTACATGGCTAAGAAGTCTTTGATTTCTTCAGCGGTAGAAGAGATGAAGACCATGGACATGACGTTGTACATCTCCTTATCCTTTTGAGTAGTTTAAATGATGCTCGATATGGTCTATATATTTGACCACAAACACTTTTGATGTATTGCCATGATTTTAGCACTTCCATTCTGAGATGGCGAGTGTTATCAATATAAATGACAAGAGGATATACAAGTATGAACCAAAAGTAATGTTGTTGTTTTTATAACAGAAAGACAGTAGATGGGCCTAGTGTATTGAAAGGCTATAACAATGGCAGACGGAAAAGCTAACCAAAAGTAATGCTGATTGTGTGCAACTCACAGTATATGTAGAGGGTTTGACGTAAGAAAAACATCCTAGTAGGAAATGAAGGTAAGTCTGAGCAGTGTGCAAATCACAGTATTGTAAGAGCTTTTTAGTATAAAAGTACTGGTTTTGAGATCCATCTTGAGAAAATGCAGCCTGTGGACAAGATGGATGGATACCACTGTTCTCAAGGAAGGGACTTTTGGAGAGTTGAAGCAAATGGTTCAGACTCTTGGACTTGAATATCCATCTTGAAGCATAGAACTGTGATCCTGAACCAAACGGGTAGCAACATCCAGGGATCAGTTCCTCAGGTGGTAAATTTGGATCTATCCTAGTTCAGACTTGGGGCCTATTCGGCGTAGCTTTTTCAGTAGATTTTCATCAACCTTTGCGTTTTTAGAAAACTACATGGTGTTTGGCAAGGGAGCTTTTCCATTAGTTTTAGCTTTTCTGGGAGCTTTTTGAAGAGGTTTTTGAAAAGCTACAACTAATAGCTTTTTGTAGAGCTTCCTAAAATATTAGACAATTTTGTCCTTGCTTAAATTGGGAGATATTTGTTATATTTATAGAATCCTTTTTGGTAATTTTACCCCAAAAATCTTATTTTACCAAACACTCAATTAGTTTATTCATCAGGTTTGCATATTTTATAAACTCTACAAAAAACTACCCAACTAACTACACAATAAGCTAAACTATCAAAAAATCTTAAACTACCCAAAATCCTCTTACCGAACCGGCCCTTAAGGCCGGGGTCAAGTTGAAGACAAAATTAATAAGTCTCGCCCAAAATGGTTATGTGAGGACATGATAGGGACTTGTTTTAGCTTTTGAAATCCTACTCACACTGGTCTTCTTTTACCTCCCTCTGCCTGCTTACACCGTGCTTGTCACTATGGCTGCATTCCATAACCCACAGTGTCAACCTAACCCCTAATTTTAGAAACATTGAAGTAACAGATATCAACTTTGCTAGAGCTCCAATCTAAGGCAACGTGATCTTTTCTTTTCCTAACTCAAGGACCCAAAATTAAGGTAACATATATCATCTAGCAAATTCACTACTAATTACGAAAAGATTTAAATTTCCAAGGCAAATACTTAGGTGTGGCAGAGAGCAGCACGAGTAATCAGGCAGTTGGGCTTTGGAATTTCAAGGTTCTGGACAAAAATGATTTCCAAAGGGTATTATATCCTAAATAGTCCTACATTATAGAAAACCTCTAATCAGAAACACAAGGTTCCTTTTGTGCCAAATTAAGACTTAGGGTCCCTTGTACTTAAGTCAAATTCACATGAGACTTGCTCAGTAACAATTAAATTAGATCATACTACCACAACGTAGATTCGCTCCTCCATTCACAGTACCAAAACCTATAGTGTGGTTCACCACAATCAGCCATTGGCATTAACAAGGGTAATCAAACTAGTTCATAATAACAGATGTAACCAGACCATTTAAATCAAGGATATCAAGCAGAAAGTTCATATTATGGCTTCAGAACTCACTTGTCCTGCCCCTTCTGCAACACAGACCACAGCTGCACCTTTAGTCCGAATTACAGTCTCCAGATGCTGAAGTACACCATTAGGGCCCTCTAAAGTAAAAGGTACCTGAGTGAGAAGCTCTTTTTAAGTCTCGAATCCAATTAACATTACAAGGATACAAGCAGAAAGTTCATATTATTGAAAAAGTGTTACATTTCTAAAGTGACATCAATGAAGGGGGAAAAAAAAATCTGAGGAGGATGTTTAGGAAGAACCAAAATTTTGTTTAAGAGTTTCACTATTCTGTGTTGTCCTATTAATACAGGAGAAACCAATTATTTAAACACAAGAAAGGAAATTCAAATGACAAAAGTAACAAAGTAAAAGTAGCTTAGGTTATATAAACTAAAATCTACAGCATAGCCTGAAATATAGCAGAATAATAAGTCCTAAAAGTAGCAAAGACACCCTAAGAAATATCATACAATTATTTTTAGTTAGCTCAATGAACAATAAATTAGGAATACCTCAGGAATCAAGCAAACGTCAACTTGACCACTGGCCAGCGATGCATACATAGCTATAAATCCACTGCTTCTTCCCATCAATTTCACCAGACCAATGCCATGATATGCACTATGAGCCTAGATTGGCATAAAAATTTCTTAAGACCCTGATATGCTAAGTGTAAAAGGAAAAAGCTATCCTAATAAACCTATGAGATAGGTGCAACACATGGAAGTTAGAGATTTTCCACACCTCAATATATGCTGAATTAATAGCTCTTTGTGCTTCTTCCACAGCAGTATCAAATCCAAAGGTTTTATCCATCAGAAGAATATCATTGTCAATTGTTTTTGGAACACATACAACAGAGACCTTCATCCTCCTCTTGCGGCACTGCACAAAAGTAAACATTCACCCATTGCACAATAATCAGGTAGAACAGGTTTGCAGCAGAAGGTAGACCAAAATAATAGTAATCAGAATATTCAAAAATCATAATAGCAATTAAACAGTTTTTATACCCAGAATATGACAATGTAAAACAGAATCTGACTTGTCTATTATTTCACCATAGCAAACAGAAAAATCATTATGATGGAACGAATTATAATATTAGATGTAGGGCCATGCTATGTTTGAAAAAAATAGATTAAGTCGTGTACTAATATGTACAAAAATTAAGGTTGGGAATAGATTCAATATTTCAGGGTTTATCCGTAGGTTGAGTATGGAAACATGGTCCTGCATAAGTGGTATTTGATAACTGACAACGTATACTAGCATCCACTTTAGTCAGTAGATAATTACATGAATATTGGTGATGTGTGTGTGTGTGAATGCCATCAAGAAATAGATAACAACCTCATTATGTATTGCATTTGCTCCTGCATGAGTGCCATTGCCACCAAGTACAAACAGCATATTGATTCCCTTTGCCTATTTAGCCAAAAGAGAGACTATTAGGGGAGGGACTTAATTCATTTATGAGGCCAAACGGGGCAATTGGTTTATATTACCTCTATATTGTCCACAACTTCAACTATATTAGCACCTCCACGAGAAACTCCCAGCAAACTTCCACCTTCAAGATTAATGTCCCGAACTTGATCACGGGAAAGCTGAAAAGCCACATAACAGTTGTAAAGGCAAAGGGAGTTTTCAAACACAAGTGTAAGTACAGTGGAGACACCTCTCACCTTTCTCATAGGTAGATCAGGATCAAAAAATCCACGAAGTCCATATTGAATCCCAAATATTTTCTCAACCCCATATCTTTCGAGAGTGAAAAAGATCTGCAAAGGCCAAAAATGACCAAAAAGTGACTATAATGGTGTTTTATATCACATTCAAAGAGTTAGAACACTGAAACTTTGAAGATGCCTCTGCATGTTAGCCACACAAACATTACACTATTATCTGCAAAGGCTCTTGGAATTTCAATTGGGACATCAATAAGATTTTATTAAAAAGGTACAAAGCAGCGTAGATTGCACACTCTTCGTCCAAAAATTATTGTTACATTTTATATATCAGGATGTTTTTTGCAATTTCCAGCAGTGATATGATTAATTGTTTTTTCCACCAATCTTGATCTTCACTCATAGAAGACTGAAGTATTATAATGTATAGCAAGAGTACATCTTTAATTGATCTTGTAATTTATGCTTCTATATATAAGGACAATTTGTTCAGAATGAAGTGTAATATAACATTGTCAACATTTCTAATGAGATGAACGTCGAGAACCAGCTCACAAAAAAAAAACTTATCATCAAGAACCCATTCACCAGAAACTTTGTTCTTTGGTGTCCCTTGTGCAATTGTTTGGCACTAATAGCATTTCATGAAAAATGTATTTTGGTGTTGTTCTGGTGCAGATACCACAAATTATTTGTTTGGTAAGATGTGCACTGTACATATACTATAAATTGGTAGATCAATGCATTGCAAAAGCCAAAAATTACACCATCAAGTCAATGATAATGAGGCAGCAATGTGATTCAACCTGAAAATAAATCAGTTTACACTTCAGATTTTGTCAACCAAGATTCTGCTAAGCTGAAAGTCTTGGTTGAGCATCTTTATATATGAGTGTGTTTTTCTGTATAAACACAGTTCAAAGACTGATATAAGTGGACCAATATCACTGTCAACTCTATTCTAGAGGTGGTTAATGAAAAACATTTACGAGAGAACAAAGTCTCACGCCACTAACCTGTCTTATAACATCATTAAGACCAGGACAAAGTCCCCCACATGTCACAATTGCAGCTTTTACTTCCTTAGGATCAAAGTAGATCTGCTTACGTGGACCTGCACGGTGTACCCTGCATGAAACCGGACGTATTGTGAGTATGAAACCACAAGAATGTGATACAGTAAGAAATCTTCTAACGAGCAACGACCAAATCAAAGGTTCTGCACACCAAGCATGTACACAACCACGTGCACCAGATGCAATGATAAAAGATAAAATAAACTCATAAAAGGATAACAGAGTGGACATGCCACACCATGTACATTTCTAAACAATTGTTAACCAGTTGAATGAAGTCACCAGGGAATGCTCCCTCTGCAAGACTAACTGTGTCCATACGGCCACTAAATACTAATTTCATATGTTGTATTAACTCCCTATACCTAGTAAGAGTCCCCTCACCCAATCAATAAAATGAGGATTAACAGAACAATCTCTTTCACTCACAATTCACAACTAATATTGCCACCCTTCTCAAAAACAAACCATGCCCATAAGATTGGAACTTTGGAAACTGTTCCTTCAAGTTGGCATTACTCATTCGAGTGGTTGCCTTCAGCTTCTCATTACAATAGAACAAGACTAAGTGGTAGGGTAGTCTTTTTACACCTAGTTTCTTGGTTTCTAAATTGAAGCTAGTTGAGGAGCTTTATCCAGAGTCAATAAGTTACGAAGAAGGGTTAAAAGGTCAATAGTACTTAATTCTCCCGCTTTTACTAAAGATGTGGAACACTAGTTGCAACTTTATGGTTTTAGGTGTTGTAGTGCATACATCATCAGGCATGTGTCATCTGAAATCATATGAGGTCCTTGTAACAGGGCTAGTTTCTCACCGACTCTGCATCACTTACGAGTCACAAGTATAACATCAACAGGATCAAATCTATGGGAAGAAATCTTATAGACCTCTTGTGCATATATGCTCAACACCTCCTTCTCTGTCGTGTACTTCCCAGAATGTAGATCAACTGTGTGTGCCTCTACAGCAACTACATTGAATTAGGCACAGCAAAGGTAGGGCTGCTTCCCACTGGACCTTGGAAACCCCATTTTTGAACTATGAGGGCTCAAATAAGTCAACTCAGTTCAGAAACAAAAATAGCAATACATAACATCACCCATCAGAATGACATGAGATGCACCTACCTTAAGCACATCAGATAAGTGAATTCACATGCATGATATTACCACTGAAACATTTGTTCCCTGGGTGTAGGCTAAAAAACAGGTAAAGGGTACTTGTCAATTATAGATGTCTCATTTCTTTCCATTCCCTTCTGAACAACTTAATGCAAAGAACTCTGAGCACATAAAGAACAAGATATGATTGTTCACAAAAACACATGTTTTGGGTGTTGTATGTGCTCAAAAGCTTAATATTTTATAAATTCTCAGAATAAAAACGATAAGCACTTAGAGAGAAACAAATTTAAGTGTACCAAAGTTCCACCCAAGTACAATTAGGATCAATGCACTCGGCTCCTGCAGAAGTAGGGGAAGAATATTTGATAACCTGCAGCAATGTTCCCACAAAGATTTAGATGTTTTTACTTCTTTTGTCTACAGAAAAAAAGTTGAACTGAATTCCATCCAGTCTATCTTTAGGCAAAATTACTTGAACAAAGTATGTTATTTTAAGAACAATTACCATAAAACAAAAAAAAAGCCTAGGATAAATGTATATCACCCATATTAGCCGTAAAACTATACTGATTTCTAAAGGCATCACACAGTTATTTGCACCACATGACATCAGGAAAGAACACACCTATGAAAAAATTTACTCTTATGGAAGGAGATTCTCATAACCATACCATTCTAACATTCATATAGTCGTAAATTTGCTATGCAACTGAAGTTGATAGGCAAAGAAATATAGCGTTAAGCATAGTAGCAGATACTACATAGAAATACGGAAGATTCAAATGGTCATAAGTATGGACAAAGTTACAAGTGTAAGACAAAAAGATTACACATGATAGTAGAGAAATCATAAAATAAATTATTTTGAACTACACACTACTACATGAACAACATCACAATTATTTTAAGATGAAGCAAAAGCACAAAAAATTTCTTTTACTATTTTATATTTAAATTTAAAAAACAAAATTACCCACATCGTTTTGGATTCTATATAGGTAGTGAACCGCGTTTCAGTTCTCGTACCTTGTTTCAAGGCAAATTATGTTCCAGTAACTTTGAGCAAAACTCATCCAGCTAATTTATCATATCTACATAGATAAAGTTTTATTATTCCAAACTTCCCCGCCCACCTCAATAATAAGATACCACCACTTAGGAGATATGATGGTTCTTGTAGTTTTTTTTATTAATAATCCAGTTGATCTCTACTAAACTGTCATCCCTAAGAACTGTACGTATACAAGTTCACTCTGAGCCTAAAATGCATTATGCTTCCCAATTTCAGTTGATGAACAGCTATCACCACTGCTAGCCTTGAACCCACTATACTCAAAATTTCAAACCAAAATTACTGACTTATTTTCTTGAAAGAACCCTCTTATTCATTCAAAATTGAAAATTACAAACATATCTTCTTATGTTTATTGAAAGGATTTATTTTCAAGCTGATGAGAATGCTAAGTGCTGACATAAGGACAATATGAAGGTATACAATCTGGTGGACAGAACAAGCACAAGAGAAGGGGGGAGGACAGTGATTACTCAAATAAAAAAAAGATGCCAAACAAGTCTCAAATGAATTTATTATGGACTTGGTAAAAAGAGGTGCAAGTGCAACTTGAACAATGTCTCACTAGCACTAAGATGGGTGTCAGTTTAATAACTGCTCATTCTTTGCAACTTACGGCGGCGACTCATTATATTTCTGTCTACAGCATTGAGGAAAAACAATCCATTTGAAATTACAATATCGAGATACTGTAGAACCCTTAGAATATGATGTTGAAAGGAACCAGCCTTTAAAATTCCTCAAGCTTCACATGATCATAGAATTATTCTATAAAGAGTCATGCAAGTGGTCAACCAATAGACAATGCATATCTTGATATTCATATTGACAGCAAGCAAACATATGCCTATCAGAAAAGAGGAGAATGGCAATACTCAAAGAAAATGAACTGCACATCTGACTTCAGCACGCAAATTTTTAGCTACCTTAATTGAATTAAATTACAGGAATTACTAACAACACGCCACCAGACCAAGTTACAGGTAAAAGATAGCGGGGGGACAAAACATCAGAATCTCATACCTTCAGAAGAGCCCTATCATCATTATTTACATAATCATTTTTCCGATCTTTTGGGGCATCATCACAATCATCATCATCACTCTCATCCTTGAAGGAAGCAGAGTAAGCTGTGGTTGGGCCTCTGTTATCAATTTATCACAACCAAGAAGCATAGGAGATGGTCAGATAACTGGAAGGAGTGGATTGCATTAAATGGGTTTGGTAAATAAGATATATACAGAAAATGGGAGTAAGCTAATTGACAAGAGATCATGCCTAAATAAAAATTGAAAAAACAAATGTAACCAAAAAGGATTGCTTAAATAAGTTATATGAAAAAACATATGTAACCAAAAAAGACCTAGCACGCAAAGAAAGGCAAACAGAAAGGGGAGAACAACTACAACGACAGGCCTCCACGCCTTTATGATCCCTTTTACAAACAATGTACATGGCAAAAAGCCTCTCATTGACCTTGTAATCAACAAGGTTACTCAAGGGGCAGAAATATAAACAACAAACCCTGCCAAAGATAATTGTCAGCAAATGAAGGCTATAAGGCAAGTTTAAAAGATGATGATTGTCTCCCTTTTGGCTTGATCAGACCAATTGAGACAAATCGACCCATCAAATGAATCCTAAATGCTTATCCAAAACAAAAAAAATCTCGGATATCTACAGATGATGGCCAAATGGGAAGAAAGGGAAGAAAAAGAACAACCTGTTCATCAATGAAAAAGTAGTCGGCCTTGGTTTAACATCCAAGACGTGGGTAAGATGAGGCAAATTGAATCTGGACTCAAACTCCTTTTGGTATTTAATTTTCCAATCCGGATCGTTGAAGTCGATATCAGAGGGCGGAGAAGCTGCCCTAACAATGGAAAACCTTCGTTTTGTACGGGATGTTTCCGATGCATTCAATGTGATATGCGAGCGTTTCGACTGAGATGGATCTATGTTTGAATGAAAGAAATGGGGTGTCAATGCACGAGTATCACAAAGAGAGGACAGAGAAGCCATAATCGGACTAATATCGAAGGTCTGCAGAAATAAGAAGAGTGATAGAGAGATTGAAGAAGACGGGTATTTAAACAACTGAAATCCAACTTCCTGACATAAAACTACTGGCGTTTGCACACGGGACTAAGAGCATCTATATTGGAGAATTTTCAGCATTAATCTTAACCTTTTTTTTCTTTTTCTATTTTTGAATTTTCTCTCTCTCATAATCAATATTAAGAATATATCTTTTTTAATCCCCAGCAATAAAAAGTAACAAAAAAATGATGTAAGTGTGTGTAAAATGGGTGTGAAAGATAGACAAAATTATTTTATAAATAATAAAAATATATATTTATTTTTGTAGTTTATATACTAACATTTAAATTCATTTGAAATATTTTTAAAAAAGTGGATTAACATGACATTATTTATGACATTATTTAAGTGGATGGTGTGATCTTGCAAATACAATCATCTTGCATTAGAGTATTTTGTATGGGTTTTAGCAAAATTAAATTATGTCTTTCATATGTGGCACTTAAAGGACATTACCAATTCACATGCTCTAAGGGACGAAACACACAATCCCGTCCATAAAGGTTCAATTTTTTTTTCTAATATGGTTTTAATCCAACTAAAATAAAATTCAAAATATTTTTGGACGATTGTTTAGTATAATTACAGACAGACAACTATGTAGGATCCACGAGGGTCGACAATCACCGAAAAAATTGAAAAAACAAATCGATTTAAAAAAAATAATTAGAGGTCAAAACCAAAAGATGAAGAAAAATAATTATCGATTTTGTCTCTTGAAGTGAATACCTTACCAATTTTTTTCCATCAATATATCCAAATTATTCGAACCATAAGTAAATCGGGGTGTCTCAATCTCATAAAATCAATTAAGTTATGTGTGTTATTCTTACTAATATAAACTTGTTTCCAATCAAATAGGAATGCTTTTTTTCCTTAACAAACTTAAAAAAAAAATGGGTTCTTTTTATCCAACAAAAATTTTCATCGTATAGTGGAGGTTTAGTATACAAACAACATAATCATGTTCCAAAATAAAGATTGTTGAATATGCGCAAAGTATTTTTGAATTACTAAATATTTCTAATAACCCGGATAATGATATTGTAAGAGGTTAAAAAAAACTCGCACTTGAAGGTAGGTGGATCCTCATTAGTCTCGTCGTCACCTATTCTCAACTGCTCAAACTTGCGGAGAAGAGCAAAATGAAAGCCATGTATCTTGTCATGGCGATTTGCGAGTGTCCAAGTGTCCTAAAGATGACTCAATGTTACCCACCCGGTGTTGAGCTTAGCAAATTGGCCAGATATCTCCATTTGAAAACTGTTGAAGCAAGAGACAAGAGACTAGAGGAAACCATATAAATCTGGTGGAGAATGCTACGAGCTCAACCCAACATGAAAGGGTTGAAAGCCCTCATGAAACCATCCATTCGGGAGGTCGGTGCCCATTGCCTCCATGGGTACCTTTCCCCACACCCTCGTAACGTCCTCGGCCTACTATTATTGGTGTGAGACACAAGCCATGAAATTATTAACCTAATTTTATCATTTCCGAATCCAAAGAGAAGGATCATATCTCATCCGAAAATCCCCTCACAAACACCTTACATCCGTTGGCGGTGTTTTTGTAGAGCCCCATATAGCACAATGTGGACAAGGTCATATGAAAAGGGATAGATTGTAGTGTAGTGATATTGTGGGTCCCCAAACCGAGACATGCAAGCCAAAAGCAAATAAGAGTGTCACACATCATAGTCTCTCTTCTTCTTGGACCGCCGTTGGAAGTAGCGGGCCATGAGGAACAACATATTTGACTTCTTTCCCTCGAGAAACATCTAGATGATAAAAAGCTCGTCTCTTGTTGATGACATGAATTATGTACTATCATATTCATGCATATTGCGAGTATTTCCCTTCAGTTTTGCATACATTTGGCAAGAATCAATAGCCTTGAAGCTTATATTCACATACATTCTGAGAATAGAGGTGTACACGATTTCTTGTTGTAATTGCAGTTAATTTGGTGGAGTTTGGAGCAGAAATGGATCAATACTAGACTAAGAAGCATGTGGATCACTAAGGAGCCAAAAAGATAAGGATAAGATACCATAAAGAAAGATAGAAGACGGAACTAAAAGATATCTCGCCTCAGAAAAGAAAAATCGGGTCGATCAAGGAAAAATCGGCCGATTTTTATAAGTATCACCCGAGATTTTCAATAAAACGTCTAAAGATAAAGTTTCAAAATCCTATATTTCTTCTATAAATAAGGGACGTCTTGCAACACTTAGAGGCATCCAGTATCATCCAAGAAACCCTAAAAGACAAGCAAGAAGGAGAGGAAAGCATCATCAACCACATTCAACATTCAAGATCAAGAAGATAGTGAAGTTCTTGGAGAATACTTTCGTTTTTAGATTCTTTTGTTTTGAACACAAGATCGGAGTTTTTATAATTGCTTTCATTCAGTTTTGGATATCAAAGACCTTTGTTATGTTTTTCTTGCTTTTATTTAAGTTTCTTTAGTTTCTTTAATTTCTTGATTCATGTTTCAATCGTGATTTGATAATGTGTGTTATTGGCTAAAACTCTTGCGGTTCTAGGCTGAGGTTGAAGGTTGTGGTTTAGAAGATGAAAGATTGAGCCTCCACGTTTAGATTGGACCTTGAGAGTTGGATCAACCTTCGTAAAGAACAAAAATCAGTATGTTCTTGGTGAAAATCGACCGATTTTTATTCAAGAACAACCCGAGATTTCTTCTATCGTACCTTTGATGTTATATCCTTGAGCCTACGTTAAAGATTGCTTAAACCCTAGCCTTGTTGAATCTTTCCAACCTGTATCCAAGCCTGGGATGAGACTTACCCGGCGATTCCCTTACTTGGTTGCCAAAGATGATGATTTCTAGGTAATAGAGGACTCAACACCCTTGATTAGGTTTGAATGTGGCTTCTTCTTGCCTTTTTGAGTTAACTTGAGACTTATCCGTTGATGATGGTTAGTTCTATTCACTTAGGTTGAGTGTTTGGTTTGAGATTATAATTTCTTTCCTTAGATCCTTGAGAGTTACCCGGTGATAGGACCTTTTGTTTGAGATAGTGGATAGTGAGACCTCCCCCATGATCTATCCATATATCTTCGGAAGTCTTGAATCAAAAACCACAATTGGATACCTTGATCACTAGAATATGCTCTTTCCTAATATTTACATACAATCTTGTCTTTTATTTGCAAAAATTATCTAACTAGATTACTTCATTTCTTGGTTTCACCATAGTCTTTGTGTTCGATGCTGGAATACTTGTTTTTATTGCGATCGATCCGTACATTACGGTTTTGCTGTTTTCTTTTATTTTTGGTATAAATTTAAAGCTATTTTCCTTCATATACATACACGTTTTGGAGTGAACAAGTTTTGACGTCGTTGCTGGGGACTTGGTCTAGACCAAGCGGTATTTCGGTTATCTAGCTTTTTCATTTTTCTATTAGTGTTTTACTTTAAGTAGTTGTGCTTGCAAGAAATCCCTTTTTTCTTTTAGGTTTATGCAAAGAACTCGTGTCGGTAAAGAACTCATTCCTTCCGATCCTGAACCGGAACGAACCATCCGACAACGGTTATGATCTGCTCTTCGTTAGTTGAACGCGAGGATCCACCGGTGTTGTTCCTTCTGACCACTTCTTTTATTGATTTTTTTATTGATGGGATATGCCAAGCAAGGATCGTCCAACCTCGCACCTTGGATCTCCTTGGCTTGAGATCTTCTTTCCTCGGAATATAACTTCGGAAATTGGATCTCCTTTGTCCTCCTAGCCTCTCACCGTAAGGACACCACTCGGCCTCTCACCTTGTGGGTTTTGAAACTTTGGCCTCTCACCTTAGTCTCTAGGTTTATTTTTTCAAAGTAAAAACACAACTTTTGATTGAAAATCACTCAAATTCGTCTTCCTATAAAATGGTGTGGGAGAGGCCTTATTGATAGCATGAATTATTGTCTATATTTGGGGTTTGTTTAGACGTTTTATCTTCAATAATCTGCATGTTTGTATGTATATTATGTGATTATATTACCATTTTATCTACCTTTGCGGGAATCGAGGTCTACACCTAGTTTTGCTGTAATCGTAGGTAAATGACACGTTTTGCATCAAAAAGGAGCAAAAGGAGCTAAGGAGTCATTGGAGCTACATTCAGGAACATAAGGAAACATCCAGGAAGCATAACCATGGATTAAAGATTCACTTTGAACCAGATTTGAGAGATTTTAGATTCAGTTATGGTTCACCTCGGTTGACTACAGATTCACCCCGACCGAGGTGATCCAGAGAAGTCGACTCGACCGAGGCAAACACCTGCGACGCGGCGAGAATATTTTATTCTTGGCTCAGATCTTTTATCTTTGGAAAGAGGATCTTATATTTTTGGGCTTGGCTCCTGGAAGGAAGAAGATATGATAGATCATATATTTTACCTATTTTTATGGGAAGAGATCTTTCTAAGATATCTTATCTTTGGAGAGTAATTTTTCTATAAAAAGGGTTGGATTTTCCACAAATCCATATCATGCTATACATCTCACATAGATCCGAATACACCGCTGCAGCCATACTCCAGTTGGGAGATTTGAAGAACCTTTTTGAAGGTTGAAGGAAGAAAGTCTATAGCTTTTATAGCTTTTGAAGGGTTTTTGTAAGATCATCTTAGATTCCCTTCTTCTTTGTTCTTGTCTTGTTGGATTTCTATCCAAGGAACGCTTGTTGTTTTGATAATTGATTCAGTTATTGAAGCCTTTCTCTTAAGGTTTTCTTGTTCAATTATTCTCTTTCTTCCCATATATTTAATTAATACTTTCATGATGATGAGTGGCTAATCTCTTTGTGTGATTCTAGGGTGATTGGCTAAAGGTTGTGGGAAAAACAATGATAGAATAATCTTAATCACAGTAGGATCCTGAAAGTTCGAGTCTTTACCTTAACCCTAAGCATCTCGCTCAGTCGATGAACATCTCGGCCGGGGTGGAATTTGGCTGACCGAGGTGACTTATCTGATCCGAAACTGAGAGTTAAGTGTTAGAGTTTGCCAAATCCTATTCTTATTACACCTTTCCTGGTTCAATGCAAGATTAGGATGAGACTTACCCGGTAATTCCTTTGTTTGTTTACCTAAGATCATAAAGGTAGGTAATAAAGGTTTATCCTTTATTGGGGTTTAAGTGTGCTTTCATCCCGTCTTTGTGAGTTAACCTGAGACTTACCCGGTAAAGGTTGATTCTATTCCCTTAGTTGGAATGTTAGTTTGAGGTTATAGTTCTTTATCTTAATTCCTTGAGACTTACCCGGTAATAGGAGTTACGGTTTGGGATTAGTGAGTAGTGAGACTTACCCGGTGATCTATTCCACTTTAGTAACACCTTCCCTATGCAAAAACCTCAGCTTTGTCCGCTTATCTTTAGATCTTGAGTTGGAACCACAACTAGATGCTTTAATCCCTAGAATTGCATATTTCCTTTATTGACTTTTATCATCTTTGATTATTTTAATTGCTTTGTGGTTAGTAATTGATAAAGCTTACCTATTCCGACTTTGTTTCACTAAGTCCCTGTGATCGACCCCTGGAATTCCTTGCTTTTTACTACGATTGACCCGTACACTGCGGGTTCGCATCCTTGTTTTAAGCTTACATCTAGGGTTATAAATTTAAAGCTTGCACACACCGTTTGGAGCGAACAAGTTTTTGGCGCCGTTGCCGGGGACTTGGTCTAGACCGAGCCGGTTGCGGTTTGCTTTTGGGGCACTTGCCCCCGTGTCTACTAACCACTCTACTTGAGTGACTTTTGCAAGTTCTTTCTTAGGTTTATGCGAAGAACCCGCATTGGGAAGGAAATCGTTCCTTACGATCCCGAACCAGAAAAGACATACAAACGACGCTTAAGAGAAGCGAAGATGACCAACCAAGACAATCGCGATCTTGAGGCCGAATTGAAGGAGCGTTAGAACAGTTACGCCTCAGCAGGGAAGAACTGAGGCAGGAGAAAGAAGAAACTCGCACCAGGACTGAAGCGATCGAAGTAGATATGGCAGTCTTACGAGACCAATATCTACTTCGACCGAGGGAAGACCCAGTTCCCGATGCTGGACCGATGCAGGTTCCAGTCGCAGACCCTCGACCGAGGCAGGTCCCAGTACCTGACGCCCCGGCCGAGGTACTCCCACCTTGGATGCCAGTCCGAGGCGCTCTTTTTGCAGGAATCCCACAAACCCTAGGTCAAAGGATGGACCCCAATCAACAACTGAGGCGTCCAGGAGTTAACCTAGGAGATCCAGCGGACCATGACTACGAACTTCGACCGCAAGTTCTTTCCATGATTCGCCATTGCCAATTCGGAGGGCTAGAGAAGGAATCTCCACATCAACATCTTCAAAACTACGAGATCTTGATGGAGACCTTGAGACCCTCAAGAATAGAAAACAACAACTACAAGCTAAGACCTTTTTACTTTTCTTTAAAAGATAGAGATCTTACTTGGTATCAATCTCTTCCTCCAGGAAAAATTTGCACTTGGGAGGAGATGACTACGGAATTCTTGACTAAATTCTTTCCCCCCTCTAAGACCGCTGAAATGAGAGGGAAAATTAATGCATTCATTATGAAGGACAAGGAGAGCTTGTCCAAGTCATGGGAGAGGTTTAAAGACATTCTCTTGGATTGCCCACATCATGGGATTCCAAAGATAGAGTTGTTGGAGATATACTTAAAGGGACTGGACGGAAGCACCCAGTTCAACCTCCAACTACTCTCCGCCGGTACCTTTATGGACATGGCGATTGACGAAGCTTGGGACTTTATCGAAAAGCAAGCTTTGCATATGGAGAAATACACCCATCAAGGAGCTGAAGGTGGAGTTAAAAGAGTAACTTCCAAGATGCTCCGCCTAACAATAATCAACTCACGTCCTTGAAGAATGACGTGAAGCAATTGAAGGAACTCTTGGTTGCTCAAACCAAGAAGGAAGATCAAGGATCAAGGAATAACAACAATGGATACCATAACAACAACAACGGTTCCCGGAACAACAACTACAACAACAACAATAGAGGATCCAACAGCAACAATTGGAGGGCGAACAACCAAAATTCTGGTAACAATCATTCTAACTCCAATTCTAACAATTCCTCTAATCCTTTCCTCTCTTCCCCTTCTTCTTCTTCTACTCCATTAAAGAGCCAGGGGCAAGGATCAAGTTTGTCCCAGCCGGAAAAGAAAGACGCAGTGCTGGAGGCTATCTTGATCAAGCTTAGTGCTATGGAGACATCCATGACTTCATTTTCGAAGGCCCAAAAGGCCTTTGAACAACAACTTGCTAGTAGGGCGAATGAAGCGCCAAGAGATCCAGGGAAGCTTCCAGCAAGGACGGAAAGCAACCCTAAGGGCTAGATTATGGCCATAACTACGAGGAGTGGACTGAAAACTGCAGATCCAGTGCCTCGGTCGGTGCTAGTACCGACGAAGACCACCTCGGTCCAGGTGCAGTCGAAGAACACTTCGGCCAAGATGCCAACCGAGGTGGAGCCACAGAAAGCGGAGGGGAAAACTGAAGTTTATGTTCCACCTCCTGCATACAAACCACCACTTCCATTCCCCCAGTCAAGGGCCAGAGCACATCTAGACAAGCACTTTGGTAAGTTCCTTGACTTGATGAATAAACTGCACATTAATATTCCTTTCCTTGATGCTATTCTAGGGATGCCCGCCTATGGGAAGTTCTTGAAGGAGATCCTATCAAGGAAGAGGAAACTGGAAGACTTTGGTGAAGTAAGGATGACATCTAAATCCTCGGAGCTTATCCAAATCATGAAGGAGAAGATGCCGTGATACGCCCCCGGATGGCATCGCCATCCGTGTTTCCGGCTAGAAGGACCCGCACATTTTGAAGAACGTTATTATTATTCGGCTATTTAATAATAAGTCTTTTTGTATTCGGAACTTTAATTCCGGAACTTAATTCCGTGAATTAAATTCCGACCTTTCATATTTTAGGCTTTTCATATTCGGAACTTAATTCCGACTTTAATTCCGTCATTTATGTTTCAACCTTTGGTTAGCCCCCATCCACTATATAAGGATGGCTTGGCTCATTTGTAAAGACATGTCTAAGTTGAATCCAAGTATTGTGAAGGGAAAATCCTCTTACTTGGTTTAGGCATCACTTCTTCTTCCATCATCTTAAAGTTCTTATCTTGGATCTAGTCTTTGATTCAAGCCTTCATACTCGAGGATCTTTTTGAAGGATCAACCAAACGCTTCCGCCACCCAAGTTCTACGTTTCATCCAACTCAAACAATCAAGAAGAAGTAGTTGAAGTTTCTCCTCGATCTAGATTGTCCCCTATTTATATCATGCCGCCTAAGTTGAGAGATCCCGGCTCATTTTGCATTCCCATTCAAGTTGGGGATGTCACTTGTGAAGCCTTATGTGATCTAGGAGCCAGCGTGAGCATCATTCCGCTGGAGCTATGTGTGAAGATCGGACTTGGAGAGCCCAAGCCGGTCAAGATTCGATTATACATGGCGGATCGCCCCATTACCCATCCCGTGAGAATTTTGGAAGACGTTCCGGTCAAGTTAGGTAACTTCTATTTACCTATAGACTTTGTTGTACTTGACATTCCCGCAGATTATCCTGTTCCTATTATTCTCGGAAGACCATTTCTAGCAACTTCGGGTTGCAACGTGGATTGTAAGAACGCCAAGTTGAAATTCAACATTGGTGGAGATGAAGTGGAGTTCGCATTACTTGCGGCCATGAAAGGAGAGCAGCTAGGAGATGATATCTTCAACATCTATGATGAAGAAGAATCAAGAGAATTGGTGAGCTTTATCCTTACTAACGATCCACTTGAAAGAGTTATTAGTTTCAGTTTAATAGAGGAAGGTATAGATGCTTCTTGTGATGCAGATATACGGAGCTTAAAGGCACTGGAAGAAGATCCAGGAGCTAAAACTGAGAAGCTAATCCAGGAGATGAAGATCTCCAGTTTCGGTTCCAGTTACAGTACCTCGACCGAGACACTTTCTGGACTGAGCGAGGCGATGAAGAACATCTCGGTCAACGCCTCTGCGCCTCGACCGAGGTCGATGGCGAGACGATTTCAACTGAGACTTCCGAAAGTCCAGTTTCTGGATCTACTCCACTGGAAGGAGGAAGCCAGGATTCCCCTCAGAAAGCACCCCCAGTTGTGGAGCTTAAACAACTCCCAAACCACTTGAGGTATGTCTTTCTTGGACCGGATTCCACTTATCCCGTTATTGTTAGTGCTTCCCTCTCCAAATCTGAATTGTCTAAACTAATGCATGTCCTGAGAAAGCATCAAAAGGCTTTGGGTTATACTATAGATGATCTCATTGGCATTAAGCCTTCTTTCTGCATGCATAGAATTCTAATGGAGGACGATCATAAGACTTCACGGGAACCTCAAAGACGGTTAAATCCGATCATGAAAGAGCTTGTGAAGAAGGAAATTCTTAAGTTGTTGGATGCAGGTATCATATATCCTATCTCGGACAGCAAATGGGTTAGCCCGGTGCATGTAGTTCCGAAATAAGGAGGGATGACCGTTGTGACGAATAAGAACAACGAGTTAATCCCAACCAGGACCGTTACGGGCTGGAGGGTTTGCATTGATTATAGGAAACTGAACACGGCCACTCGGAAGGACCATTTTCCACTTCCCTTCATTGATCAAATGCTTGAACGGTTGATCCATCATTCACACTTTTGCTACTTAGACGGCTATAGTGGATTCTTCCAGATTCCTATCCATCCGGATGATCAGGAGAAGACTACTTTCACTTGTCCATGGGGGAAATTTGCTTATAGGAGGATGCCATTTGGATTGTGCAATGCACCCGCTACCTTCCAGCGATGCATGATGGCTATCTTTTCCGAGTACATAGAGGAGATCATGGAGGTATTTATGGATGATTTTTCAGTATATGGTTCCTCTTTTGATGATTGCCTATCTAACCTTTCTCTAGTGCTACAAAGATGTGAGGACACTAATCTTGTCTTGAATTGGGAGAAGTGTCATTTTATGGTTAATGAAGGCATTGTGCTAGGACACCTTGTTTCTAATCGAGGTATTGAGGTCGATCGCGCTAAGATCGAGACTATTGAGAAACTCCCTCCCCCTTATTCTATTAAAGGTGTGAGGAGTTTTCTCGGGCATGCAGGTTTCTACAGGAGATTCATCAAGGACTTCTCTAAGATTTCTAAACCTCTAACTAACCTCTTGAATAAAGATGTAGTTTTTGAGTTTTCGCAGGAGTGTCCTGATGCATTTTACAGGATTAAGGAAGCGTTGATCTCCGCTCCCATTATCCAACCTCCGGATTGGACCTTCCCCTTTGAGATCATGTGTGATGCTACTGATGTAGCCGTAGGAGCGGTGCTTGGACAGAAGAAGGATGGCGGGACCACCGCCATTTATTATGCTAGCAAGACGCTAGATGTAGCCCAGCGCAACTACGCTACCACCGAGAAAGAGTTATTGGCGGTTGTATATGCTTTCGAGAAATTTCGTTCTTACTTAGTAGGGGCGAAAGTCATTGTCTACACCGACCATGCAGCCATCCGTTACTTGCTTGCTAAGAAAGATGCCAAGCCACGCCTAATTCGATGGATTCTCTTGCTTCAAGAGTTTGACTTAGAGATCCGCGATAAGAAGGGATCCGAAAATTCTGTTGCGGATCACCTCAGCCGGCTACCTGCATCTTCCCGCGAGAAGGACGACCCACCCATAGACGATTCATTCCCCGATGAGCACTTACACTTGTTGGTGCGTTTGATAGACTTACTTACTTCACCCCACGATGGAGGTGAAGTATGGGGTGAGGGCACCTCCCATCACGTATAGAGACGTGTCGTATGGTCCAGCTAGCGACCTTAAATCAAGCGCTTCTTGGGAGGCAACCCAAGGTATTGCTTTCTTTTCCCTTTTCTAGTCTAGCTTAGATAGTTTTGCTTTTGCTTTGCTTTGTTTTGTTTTTGGGGTCCTAGACAGACAACAGGTGATATCTAAGGAAGGAGTACAAACCAGGAGCATAACTAGAAGGACAGAAGTTCGAGAATTTGAGAAGACGGAGTTTGACTGAGGCACATCTCGGTTGCTGTCAAAGCACCTCGACTGAGATGATTCTTGAGCAACCGAGGCGACTAGGGTTTTTGAAGATTCACCTCGGTCCGTACCACCTCGGTCCAGTCGATACCACCTCGACCGAGGTGACAACAGTTCCAGAAAAGGGTATAAAAGGGGGGCTGAAATTCTCTCTCCTCCTTTACCCTCTCCTCGACCGCGGAAGCTTCCTCGCCTCGCTTTGCCGTTCTTCACCCGTTTTCGACGATTCTTGCTTCCAAATTGCAAAGAAAGGATAGAGGATCTCAGTGCAAGCGTCAATCTGCAAGAAAAACGAACCGAATCGACCGATTAGATGTAAAATCAGAAAAAAAAAACCCCTAATCTCGTTCTCTTCACTGTTTTGCTTCGAATTGGGCTTTGGTTGCCCTTGCATTTGCTGAGAAACAGATTAAGTACCCCATATGAACCAGTTGTAGTGATTTTGGGGGAAAAGAACTGGATTTTTGAAGAAATTCGTCGCGCATTTATTCGCCTCGGTCCAGTCGTTCTATGCCTCGGCCGAGGTGTTCTTGAGTTGTGTCAGGCCGACCGAGGTGTTCTGACAGTTTGTTGAGAGATGAGTTCAGATAGACATCTTGTCCTGAGGGTCAGATCCTCCCCTTCCCCTTCTTCTTCTTCTTCCTCTAGACCTTATAGACCGGTGATCCACGAGAGACACCAGGTCGACTATGACCGTATTGCAGCCCATCCAGTGATTGCACCTCGCTTCCTAGACGTTTCAGCTTTTGATTGTCTCCATGTGGATGGAGATTTGAGGCGGATGATTTCGATGGTAGGGCTAGATCAGTTTACTGAGATCCGTGCACCTACCTATTTAGAGCCTACTTTGGAGTTCATTAGCTCCTTCACCTACTTACCCACAGAGCGTTTTGTGAAGTACCGGTTGATGAACCGGAACTTCTTAGTTCCCTTAGAGTACTGGAGAGACATCTTTGGTTTCCCGGCTCCGACTGTTGTAGATTTTCCCTCCCGAGCTGTAGCTAGGGAGTTCTGGGGGCAGATTGCTCATGTAGTTGAGCACACAGACAGGTGGCGCCCTGGAGACTCCAGGGAGCGTATCATATTTCACCTAGCTTTTAGGTTAGCTCACCGTATTTTCAGTAAGACGCTTCTGGCGCGTACTGAGACGCCCCAGAAGGTCCGACAAGGGGAGCTTTTCAGGCTTTACTGCATGGTGACTAGAGGGATCCCAGACTTTGGCTTGATGCGGGCAGAGGATCTGCACAGGATCAAGGCAAAGGCGAAGGGGGATATCTGCTGCGGGGGCATCATGACCCACATTGCGAGCTATCAGGACATGGACCTCAGAGCTTGTACTATGGTGGCGGCTGCCAAGCCGCTAGGGCTTCAGGAGATGATCACTCGGCGGATTCTGGTTCCCCGAGGACTCACTACAACGTATGTAGCCATGCTATGGGAGCCGACTACACCACAGGGGATCAGATGGTCACCCCAGTTCTCAGTTTATGATCCTCACTAATGGCAGACTGCTTGGATCCCATTGATGGAGGATGCTAGAGAGGCAGCAGCTGCACCAGCTGAGGAGGTTGAGGTAGAGGAGGAGACTGCTGATGATGATGACAGGGATGGTGGAGTTCCTATGGATACAGGGACTGATACTACTGGGACGAGTGCGCCGGTCATTGATTTAGATGATGACGATACTAAGACCGCGCCGGCTGCATCACCAGTCCGACCTGCTAGGCGTAGGGTGCGCCGACAGAGAGATACAGAGGCTTACCGTCGGATCGATGATCTGACGGATCAGATGATAGACTCTTATGCTGCCCTTACTGTGGACATCGATGAGAGATTTGCCGCCCAGCACCGACAGATCGACAGCTGGACTCATCAGATGCTAGAGAGCCAGCATTATCAGTGTCGGATGATGGAGATCCAGTTCCAGCAGACTATGGGTTATCCATTTGACCCATCCCAGTATCCGTACATGCCACCACCACCACCACCGGATCAGGATTATTGAGAGCTTGCAGGATTTTTCTTTCTTATTTATTATGCAGCTCAGCTTTATGTCCGGTGAGTACTTTATTTTCTTTAGACTTATTTTGACCCACTGGGACAGTGTGTCCCAAGTATAGGGTGTTTATGTATTATTTGACTTATGTGATGTATGACTCGGTATTATCGGATATTTATGCTTATTTTGCTTCTATGGTTTTATCTGAAATTACATGCATGCATACAGGTTATTTGATTGAGAAAAACGTCAAAAACTAGTTTAAAAAAAAAAATTTGACCTCGACCGGGACAGTTCTGGCCGAACGAGGTGCTTCACCTCGGTTGACCTATAACACCTCGACCGAGGTTGTTTAACTGAGAATTTTCGAAACGTTTTGTGCTTCTTATCTGGATATGATCTCAGTGAAGATCTTGTTTACTGACTGGTTTTGAAATCTTTATGTGTTTGAAAGGTTTTATGATATGTTTAAGTTGCTAAATGCTTTGTTTGAAATTTTTGGCATGTTTAATACTTTGTTTTTATCCAAATTATGTTGAATTTGAAGGTTGACACCGCATTATGAGTTCTCTCACTTTCTTCCTGGAAAGACCAAGGCAATTCATTCTTCTCTCTTCTTCTTCTTGATCATGCATAGCCCCTCATATACATTTTTCCCTCCCTTTACCTATCCGGGAATTTGGAAGCAAGCAAAGTGGTGAAAGCAAGTGAAGTAAAAGTTGAGAAGTTGGCTGGAAGTGAAAGTGTTAGAAAGCAATAAATAGGTTTGGGGAAGTCAATCATGATGATGAGTAACTCGGCACCATTCACATAGCCGGGTGTTTATGTCTTGCCAAAGTCGGATTGAGCGATATTCCTAACGGGTCATGGTATGTGCATCAAGGGTTTGATGCATCTCAAGAAATTGATGATTGCTAATTTCCTAGGCTTCGGTTATTGTGCACCTCTGTCCATGCATCCCAAAAAGTAAAGTAAAAAAGAAAAAGTGTGAAATAAGCAAAGCTTATTGGTGGAAGATGTTGAAAGTCAAAGTGAAAGTGAAGTTATCATTTTCCCGGATTCTAGCACCACATTACCTTATATACATCCCTACCCTACACGTTTCTTGACCTTTCTTTTGGGAAGCCCTTGAGACCTCGAGCTTGTTGATTGACTTAGCAATTTAAACTGGATTATGCATGATTAATTTCGATAATTATGACTTATTATGCATTCTACGATTTTATGCAAAGATGAACAACTTTCTTATATTTATAAAATGTTTTGATCATATCTTGATTTTAAATTCCATGAGGTATTCTCTTAGAGTGATCTATGATTGTAGCACACCATAAAATGTTTTTGAAAGACTTTTTCATCGATTTTCTTAACTTATAATCCATTCTATCTTGTATTTTTTATGCGGAACTTGCTTGGGGACAAGTAATGGCTAAGTATGGGGTATTTTGATAGCATGAATTATTGTCTATATTTTGGGGTTTGTTTAGACGTTTTATCTTCAATAATCTGCATGTTTGTATGTATATTATGTGATTATATTACCATTTCATCTACTTTTGCGGGAATCGAGGTCTACACCTAGTTTTGTTGTAATCGTAGGTAAAATGGCACGTTTTGCATAAAAAAGGAGCAAAAGGAGCTAAGGAGTCATTAGAGCTACATTCAGGAACATAAGGAAACATCCAGGAAGCATAGCCATGGATTAAAGATTCACTTTGGACCAGATTTAAGAGATTTCACATTCAGTTATGATTCACCTCGGTTGACTACAGATTCACCTCGACCGAGGTGATCCAGAGAAGTCGACTCGACCGAGGCGAACACTTGGGACGCGGCGAGAATATTTTATTCTTGGCTGAGATCTTTTATCTTTGGAAAGAGGATCTTATATTTTTGGGCTTGGCTCCTGGAAGGAAGAAGATATGATAGATCATATATTTTACCTATTTTTATGGGAAGAGATCTTTCTAAGATATCTTATCTTGGAAGAGTAATTTTCCTATAAAAAGGGTTGGATTTTCCACAAATCCATATCATGTTATACATCTCGCATAGATCCGAATACACCGCTACAGCCATACTCCAGTTGGGAGATTTGAAGAACCTTTTTGAAGGTTGAAGGAAGAAAGTCTATAGCTTTTATAGCTTTTGAAGGGTTTTTGTAAGATCATCTTAGATTCCCTTCTTCTTTGTTGTTGTCTTGTTGGATTTCTATCCAAGGAACGCTTGTTGTTTTGATAATTGATTCAGTTATTGAAGCCTTTCTCTTAAGGTTTTCTTGTTCAATTATTCTCTTTCTTCCCATATATTTGATTAATACTTTCATGATGATGAGTGGCTAATATCTTTGTGTGATTCTAGGGTGATTGGCTGAAGGTTGTGGGAAAAACAATGATAGAATAATCTTAATCACAGTAGGATCCTGAAAGTTCGAGTCTTTACCTTAACCCTAAGCATCTCGCTCAGTCGATGAACATCTCGGCCGGGGTGGAATTTGGCTGACCGAGATGACTTATCTGATCCGAAACTGAGAGTTAAGTGTTAGAGTTTGCCAAATCCTATTCTTATTACACCTTTCCTGGTTCAATGCAAGCTTAGGATGAGACTTACCCGGTAATTCCTTTATTTGTTTACCTAAGATCATAAGTGTAGGTAATAAAGGTTTATCCTTTATTGGGGTTTGAGTGTGCTTTCATCCCGTCTTTGTGAGTTAACCTGAGACTTACCCGGTAAAGGTTGATTCTATTCCCTTAGTTGGAATGTTAGTTTGAGGTTATAGTTCTTTATCTTAATTCCTTGAGACTTACCCGGTAATAGGAGTTACGGTTTGGGATTAGTGAGTAGTGAGACTTACCCGGTGATCTATTCCACTTTAGTAACACCTTCCCTATGCAAAAACCTCAGCTTTGTCCGCTTATCTTTAGATCTTGAGTTGGAACCACAACTAGATGCTTTAATCCCTAGAATTGCATATTTCCTTTATTGACTTTTATCATCTTTGATTGTTTTAATTGCTTTGTGGTTAGTAATTGCTAAAGCTTACCTATTCCGACTTTGTTTCACTAAGTCACTGTGATCGACCCCTGGAATTCCTTGCTTTTTACTACGATTGACCCGTACACTGCGGGTTCGCATCCTTGTTTTAAGCTTACATCTAGGGTTATAAATTTAAAGCTTGCACACACCGTTTGGAGCGAACACTTATATAGGCTGAAAATTCAACACCTAACTCCCAACAATTAAATGTTACAAGCTCAAGAGTTTTAAAATTAAACAAAGGAAAAACAAAGGGACTTTTACCACCTACTTTCTCCACCTACTTTTCCACCTACTTTTCTCCACCTACTTTCACATGATTAATACATAAATTCATGCATAATATATGAATAATATGAGGATGGTATGCTGCATGAAATATGTATTGGTTGGATGTGCATATGTTTTGTATAACCATATTTCATGCCTCCATGCATGATCTTGCTCAACAATCCATACAAGTACCGTAGTTGCTGCAATGTAGGGTCATTTTCACCCTCTTCCTCTTGGAATCTCAACTTTGTGTAAACTAGAAAGTTGTAGATATTGAAAATAACTTTCAATGTAGTACTCATTGGTATTTTAATTCCAAGAATTGCATCAGTTATAGGCGTTTTACTGAGAGTGCGCAAACCTGACACCTTAGCCGAAGAGAGTGAAAATTGGTTTGCATTGGGCATGCTTGGAGCAAGCATTTTTGGTTTGATTTCAATAGGTTATGGCTCGGTTTTAGGCATGACCTCCAACACATAAGTATGATTTTGATAGGTTCCGGCTGAGTTTTGACTTGGACGGTTGGTGGCAAAACGATTGGTTCCGACTTATTGACGATGATTTCTTTTCCGGTGAGGATCACATCATCTCCTTTCCCTTGAAAATGATCCGTCCTCGAATCCGTCATACCATCATTGGGAAAGTGATTGTCGGATTTATTACCATGGTAACTACTTCTCTCGACTTCGACGTCATCATGTCGAGATGCTTGAATACGATCCGGGGACCCATGGGCACGACTATTCACATTTTGTTCTTGGCGGTGGTTGCTTTGCTCATTCCGCTTTACATGGTTTCTACCTCCTTGGATTTGGTCATGAGGGTTCAAGGAAAGGGGAGGCAACCTTCTGAATATTGATGACATGAATTATGACCTATATTTAGACATGTATTTATATAGATTTTCCCTTTATTTTGTATGCATAGACATACATTTATGACATTTATGGATATATTCACCTACTTTGAAAGAATAGATGTCTACACAGAGTTTTATTGCATTTGTAGGTAATTTGACGAATTATGGAGCGAAATGGCACATTTAAAGATCAAGTCTTAAAGAAGGACAAAAATGAGCATAAAAGGAAGCTAGGACGCGCCAAAGTATCTTCTGATACCGTCTGACGCGCCAAAATATTCCCTGATACCGTCTCACGCAGCGGACTCGACTTCTTTTCAGCCCAAATATTTAGGGTTTTGTTTTTAAACACTAGATTTTATCCCTACAAATATCGGATAGCTTTCAACATTGAAACGCGGACTTGGAGCCCCGACGTTAGGGAGAAGTTGAGAACGGTTTGCATCCAGCGCTTTTCGAGGGCATTGTTTAGGAAGATCTTATTGCGTACAGGGAGGATTCGGAGAAGGACACATTTTGAGATTGCGTATTTGGAGCTGGAAGATCTTAGGGTTTTCATCTTGAAGGCGGATTGACATCCCGTTCTTCATTTGTCCCTAGAGATTTTGTGAGGTTTTTCTGTTCCTTTGATTCTACATTCTTTGACACAAGAACAGTTTTGTTATTTTGATATTTTGAAGATTGAGATATTTGACATTATTGAGTTTTCTAAGTTTTATTCTCTTCTTAGTTTGATTGTTAATTCATTGACTATGATTCTTGGCTAAAACCCTTTAGCAATTCTAAGGTGAAGGGTTGATAGTTGTGGCTTAGGTGATGATAGATCGATCGTAAACAAATTGGAACCTGAGAGTTGCCAGAAACCTCGTCGACAACTTAATCCACGGTCTGTTCTTGAGTTCCACGACCGTGGTTCTTCAAGATCCGACCATGGTTTTCCTCAATCGTACGTTCTTTGCTTTCGCTTTAATCCAAAGTTAAAGATTTGCTTTAACCTAGCCTTGGCTTACCTTTTCTAGGTAGTAGTGAGACTCAACCTCTACTTTGGTTTCGAGTGTCACAACCTTAACCTTTTTAGCTTATCTTTGATTTCCTTGGGTTTGGGCATGGGTGTTTGAGAGTAATTCTTATCATTTGATCCTTTCTATACTGCAGCCAAAACAACCTTTATAGAGAGAGCATTTGGGTAAGACATATAGGGTTTTGGAACTTCACCGTACATAACCTTACCTTAGATATACCTTTGCAATCCCGACTCTGTCCTTATACCTTTAGAACATCTTGAATCAATTGCCACAATTGGATGCTTGGATCTTTAGAACCGTTGTTTTCCCAATTATCTTTATAAAAGCTTTTTATTTACGTGACAATTTTAAAAACTGAATTTGTTACCCCCAAATCCCTGAGTTCGATACTCTGGAATTCTTGCTTTACTACGCCGATCCGTACACTGCGCATTCGCTTTGCTTGATTTCATTTTTATAAATTTAAAAGTAGTGACGCACACTTTTGAGCGAACAAGTTTTTGGCACCGTTGCCGGGGATTTGTTTTAAGCCAAATTCGGTTTTCGGTTATCGGACTTGTGAGCTTTAGCTTTAAATCTTTTCGGTATGAGTTTTTGAGTTTTCAGATTTTCTAATGGCTGGATGGAGCTATAACCTGCATTTGATCCAGCCTGGATAGCATGACAAGGTGCTAGGGCGGACCATTATGAATACTTGGAAGAGAAATACACCTTTCATTGGTTCAACAGTGAAAAAGAAAGAGATGAAGTTATTGAAGATGAGCTTGCCTATTGGGATGAGCTCAATCCCCCTCATAAGTTTTATGAGCAACCTCCTCAAGTGCAACCTCCACAACAACCATCCGAGGACCGGACACAAATGATGTTGGAAAAGATATTAAAAGTGATAGACAAGGTGGAAGACGACCTGAAGTCTATTTCTGAATCTTATAAAGCCATGGAAAATCATCTATCCAACGAGGAAGAATTCCAAGTCTTAAACCTTCCTCCTATCGAACCTGAAGCTCCTCTTGAAGTCCTCGTTGAAGAAGAGGAAGATGTGGAGAACCTTGGCCAAATTATTGAAACTGTGGCCAAGGTTGAAGAGGATCCAGCTGAGTTGGGAGATATTTCATGTGTGGATCATCATCCCAACATGAAACTTGTCCCAAGCATTGAAGAACTTTACAAGGTACATTGTCTTACTTCCTTTGAAGTTCCTATTATAATTTCTGATTTTTTCAAGAATGCACCGGAGAGTTGGAGGTCTCTTCCAAAAGAACCTCCTAAGGTGAAGATGAAACCTCCATTAAAACTGTTGGAAGAAGATGCTCCTTGGACTACAAGGAGTGGAGTTAGCAAGCACTTCACCGTTAAGACGATGAAGTGTGTTTTGTTCAAGTATGGGGTCATTCACATGACGAAGACCATACATCATCCCCAAGATGGAGTTGGGGAAGCTAAGTGGATCCTCGAGAAACTAATTTCTCGATCTAGGAAAGGATGGGACGCACGGCTGAATTATGTCCCATTAAAGCATAGGAAAGCTAGGAGGATTCCGGTGAGAATCAAACCGTACAAGCTTGTACGTGGAAGATCTTATCATTTGCCGGTGAAATTAGGAATCGGAGATTTCTTGAAAGAGTTTAATTGTGGATTTAAAGAGCAATCCAAGATGTTCAAGGTGCATTGAGTCATCTATGGAGATTGGTCTAGCTAAGGACCTAAAACAAAGCGCTTCTTGGGTGGCAACCCAAGGTAATGCATCCTTTTTCCCTTTTCTTTTTCTTAGTTTAGATTATAGTAGTTGTTTTTGTTTGTTTTCCGTCGATACCTTCCGGTATGTTTGTGTCTTTGGATGTCAGAGTTGAGAAAGGATCAAAAGAAGTGAAGGAAGCCAAAGGTGCAACGAAACTTGGATTTTTGGCGAACATCAGAGGATTCCACGAGTGTCCGTACAGTTCCACAGCCGTGGAATGATATTTTGGACCGTGTAATGCTATGTCGAGAGCAATAGAAAGTTCCACGCCCAAAACCACGGCCGTAGAAATGCCCGATAGGCCGTGGGAAAAAAAAATTTCGAAATTTTTTTCCGGCCAGGAGACGTTTCCTTTTCTTCATTCAGCAACGCTCTTTGACACCGATTGGAATATCCAAAGTTCCCTATTGAGCTTATATAGATTCCCACCACCATCACCCGATGAAGGATTCGCCATCTTACATTGTGAGTATTCTTTTCCATCTTTTCTTTTCTTCACATTGGGAACAATGTGAGTTTTAAGTATGGGGTGGAGGTATTTGCAATACCATTGCATGTTTTATGTCTTGCAATTTTTATTTTGAAAATTTTTAAAATTTTTGTGCTTCTAGGATGGATATAATCTCTATGATGAATTTTGTTTTGTGGAATAGCTATGATAATTTTGATATGCTTAAAATGATTTATGACATATGTGGGATTTGAATACTTTGTTAGAATTTCATGCATGAATGATAATTTTCTTTCATTCTAAATCATGTTGAGTATTCAAGGTTGAAACCGCATTATAAGTTCTTGCGCATCTTTTTGAAATGATTAAGGCACCTCGATTTTTCTTGCTTCTTCTTTATTCATTTAGCCCCTCAATGAAAATTTTGCCTCCTTTACCTATCCGGGAATTAGGAAGAGTGTAATTTTGGCTTGTTTGATGTGGGAAGACCACTAAAGAAAAAAAATGTGCATTCAATGTATAGAAAATAGGTTTGGGGAAGTCAATCTTGATGATGAGTAACTCGACACCATTCACATAGCCGGGTGTTTGTGTCTTGCCAAAGTCGGATTGAGCGATATTCCTAACGGATTATGGTACCTGCATCAAGGGTTTGAGGCATCTCGAAATTGAGAAACGCCAATCTCCTAGGCTTTGGTTTTTGTGCACCGCTGTCCATATTTCCAAAAGTAAAGTCGAAAAAGAAATTTTATGTTGAAAAGGGAGAGCAAAGCTCTCAATAGTGGTTGATTCAAGTTGTTAAAGAAAAAGTTATGTTGTGTTGTTCATTTTTCCCGGATTTTTGCACCACATTACCTTATGAAAGTCCCACCTATTCACGTTTCTTGACCTTTACTTGAAAGACCTTAAGATCTTTGGATTGTTGTTTGGCTTTGTGGTCAAAATTGGATTTCTCATGATTGATTTTGATATATTGCAAGTTATGATGCATGTTATGATTTTCTTGCAAAGTGTGATTATCCTTTCCATGATATAATTCCTTTTGACCATATGATTATCGTTATTAGGTATGAAGCAATTCTTTAAGGGTGATCTATGAATAGAAGCACAACCAAAATATTGTGGTTTTTCATTATTTTTGCATATTCATAATCCATATCATCTTGTATCTTAAGTTTGAACCTTGCTTGGGGACAAACAAGAGGCAAGTATGGGGTATTTTGATGACATGAATTATGACCTATATTTAGACATGTATTTATATAGATTTTCCCTTTATTTTGTATACAGAGACATACATTCATGATATTTATGGTTATATTCACCTACTTTGCAAGAATAGAGGTCTATACATAGTTTTATTGCATTTGTAGGTAATTTGGCAAATTATGGAGCGAAATGGCATATTTAAGGATCAAGCCTTAAAGAGGGACAAAAAGGAGCATAAAAGGAAGCTAGAACGCGCCAAAGTATCTTCTGATACCGTCTGACGCGCCAAAGTATTCTCTCATATCGTCTGACGTGGCCTAGAGTATTTTCTGATACCAGCGGGCTCGGCTTCTTTTCAGCCCAAATATTTAGGGTTTTGTTTTTAAACCCTAGATTTTATCCCTACAAATATAGGATAGCTTTCAACATTGAAACGCGGACTTGGAGCCCCGACGTTAGGAAGAAGTTAAGAACGGTTTACATCCAGCGCTTTTCGAGGGCATTGTTTAGGAAGATCTTATTGCGTACATGGAGGATTCGGAGAAGGACGCATTTTGAGATTGCGTATTTGGAGCTGGAAGATCTTAGGGTTTTTATCTTGAAGGCGGATTGACATCCCGTTCTTCATTTGTCCCTAGAGATTTTGTGAGGTTTTTCTGTTCCTTTGATTCTACATTCTTTTACACAAGAACAGTTTTGTTATTTTGATATTTTGAAGATTGAGATATTTGACATTATTGGGTTTTCTAAGTTTTATTCTCTTCTTAGTTTGATTGTTGATTCATTGACTATGATTCTTGGCTAAAACCCTTTAGCAATTCTGTTCGCTCCAAACGGTGTGTGCAAGCTTTAAATTTATAACCCTAGACTTAAGCTTAAAACAAGGATGCGAACCCGCAGTGTACGGGTCAATCGTAGTAAAAGCAAGAAAATTCCAGGGGTCGATCACAGGGACTTAGTGAAACAAAGTCAACACGGTTTGCTACGTTAATTCTAACCACAAGAGCAATTAACACAATCAAAGATGAATAAGATGTCAAATAAAGCAAACATGCAATTCTAGGGATTAAAGCATCTAGTTGTGGTTCCAACTCAAGATCAATAGATAAGCGGACAAAGCTGAGATTTTTGCGTGGGGAAGGTGTTACTAAAGTGGAGTAGATCACCGGGTAAGTCTCACTACACACTAATCCTAAACCGTAACTCCTATTACCGGGTAAGTCTCAAGGAATCAAGATAAAGAACTATAACCTCAAACTAACACACCATCTAAGGGAATAGAATCAACCTTTACCGGGTAAGTCTCAGGCTAACTCACAAAGATGGGATGGAAGCACACTCAAACCCCAATAAAGGATAAACCTTTATTACCTACACTTATGATCGTTAATACACAAACTAAGGAATTACCGGGTAAGTCTCATCCTAAGCTTGCATTGAACCAGGAAGGTGAAATAAGAATAGGATTTAGCAAACTCTAACACTTAACTTTCTGTTTTAAGTCGGATAAGTCACCTCGGTCAGAAGAATTCCACCCCGGCCGAGATGTTCATCAACCGAACGAGATGCTTAGGGTTAAGGTTAAAGACTCGAACTTTCAGGATCCTACTGGAATCTAAGATTATTCTATCATTGTTTTTCCCACAACCTTCAGCCAATTACCCTAGAATCACATAAGGAAATTAGCC
Source organism: Fagopyrum esculentum (assembly GCA_033239045.1). Lineage (NCBI taxonomy): Eukaryota > Viridiplantae > Streptophyta > Magnoliopsida > Caryophyllales > Polygonaceae > Fagopyrum > Fagopyrum esculentum. The sequence goes on from BSUD01000001.1 coordinate 73,627,287, forward strand.
ACTCATCATCATTATGAAAGTATTAAATATATGGGAAGAAGGTGAATATTTGAACAAAGAAGAATTTAATGAAAAGACTTCAATAACTGAATCAAATATCACAAACAAAGCGTTCCTTGGATAGCAATCCAACAAGACAAGACAATCAAGGAAGGAATTGAAGACAATCTTACAAAACCCTTCAAAAAGCTATAAAAAGCTATGATCTTCAACCTTCCTTCAACCTTCAAAAAGGTTCTTCAACAACTCCCAATTTGGAGTATACTGCGGCTGCTGCGTCGTATAAACCCTGATCGACGGTATAGCGTGATGTTGGATTTGTGGAAATCCAACCCTTTTTATAGGAAAAATAAACCTCCAAAGATAATAAATCTTAAGAAGATATTATCCCATAAATATAGGTAAAATATATGATTCTGCATATCTCCTTCCTTCCAGAAGCTCAGCCCAAAAATATAAGATCACTTTCCAAATTTAAAAGATCTCTTCCAAGAATAAAATATTCTCGTCGCGTCCTAGGTATTCGCCTCGGTCGAGTCGGCGTCTCTGGATCGCCTCGGTCGAGGTGAACCTCTGATCAACCGAGGTGACTCAGAATGTGGAATCTCTCGAATTTGCTCCAAAGTGAATCTTCAATCCATGGCTGTGCTTCCTGAAGGATTCCTTTTTGCTCCTCAATGTAGCTCCAAATGACTCTTGACTCCTTTTGCTCCTTTTTGATGCAAAACGTACCATATTACCTGCAATTACAACGAAACTAGGTGTAGACCTCGATTCTTGCAAAGGTAGATGAAATGGTAGTAAAATCACATAATGTACATACAAACATGCAGAATATGAAAGATAAAAGGTCCAAACAAACCCCAAAATATAGACTATAATTCATGCTATCAAAATACCCCATACTTAGCCCTTGCTTGTCCCCAAGCAAGTTCCTCATATAAAAGACAAGATAGAATGGATTATAAGTCAAGAAAATCAATGAAAAGCCTTTCAAAAACTATTTTATGGTGTGCAACTATCATAGATCACTCTAAGAGAATACTTCCTGGAATTAAAAACTTAATATGCTCAAAACATTTTATAAATATAAGAAAGTTGTTCATCTTTGCATAAAATCATAGAATGCATAATAAATCATAATTATCAAAATTAATCATGTATAATCCAATTTAAACCGCTAAGTCAATCAACAAGCTCAAGGTCTCAAGGGCTTCCCAAAAGAAAAGGTCAAGAAACGTGTAGGGTAGGGATGTATGTAGGTAATGTGGTGCTAGAATCCGGGAAAAGGATGAACTTCACTTCCACTTTGACTTGCAACACCTTCCACCAATAAGCTTTGCTTATTCACACTTTTCCTTTTTTACTTTTACTTTACTTTTTTTTTGGGATGCATGGACAGAGGTGCACAATAACCGAAGCCTAGGAAATCTGCAATCATCAATTTCTCGAGATGCATCAAACCCTTGATGCACATACCATGACCCATTAGGAATATCGCTCAATCCGACTTTGACAAGACACAAACACCCGGCTATGTGAATGGTGCCGAGTTACTCATCTTCATGATTGACTTCCCCAAACCTAAAATTACTTTCTAACACTTCACTTCCAGCCTACTCTTCAACTTTTACTTGCTTTCACCACTTCGCTTGCTTCCAAATTCCCGGATAGGTAAAGGGAGGCAAAATGTATATGAGGGGCTAAGCATGATCAAGAAGAAGAAGAAAGAAGAGAATGAATTGCCTTGGTCTTTCCAAGAAGAATGTGAGAGAACTTAACCTGCGGTGTCAACCTTCAAATTCAACATAATTTGGATAAAAACAAAGTATTAAACATGCTAATAATTTCAAACAAAGCATTTAGCAACTTAAACATATTATAAAACCTTTCAAACACACAAAGAAATTAAAAACAGTAGGTAAACAAAATCTTCACTGAGATCATATCCAGATAAGTAACACAAAAATCGTTTTCGAAAACTTTTTGTTACGCCACCTCGGTCGAGATGTTCTTGGTTCAACCGAGGTGAAACACCTCGTTTCGCCAGAATCGTCCCGGTCGAGGTCGAAAAAAAATTTTTTTTTTTTTTAAAACCATTTTTTTTTTTTTTCGGTTTTGACGTTTTTCTCAGTCAAATAACCTGTAAGTATTTAGCAACTTAAACAAAGCATTTAGCAACTTAAACATATCAGAACTGTCCCCGGCAACGGCGCCAAAAACTTGTTCGCTCCAAACGGTGTGTGCAAGCTTTAAATTTATAACCCTAGACTTAAGCTTAAAACAAGGATGCGAACCCGCAGTGTACGGGTCAATCGTAGTAAAAGCAAGAAAATTCCAGGGGTCGATCACAGGGACTTAGTGAAACAAAGTCAACACGGTATGCTACGTTAATTCTAACCACAAGAGCGATTAACACAATCAAAGATGAATAAGATGTCAAATAAGCAAACATGCAATTCTAGGGATTAAAGCATCTAGTTGTGGTTCCAACTCAAGATCAATAGATAAGCGGACAAAGCTGAGATTTTTGCGTGGGGAAGGTGTTACTAAAGTGGAGTAGATCACCGGGTAAGTCTCACTACACACTAATCCTAAACCGTAACTCCTATTACCGGGTAAGTCTCAAGGAATCAAGATAAAGAACTATAACCTCAAACTAACACACCATCTAAGGGAATAGAATCAACCTTTACCGGGTAAGTCTCAGGCTAACTCACAAAGATGGGATGGAAGCACACTCAAACCCCAATAAAGGATAAACCTTTATTACCTACACTTATGATCGTCGGTACACAAACTAAGGAATTACCGGGTAAGTCTCATCCTAAGCTTGCATTGAACCAGGAAGGTGAAATAAGAATAGGATTTAGCAAACTCTAACACTTAACTTTCTGTTTTAAGTCGGATAAGTCACCTCGGTCAGAAGAATTCCACCCCGGCCGAGATGTTCATCAACCGAACGAGATGCTTAGGGTTAAGGTTAAAGACTCGAACTTTCAGGATCCTACTGGAATCTAAGATTATTCTATCATTGTTTTTCCCACAACCTTCAGCCAATCACCCTAGAATCACACAAGGAAATTAGCCACTCATCATCATTATGAAAGTATTAAATATATGGGAAGAAGGTGAATATTTGAACAAAGAAGAATTTAATGAAAAGACTTCAATAACTGAATCAAATATCACAAACAAAGCGTTCCTTGGATAGCAATCCAACAAGACAAGACAATCAAGGAAGGAATTGAAGACAATCTTACAAAACCCTTCAAAAAGCTATAAAAAGCTATGATCTTCAACCTTCCTTCAACCTTCAAAAAGGTTCTTCAACAACTCCCAATTTGGAGTATACTGCGGCTGCTGCGTCGTATAAACCCTGATCGACGGTATAGCGTGATGTTGGATTTGTGGAAATCCAACCCTTTTTATAGGAAAAATAAACCTCCAAAGATAATAAATCTTAAGAAGATATTATCCCATAAATATAGGTAAAATATATGATTCTGCATATCTCCTTCCTTCCAGAAGCTCAGCCCAAAAATATAAGATCACTTTCCAAATTTAAAAGATCTCTTCCAAGAATAAAATATTCTCGTCGCGTCCTAGGTATTCGCCTCGGTCGAGTCGGCGTCTCTGGATCGCCTCGGTCGAGGTGAACCTCTGATCAACCGAGGTGACTCAGAATGTGGAATCTCTCGAATTTGCTCCAAAGTGAATCTTCAATCCATGGCTGTGCTTCCTGGATGTAGCTCCAAATGACTCTTGACTCCTTTTGCTCCTTTTTGATGCAAAACGTACCATATTACCTGCAATTACAACGAAACTAGGTGTAGACCTCGATTCTTGCAAAGGTAGATGAAATGGTAGTAAAATCACATAATGTACATACAAACATGCAGAATATGAAAGATAAAAGGTCCAAACAAACCCCAAAATATAGACTATAATTCATGCTATCAAAATACCCCATACTTAGCCCTTGCTTGTCCCCAAGCAAGTTCCTCATATAAAAGACAAGATAGAATGGATTATAAGTCAAGAAAATCAATGAAAAGCCTTTCAAAAAATATTTTATGGTGTGCAACTATCATAGATCACTCTAAGAGAATACTTCCTGGAATTAAAAACTTAATATGCTCAAAACATTTTATAAATATAAGAAAGTTGTTCATCTTTGCATAAAATCATAGAATGCATAATAAATCATAATTATCAAAATTAATCATGTATAATCCAATTTAAACCGCTAAGTCAATCAACAAGCTCAAGGTCTCAAGGGCTTCCCAAAAGAAAAGGTCAAGAAACGTGTAGGGTAGGGATGTATGTAGGTAATGTGGTGCTAGAATCCGGGAAAAGGATGAACTTCACTTCCACTTTGACTTGCAACACCTTCCACCAATAAGCTTTGCTTATTCACACTTTTCCTTTTTTACTTTTACTTTACTTTTTTTTTGGGATGCATGGACAGAGGTGCACAATAACCGAAGCCTAGGAAATCTGCAATCATCAATTTCTCGAGATGCATCAAACCCTTGATGCACATACCATGACCCATTAGGAATATCGCTCAATCCGACTTTGACAAGACACAAACACCCGGCTATGTGAATGGTGCCGAGTTACTCATCTTCATGATTGACTTCCCCAAACCTAAAATTACTTTCTAACACTTCACTTCCAGCCTACTCTTCAACTTTTACTTGCTTTCACCACTTCGCTTGCTTCCAAATTCCCGGATAGGTAAAGGGAGGCAAAATGTATATGAGGGGCTAAGCATGATCAAGAAGAAGAAGAAAGAAGAGAATGAATTGCCTTGGTCTTTCCAAGAAGAATGTGAGAGAACTTAACCTGCGGTGTCAACCTTCAAATTCAACATAATTTGGATAAAAACAAAGTATTAAACATGCTAATAATTTCAAACAAAGCATTTAGCAACTTAAACATATTATAAAACCTTTCAAACACACAAAGAAATTAAAAACAGTAGGTAAACAAAATCTTCACTGAGATCATATCCAGATAAGTAACACAAAAATCGTTTTCGAAAACTTTTTGTTACGCCACCTCGGTCGAGATGTTCTTGGTTCAACCGAGGTGAAACACCTCGTTTCGCCAGAATCGTCCCGGTCGAGGTCGAAAAAAAATTTTTTTTTTTTTTAAAACCATTTTTTTTTCTTTTCGGTTCGGTTTTGACGTTTTTCTCAATCAAATAATCTGTAGGTATGCATGTAATATCAGATAATCATATAAAGACGAGTGAAGCATAAATATGAAAGTATCCGATGAATATAATACATCAAAAGTATCGAATACATCAAGTAGTCACGTAGTCAAATAATACATCAAATACCCCATACTTGAGACACACTGTCCCAGTGGGTATAAATAAAAGTCTAAATGAAAGAGGACTCACCGGATAAAGAGCCGAACTGCATAAAAATATAATAAATAAAACCCTGCAGCTCCTCAGTAGTCTCGATCCGGTGGTGGTGGTGGTATGTAGGGGAACTGAGTAGGATCATAGGGATAGCCCATGATACGCTCGAACTGTAGCTGAGCCATCATGTGCTGATGATGCTGCCGCTCCTGCATCTCGCGGATGTCCAATGAAAGTGCGGCATATGAGTCGATAACCTGATCCGTCAGGTCATCGATCCGTCGGTGTGCAGCTCTGTCCCTAACTCCGCTCCTGCGCCTAGCGGGCCTGACTGGAGAAGTCTCAGCTGGCGCCGGCTCAGTGTCCTCCTCATCCTCATCTAAATCAATAATGGGAGGCGCGCTCATCCCAGCAGTATCTGTCCCTGTGTCCATCGGGACGCCGCCTCCTCTCTCATCAACAGTCTCGTCATCGTCCTCCTCATCAGCCTCCTCAGCCTCCTCTGCAGCTGCAGCAGCGGCAGCTGCTCCCTCTCTATAGTCCTCCATAAGTGGGGCCCATGCTGTCTGCCAGAAATGCGGATCGAAGACCGAGAACTGTGCAGACCATCTGATGCCCTGAGGTGCAGTCCGCTCCCAAGGCATAGCAACGTAGGGTGTAGTCAGTCCACGGGGAACTAGAATCCGCCGTGTAATCATCTCCTGAAGTCCGAGCGGCTTAGCAGCCGCCACCATGGTACACCTACTCAGATCCATATCCTGATACCTAGCGATATGGGTCACTATACCTCCGCAGCATATATCACCCTTCCCTTTGGCCTTGATCCTGTGCAGATCCTCTGCCAGCATCAAGCCAAAGTCAGGGTATCCTCCCGTGACCATGCAGTATAAAGAGAAGAGCTCCCCCTGTCGGACCTTCTGGGGCGTCTCAGTACGCGCCAGAAGCGTCTCGCTGAAGATCCTGTGTGCCAGTCTGAAGGCTGGGTGAAAGATAAGCTTCGCCCTGGAATCACCAGGGCGCCACCTGTCTGCATGACTCGTAATGTGGGCAATCTGACCCTAGAACTCTCTAGCTACAGCTCGGGTCGGGAAATCTACAGCGGTGGGGGTAGGGAAGCCAAAAATGTCTCTCCAGTAGGCAAGAGGTACTAGGTAGTTCCGGTTCATCAACCGGTACTTCACAGCCCCCTCTGTGGGGAGGTAAGTGAAGGAACTGACAAACTCGAGGGTAGGCTCGAGGTAGGCTGGGGCTCGGATCTCAGTAAACTGATCCAGCCCGACTGTGGTGATCATCCTCCTAAGCTCTCCATCCACGTGGAGACAGTCAAAGGCAGAAACGTCCAGAAACCTAGGAGCGATAACTGGACGACTAGCTATGCGGTCATAATCTACCCGGTGTCTCTCATGGATCACCGGGATAGAAGGTCGGGATGAGGAAGAAGAAGGGGAGGGAGAGGATCTATCTCTAAGGGCTAGCAATCTGTCAGAACTCATCTCTAATGCACACTGTCAGACTACCTTGGTCAACTGACAAATACCAAGAATCACCTCGACCGAGGTGCAGACGACTGGACCGAGGCGAAGACAGTTCGAATTCCACTCTCTGATTTTCAGTTCTTTTCCCCCTAAAATCACTACAAATGCTTCCTAAGGGGTACTTATGGATTTCCTCAGCAAAATCAAGGGCAACCAAAGCCCAATACGCAGTAAACGACGAGTTAGGGTTTTTCGAACGGTTTTTTACCTCGTTTCGGTCGAAACGCTCAGATTTCTTGCAGATCCGTAGTTGCAATCGATCCTTCTACCCTTTAATTGCAATTTGGAAGGAGAAATCGTCGAAAACGAGCGAGAAATGGAGGAGCGAGGTGTTGCTGTTCGCCGCGGTCGAAATGCGTAAAATAAAAAAAGTGAAAAGTAATTTTCCTTTTTATACTGTTACTGGATCTGCTGTCACCTCGGTCGAGATGGTCTCGACTGGCCCGAGGTGGTATGGACCGAGGCGGTTCTGCAGAAACCCTAGTCGCCTCGGTTGCCTCAAGAATCAACTCGGTCGAGATGCTCTGACAGTGACCGAGGTGCTTCTGTCTTCTCAGATTCTCGAACTTCTGTCCTTCCAGATGTGCTCCTTCCTGTTGTCTGTCCAGAATGCCAAAAACAAAGCAAAGCAAAGCAAAAACAAAAACTATCTAAGCTAGACTAGAAAACGGGAAAGAAGAGCAATACCTTGGGTTGCCTCCCAAGAAGCGCTTGATTTAAGGTCGCTAGCTGGACCATAATGCGTCTCAAACGAGGTAGATCGGTGCAACCTCCTCAACCGGCGTTTCCGGTTGGTACTTCTTAAGTCTATGACCGTTGACCTTGAAGCTTCCGCTAGTTTCGCCCCATATTTCAACTGCACCATGAGGGAAAACATGTTTCACAACGTAAGGTCCGGTCCATCTAGATTTCAACTTACCTGGAAAAAGACGGAGGCGGGAGTTAAAGAGTAGAACTAAATCTCCTTCGTTAAGCTCCTTTGGAATGATACGCTTGTCATGCCATCTCTTCGTCCTTTCCTTGTAGATTTTGGCATTCTCATAGGCGTTCAAACGCAGCTCCTCTAGCTCGTTAAGTTCCAATAGTCGCTTCTCGCCAGCATCTTTAATGTCAAAGTTCAACCATTTGATAGCACAATACGCCTTGTGCTCCAACTCAACGGGCAGGTGGCAAGACTTCCCATATACCAAATTATAAGGGGTGGTACCTATGGGAGTTTTGAATGCGGTCCTGTACGCCCAAAGAGCATCGTCTAATTTCATGGACCAATCCTTCCTCGTTCTAGAGACGGTCTTCTCCAAAATTGCCTTGATTTCCCTGTTCGAGATCTCGACCTGTCCACTAGTTTGAGGGTGATAAGCGGTTGATACCTTGTGGGTTACCCCATACTTCGATAGAAGTGCTTTAAACTTCCGGTTGATGAAATGTGTTCCTCCATCGCTGATGATGATGCGTGGAGTTCCGAATCGTGGAAAGATAGTTCTATTCAAGAACTTCACAACCATCTTGGCGTCGTTAGTGGGAGAAGCAATGGCTTCAACCCATCTAGAGACGTAATCAACGGCAAGGAGAATGTAGAGGTTTCCTCCGGAGGATGGAAAAGGTCCCATGAAGTCAATCCCCCATACATCAAAGATTTCCACTTCTTGGATGTTGTTAAGTGGCATTTCGTTCCTCCTTGATAAGTTCCCTGTTCTTTGGCATGCATCACAAGAAACAACAAAAGATTGCACATCCTTAAATAATGAAGGCCAAAAGAAACCGGAACGTAATACCTTAGCGCATGTTTTATCGGTGCTAGCATGCCCTCCGCAAGGTAGTGAATGGCAATGCCTTATGACGCTATTAACTTCATCTTCCGGAATGCACCTTCGAAGCATCCCATCCGGTCCGCGCTTGAATAGCAGCGGTTCATCCCAATAGTAATGTCGTACTTCCTTGAAGAATCTCTTCTTTTGAGAGTACGTCAATCCGGGTGGTATTTCCTGGCAAACAAGATAATTCACAATATCAGCATACCAAGGACCTTTATTATCAGAAAGTTGGTGGAGGGAACGATCCACCAACTGTGGGTGAATGTCAGAGAAGGGAGTAGAAAAATTGTTATTCTCTGTAATCTCAGTTTGAATCGTCTCGCTGTCAACCTCGGTCGAGGCGCAAAGGCGTTGACCGAGGTGTTCTTCAGACGCCTCGCTCTGTCCAGAAGGTGCCTCGGTCGAGGTACTGCTACTGGATCCGAGGCTGGAAATCTTCGTTTCCTGGACTAGCTTCTCAGTTTTAGCTCCTGGATCCTCTTCCAGTGCCTTTAAGCCCTGTATATCTGCATCACAAGAAGCATCTATACCTTCCTCCATTAAACTGAAGCTAATAACTCTTTCGAGTGGATCGTTAATAAGGATAGAGCTCACCAATTCTCTTGATTCTTCTTCATCATAGATGTTGAAGATATCATCAGTTAGTTGCTCCCCTTTCATGGCTGCAAGTAGTGCGAACTCCACCTCATCGCCACCAACGTTGAATTTCAACTTGGCGTTCTTGCAATCCACATTGCAACCCGAAGTTTCTAGAAATGGTCTCCCGAGAATGATGGGAACAGGATAATCTGCGGGAATGTCAAGTACGACAAAATCTATAGGTAGATAGAAGTTACCTAACTTGACCGGAACGTCCTCCAAAATGCCCACGGGATGGGTGATGGAGCGATCCGCCATGTAAAGTCGAAACTTGACCGGCTTGGGCTCTCCAAGACCGATCTTAGTGCATAGCTCCAGCGGGATGATGCTCACGCTGGCTCCTAGATCGCAAAGGGCTTCACAAGTGATATCCCCAACTTGAATGGGAATGCAAAATGAGCCGGGATCTCTCAATTTAGGTGGCATCTTCTCCTTCATGATCTTTATGAGTTCCGAAGATTTAGATGTCATCCTAACTTCACCAACATCCTCCAGCTTCCTCTTCCTTGATAAGATTTCTTTTAAGAACTTCCCATAGGCGGGCATACCTAGAATAGCATCAAGGAAAGGAATGTTAATATGTAGCTTATTCATCAAGTCAAGGAACTTACCGAAGTGCTTGTCTAGATGTGCTCTGGCTCTGGACTGAGGGAATGGAAGTGGTGGTTTATATGCAGGAGGTGGAACATAAGCTTCTGTCGTTCCTCTTGCTTTCTGTTGCGCTGCCTCGGTTGGCATCTCGGTCGAGGTGTTCTTCGACTGGATCTGGACCGAGGTGGTCTGCGTCGAGCGAGGTACTGGATCAGCAGTTTTGAGTCCACTCCTCGTCGTTATGGCCATACACTGGCCCATAGGGTTAGTTTCCGTCTTTGCTGGAAGCTTCCCTGGATCTCTTGGCGCTTCATTCGCCCTATTAGCAAGTTGTTGTTCAAGGGACTTTTGGGCCCTCGAAAATGAAGTCATAGAATTCTCCATAGCGCCGAGCTTGATCAAGATTGCCTCCAGAACTGCGTCTTTCTTTTCCGGTTGAGACGAACTTGATCCTTGCCCTTGGCTTTTCAATGGAGTAGAAGAAGAAGAAGGGGAAGAGAGGAAAGGATTAGAGGAATCATTTGAATTGGAGTTTGAACGATTGTTACCGTAATTTTGGTTATTCGCCCTCCAGTCGTTGCTGTTGGATCCTCTATTGTTGTTGTAGTTGTTGTTTCGGGGACCGTTATTGTTGTTACGGTACCCGTTGTTGTTGTTGTTCCTTTGCCCTTGCTCTTCCTTCCTAGTTTGAGCCATCAAGAGCTCTTTTAATTCCTTCACTTCATTCTTCAATGATGTGAGTTGATTGTTGTTGGGTTGAGTCTCTTGAAAGTTGACTCTTTTAACTCCACCTTCGGCTCCTTGGTGGGTATACTTCTCCATGTGCAAGGCTTGCTTCTCAATGAAGTCCCATGCATCATCAACCGCCATGTCCATGAATGTACCGGCGGAGAGTAGTTGGAGATTGAACTGGGTGTTTCCGTCCAGCCCTTTGAAGTAGATCTCCAACAACTCGATCTTTGGAATCCCATGATGTGGGCAATCCAAAAGGATATCCTTGAACCGCTCCCAAGACTTGGACAAGCTCTCCTTGTCCTTCATGATGAAAGCATTGATCTTCCCCCTCATTTCAGCAGTCTTTGAGGGTGGAAAGAATTTGGTCAGGAATTCTGTAGTCATCTCCTCCCATGTGCTAATCTTTCCTGGAGGAAGAGATTGATACCAAGTAAGAGCTCTATCTTTTAAAGAAAAGTAAAAAGGTCTTAGCTTGTAGTTGTTATTTTCAATTCTAGAAGGCCGCAAGGTCTCCATCAAGATCTCGTAGTTTTGAAGATGTTGATGCGGCGACTCCTTCTCTAGCCCTCCGAATTGACATTGGCGAATCATGGCTAGCACTTGCGGTCGAAGTTCGTAGTCATGATCCGCTGGATCTCCTAGGTTCACCCCTGGACGCCTCAGCTGCTGATTAGGGTCCATCCTTTGACCTAGGGTTTGCGGGATTCCTGCAAGAAGAACACCTCAGACTGGTATCCGAGGTTGATGTATATCGACCGGGGCGTCAGGTGCTGGAATCTGCCTCGGTCGAGGATCGACTATTGGATCCTGCATCGGTCGAGGATCAACTACTGGATCCTGCATCGGTCGAAGTAGAATCTGGTTCCGAATGGCTGCAATCTCAGCTTCGATTGCTGCAGTCCTGGCTTGATTCTCTTCTTTCTCTTGCCTTAGCTCTTCTTTACTGAGACGTAGCAGCTCCTGCGTCTCTCTCAATTGGGCCGCAAGATCGTGATCGTCTTGTTGGGCCATTTTCGCTTCTCTCAAGCGTCTCTTGTATGTCTTTTCTGGTTCGGGATCGTAAGGAACGATTTCCTTCCCAGCGCGGGTTCTTCGCATATACCTAAGAAAGAACCTGCAAAAGTCACTCAAGTAGAGTGGTAAGATGAAACGGGGCAAATGCCCCAAGAGCAAACCGTACCGGCTCGGTCTAGACCAAGTCCCCGGCAACGGCGCCAAAAACTTGTTCGCTCCAAACGGTGTGTGCAAGCTTTAAATTTATAACCCTAGACTTAAGCTTAAAACAAGGATGCGAACCCGCAATGTACGGGTCAATCGTAGTAAAAGCAAGAAAATTCCAGGGGTCGATCACAGGGACTTAGTGAAACAAAGTCAACACGGTTTGCTACGTTAATTCTAACCACAAGAGCAATTAACACAATCAAAGATGAATAAGATGTCAAATAAAGCAAACATGCAATTCTAGGGATTAAAGCATCTAGTTGTGGTTCCAACTCAAGATCAATAGATAAGCGGACAAAGCTGAGATTTTTGCGTGGGGAAGGTGTTACTAAAGTGGAGTAGATCACCGGGTAAGTCTCACTACACACTAATCCTAAACCGTAACTCCTATTACCGGGTAAGTCTCAAGGAATCAAGATAAAGAACTATAACCTCAAACTAACACACCATCTAAGGGAATAGAATCAACCTTTACCGGGTAAGTCTCAGGCTAACTCACAAAGATGGGATGGAAGCACACTCAAACCCCAATAAAGGATAAACCTTTATTACCTACACTTATGATCGTTAATACACAAACTAAGGAATTACCGGGTAAGTCTCATCCTAAGCTTGCATTGAACCAGGAAGGTGAAATAAGAATAGGATTTAGCAAACTCTAACACTTAACTTTCTGTTTTAAGTCGGATAAGTCACCTCGGTCAGAAGAATTCCACCCCGGCCGAGATGTTCATCAACCGAACGAGATGCTTAGGGTTAAGGTTAAAGACTCGAACTTTCAGGATCCTACTGGAATCTAAGATTATTCTATCATTGTTTTTCCCACAACCTTCAGCCAATTACCCTAGAATCACATAAGGAAATTAGCCACTCATCATCATTATGAAAGTATTAAATATGTGGGAAGAAGGTGAATATTTGAACAAAGAAGAATTTAATGAAAAGACTTCAATAACTGAATCAAATATCACAAACAAAGCATTCCTTGGATAGCAATCCAACAAGACAAGACAATCAAGGAAGGAATTGAAGACAATCTTACAAAACCCTTCAAAAAGCTATAAAAAGCTATGATCTTCAACCTTCCTTCAACCTTCAAAAAGGTTCTTCAACAACTCCCAATTTGGAGTATACTGCGGCTGCTGCGTCGTATAAACCCTGATCGACGGTATAGCGTGATGTTGGATTTGTGGAAATCCAACCCTTTTTATAGGAAAAATAAACCTCCAAAGATAATAAATCTTAAGAAGATATTATCCCATAAATATAGGTAAAATATATGATTCTGCATATCTCCTTCCTTCCAGAAGCTCAGCCCAAAAATATAAGATCACTTTCCAAATTTAAAAGATCTCTTCCAAGAATAAAATATTCTCGCCGCGTCCTAGGTATTCGCCTCGGTCGAGTCGGCGTCTCTGGATCGCCTCGGTCGAGGTGAACCTCTGATCAACCGAGGTGACTCAGAATGTGGAATCTCTCGAATTTGCTCCAAAGTGAATCTTCAATCCATGGCTGTGCTTCCTGGATGTAGCTCCAAATGACTCTTGACTCCTTTTGCTCCTTTTTGATGCAAAACGTACCATATTACCTGCAATTACAACGAAACTAGGTGTAGACCTCGATTCTTGCAAAGGTAGATGAAATGGTAGTAAAATCACATAATGTACATACAAACATGCAGAATATGAAAGATAAAACGTCCAAACAAACCCCAAAATATAGACTATAATTCATGCTATCAAATTCTAAGGTGAAGGGTTGATAGTTGTGGCTTAGGTGATGATAGATCGATCGTAAACAGATTGGAACCCGAGAGTTGCGAGAAACCTCGTCGACAGCTTAATCCACGGTCTGTTCTTGAGTTCCACGACCGTGGTTCTTCAAGATCCGACCATGGTTTTCCTCTGTCGTACGTTCTTTGCTTTCGCTTTAATCCAAAGTTAATGATTTGCTTTAACCTAGCCTTGACTTACCTTTTCTAGGTAGTAGTGAGACTCAACTTCCTCTACTTTGGTTTCGAGTGTCACAACCTTAACCTTTTTAACTTATCTTTGATTTCCTTGGGTTTGGGCATGGGTGTTTGAGAGTAATTCTTATCATTTGATCCTTTCTATACTACAACCTCAACAACCTTTATAGAGAGAGCATTTGGGTAAGACATATAGGGTTTTGGAACTTCACCGTACATAACCTTACCTTAGATATACCTTTGCAATCCCGACTCTGTCCTTATGCCTTTAGAACATCTTGAATCAATTGCCACAATTGGATGCCTGGATCTTTAGAACCGTTGTTTTCCCAATTATCTTAATAAAAGCTTTTTATTTATGTGACAATTTTAAAAACTGAATTTGATACCCCCAAATCCCTGAGTTCGATACTCTGGAATTCTTTCTTTACTACGCCGATCCGTACACTGTGGGTTCGCTTTGCTTGATTTCAGTTTTATAAATTTAAAACTAGTGACACACACTTTTGAGCGAACAAATATCTCAGCTACTAGGACTTCAATCCTATCCAAACGTTGGTCGATTAGATTACCACCGTTTCCATTGTCGTTGATGATCGTCATCCCTGAAAGCATGAGGAACTCGCACCGTTGGGCTCTGATACCACTTGATGTGATCGAACTTGCACCGTTGGGCTCTGATACCACTTGATGCGCTCTTCGTTAGTTGAACGCGAGGATCCACCGGTGTTGTTCCTTCCGACCACTTCTTTTTTTGATTTTTTTATTGATGGGATATGCTAAGAAAGGATCATCCAGCCTCGCACCTTGGATCTCCTTGGCTTGAGATCTTCTTTCCTTGGAATCTCACTTCGGAAATTGGATCTCCTTTGTCCTCCTAACCTCTCACCGTAAGGACACCACTCGGCCTCTCACCTGGCGGGTTTCGAAATTTTGGCCTGTCACCTTAGTCGCTAGGTTTGTTTTTTTCAAAGTAAAAACACAACTTTTGATTGAAAATCACTCAAATTCGTCTTGCTATAAAATGGTATGGGAGAGGCCTTATATAGGCTGTAAAGCACCTAACTCCCAACAATTAAAGGTTACAAGCTCAAGAGTTTTGAAATTAAACAAAGGAAAAACAAAGGGACTTTCACCACCTACTTTCTCCACCTAATTTTCTCCACCTACTTTCACATGATTAATACAAAAATTCATGCATAATATGTGAATAATGTGAGGATGGTATGCTGCATGAAATATGTATTGGTTGGACATGCATATGTTTTGTATAACCATATTTCATACCTCCATGCATGATCTTGCCCAACAATCCATACAAGTACCGTGTTGCTGCAATGTAGGGTCATTTTCACCCTCTTCCTCTTGGAATCTCGAGTTTGTGTAAACTAGAAAGTTTTAGATATTAAAAATAACTTTCAGTGTAGTACTCATTGATATTTTAATTTCAAGAATTGCTGCAGTTATAGGCGTTTTACTGAGAGTGCACAAACCTGACGCCTTATCCGAAGAGAGTGAAAATTGGTTTGCATTGGGCATGCTCGGAGCAAGCATTTTGGGTTTGATTTCAGTAGGTTTTGGCTCAGTTTTAGGCATGACCTCCAAGACATAAGTATTGATTTTGATAGGTTCCGGCTGAGTTTTGAGTTCGACGGTTGGTGGCAAAACGATTGGTTCCGGCAAAGTGACGATGGTTTCTTTTCCGGTGAGGATCACATTAGGTTAAGAGAAGCTAGTAGAAAGAAGATGGTTGAGAGAGACCTTCAAGATGAGTTGGAAGAAGCCTTAGAACAAATAAGGCTTGCACGTGAGAGATAAGAAGCACTTCAAGTAAGAGTCAATGAGATGCACGATGATATGAGGAACGTACTCCTAGAAAGAGGAGGACATGTCCGCGTTGAGATACCTCCACCAAATCCACCCCATATTGCAGCTCGTCCTCAACCACAAGCTGTGGTACCTCATCTGCCGGTGAGGAATGCCAGAGTTGATCCAATTGTGGGAGAACCACAAACGTTTGGACAAAGAATGGACCCAACACAACATACGCTCTGTATCGGAATAGAGTTTGGAAACCCAGCCGATCATAATTATGTGTTCCGCACTCAAGTTATTAATTACTATGATCCGCCAAAGTTAGTTTG
This sequence comes from Fagopyrum esculentum, assembly GCA_033239045.1. Classification (NCBI taxonomy): domain Eukaryota; kingdom Viridiplantae; phylum Streptophyta; class Magnoliopsida; order Caryophyllales; family Polygonaceae; genus Fagopyrum; species Fagopyrum esculentum. The sequence continues at coordinate 73,643,315 of BSUD01000001.1, forward strand.
GAGGACCCGAAGGGGAGTCTCCTCATTTACATTTACAAAATTATGAGATACTTATGGAAACATTAGGCCCCCTAGATTAGAAACTAGCAATCATAAATTGCGAGGTTTTTCTTTTTCTTTAAAAGACAAGGCTCTTGCATGGTTTCAATTACTGGAAGGAAGAGTAAACACATGGGAGGAGATGACCTCCAAATTCCTTACAAAATTCTTTTCACCTTCAAAGACAACAAAATTTAGAGGTAAAATTAATGTTTTTACTATAAGAGACAAGGAAAGCTTGTTTAAGTCTTATTGGAGATTCAAGGACCTTCTACTTGATTGTCCTCATCATGGAACCTCAAGGATAGAACTTCTTGAGATATACTACAAAGGCTTGGATGAAGATACACAATTCCGACTTCAATTCCTTTCCGGAGGTACTTTCATGGAGATGCACGTAGATGAGGCATGTGAGTTTATTGAAAAACAAGCTTTGTTGCAAGAGAAGTACTCCCAAAGAAGAAGTGATGACAAACTCCGACGACCTGGAGTCCATGAGGTAAGTTTTACTACCACCCTATCTAATGAAATTGATAGTCTTCAAAATGTGGTTAAGGAAATCCAAAGATCTCAAGCACCGGCACGAACAAACTTGCCACCTAAGGAGCAAGACGTAAACTACACAGGTCGATGAAATTATCAAGGAAACTATCAAGGACCCCAGAATAATAATTACAACAACAGGAACTACAATGGAGGGAATAATTATAGGGCTAATCATAATCATCCGGGATTCTCTTATTCAAATCCGGATGGAGCATTGAACCCTCCAGCTTCCTCTAGTCAAGCTCCACCACGAAAGACTCAAAATCCTCCACCGGGATTCAATTAACCTCCAAAGGATCGAGTAGAGATGCCGTTGGAAAAATTGGTAAAAAATGTAAACGAGCTGAAAAACGACATGACTTTTATTTCTAATGGTGCCATAATCATCTGCATTTGTCGCTGGTAGTGATGGCTCTCATGCATCTCCCACCTAATGGTGCCAATGTCACGAGTCTAAGTGTCAAGGCGCTCATCTATGTCCGTACGTAGAGTACGGAAGGAATCCTCCATTTGGCAGGTAAGATCATCGATCCTCCTATGAGCCATGGGGTCACGGCGGTGGCGGCCCTAGTGGCGCTCCCGCTGTAAGAGCCTTAGTCTTAGGAGCCTTGAGTCCTTGCTGAGCTTTGTGCTAATCCTGGCAACCGCCCTTGCAGACCCAGGTGGCCGCACATGTGGCTGGGCGCCCCTACACCTCTGTGTCGTTGCAGCCGCCTTCGTTGACCTTTTGACCTGTGCTTTGCTGCTGGCTTCCTTTATAAGCCTCCCATTGCTTCTGTGAGAGGGTTTCTTCATCCTCTTCAACTCCATTCCCCTCTGTGCGCTCTTCTTCTTCTTCCTCTCTTCTTCTTTGATCTTCCGTTGATCTTGGGAGAGAGTTTTGAGAGTTTGATTTTGGTTGTGAGCTTGGTTGATTTTGAGGTTATTCCTGAGTGTTGTTGTTGATGTGCTAAGGGTGTGAGGTGTTGTGGTTGCTCTTCTTGCTGCTTAAGGTTCTGTTGTGGTAAGGTTTCCATCTCTATCTTCTTTCCTTCTTCTTCCTTGCTTCTTTCTTTCTTCTTTAGCTTAGGATCACAAGTTGAGCTTGTGTGGATCCTTTCTTGGCAGTTCTGATATTCATACATGTGTATATATGTATGTGGTATGTTGTTGTGTGATGACGACGTGAAGAGAGTCGAGAAAGGGATTGAAGAGAAGTCGAGGATAATTTTCTGCACAGATACCCACCCTTGCTCCTGAGCCTAGCCGCCCCTACGCCAGCTGTGAACTGCCCCTGCGCCTTGAGTGAGCCGCCCCTGCTGTAACACCCCAAATTCTGAGAACTCGGGGAGCTACTGGTTAGGACCTCACAATGGGTCCCAACCTTAGTTTGACAACAATTTAACTTGGATCTTACAACAAGGCACAAAAGTATTTAAAACATTTGAAAACTTTAAACAATATATACATGAAGAATATGTATCAGCCTTACAAAGCAAAGGTACCAAAACGACACATAAGAAGAACAGAAGACATCCCATCCCCAACTAAATAAGTACGTGGACCCGGCTGACCATTCCCTTCGGATCTCTCTACAACTATTTTAACTTGCAAGGCATCTACAAGCGGTATAAAACCGTTAGCTAACATTCTATGCATAAGTATAAAGGTAAAAGCACAAACACACAACATACACAATCAACATGCAACACTCAATCCTTTTATTATCTTTAATTAGGTGATAGGTTATTACTAATGATACTTATTTTGTGACACGAGGGATTCCCAAACCTCACCCCTGTCCCCGTTTACCAACGCGGAACGGTACTAATGCATCTGACCGTCTACCGGAATGGGCTGGTCGCAAGAAACCTCCTAGACTCTCGCAAGAGCTAGGCAGATGATGTCACGACCCGTTATCATACACTTGAGTCAATTACGTAAATAATAAAGTCGGCCTAATCCGGTTTCGTTGTTTATCATAACTAACAAACACCACTCATACACATTACACTCATACAAGAAGTCAGCTAAGTAAGTCCGTGAACTTACCTGAATCAGATCTCGACTTTCTAATTCGCAAATCGATTTGTACAGTAGGAATTCAGTGGCCTGTCAAAGGAGGCAAGTGTGTCAGCACACTTTATGGGTGATTAGAAGTCTAAGACTTCTAAGATAGTAGGTCTTAATAGAACGGAATTGATTACATTATTAATTTATGGTAAACTGACTATTTTACCCTTGGTCTCGAAACTTATAAAAATTCCCTAATTCATGCCTAAACTCTTATTTGAGACTAAAAAGTCCTATTCTAACTCCTAAAGATGAGTTTGGTTACAAACTGGCAATTTACCTATTTTCCTATTTTCCGAAAGATCGTTAAGGTCCAACTTCAGCTTCAAATATGAAATTCGAATAAACTTATAAAAATTCCGAAATAATTGTCTAGATCATCTATGATATCCAATCTACTCATAGGAGAAAGAATTTCTTAAAACTGTTAAAGCATCACTTCTACAAAAATTTCTAAAGTTGGTTACAACACTTAACAAATAACACACTGTCTTAACTTTGAAAAATCATAACTCCTAAACTACTCGCTGGATTTATCCCAAATTTTGATATGTTCAACAATAAAATCTTATCTATAATATATCCAAAATTCAGCCGCAAAGGAGATCAAAATCCTATTTAAAACTATCTCACAAAACCGAATTTCAGCACAACAGAAAAACTGCTTATGACTACATCTTTGAAAAATCAAAAATCCCAAACCACTCGCTGGATTCCTCTCAAATTTTAATATGTTCTACAACAATATGTCAACCATATCTTATCCAAAATTCAAGCCCAACGGAGATCAAGAGCTTATTCAAAACCATCTCACAAAACAACATCACTTGCTGTTTTCCCCAACACTCAGCACATATATAAAAACTGCATGAGGCGTCAACTTTGGAACACAATAACTCTCAAACCGTAACTCCGATTCTTACCAAATTTTAGTATGATCTACTATGTACTACTGACTACAACATATCCAAAATTCAGCCAAAAAAGAAGAAGTCTAACTTACCCAAATCCGGACCCAAAGTTGACTGTTTGTGACTTCCGAAAAATTCAGAAAACGCCTCAGCTCTTCAAGCTATCTTCCGAGGCTGTTAGGGAAGGTCTAAAGACTCCTATGGACACTCTCATCAGCACATACACAAAGAGGTTTGGGTCTCCAGTCTCACTAGCCGCTCGTTTGTTTTCTGGCTTCCTTCACACGTCTTGAGTTCGGTCTCCCTACCCTTCCTTCGAGCTGCTCCGTTTCTGACCCAAACAATCGACCCCCTCTCTGCAGCACGGACGAGACTTGATTAGCTGATGGTCAGAGTGGAAGAGAGACATGGTTCGTGTGCCGTACTGCAAGAAAAACCCTTCCCGGACTCATGTAATCAAGGAGAGTAAGAGAGATAGAATAAGCGGTGATTTGTTTGACCTAACCAAGATGAGTAGAACAGGGTCAGAAGATGCACTCATTGCATAATGGAAGCGATGGAGGGGATCTTCACTGAAGGGCTGTGTAACCGTCGCTACAGGAAGAAGGGCGTGAAGCGGCTTGGATCCGGAGGCAAGTGGCTTGGCGTGGAGTCCGTTTGAAGGTAGAAGGCAAGCGGCTGGGTAACCGTTGTTGTCCAGTCATAGATGCTTGCGGCTCACCGGCATGGAGCGAAGGCGAGCGGCTGCTAGCGGCGCTGGTTGTTGTGTGGTTGGACGAGTCGAAGGGTATCGAAGGAGTCTCGAGGCCTTGGCTTCTGCTCACGGGATAGAAGATGGGATGTTGGCTTTGGATGCATGCAAAGGCAAGAGGGGCGGCAAGGTTGCTTTCCGAAGAGGTCTGTTGTGTCGTGTGCAAGACATGGGAGGGAAGGTCGCAGGCGCCGTCGAGGGAGAGAGGCCAGGCTCGAAGACTGTCGACGTTAAAGGAACGCGTCTAGGGCTAGGCTTCACTGCTGGGCTGCTTGAGCTGACGGGCTGGGCTAAAACAAGAATAGGAAGAGTGGGCTGAGATTGGTAGGAGCTGGTCAAAATCTTGTCAACAGCTTGTCATAGCCATGCATGGCTTTGTCACGAATTTGTCATGGCCTCGTCATAACTCGTCATGGTCTCGTCTTGACTTCGTCTTTAAGGATTAATTATAAGAATTAGGGTTTGATATAATTCTATCATTTTATGTGAATTAAATACTACATAAAATGATAAATAATTATAAGAATTAGGATTTGATATAATTCTATCATTTTATGTGAATTAAATTCTACATAAAATGATAAAATTTGTGAAGAAAGAAATACTAGATAGAATGGGAAACCGTCAACGGCTCGAAGTCCGAATTGATTTGGAATTAAACGGAATAAAAATTCCGGATATTACATCAGTACCCCCTTAAAATAAGTTTCGTCCCGAAACTTAGAACAAGGTACATAATTAAACGTCTTCCATAAATAAACTGGTATGTCCTAGTCTCACTAAATTTTTATTTGTTTCCTAAACTTCTCTAACCCTATCAAAGCGTAACGGAAAAAAAAAATTGGTCTTTACATCAGATCCCCCTCAAAATAAGTTTCGTCCCGAAACTTAGGGTAAGACAATCCTGATCGGCCTTTAAGTCACCAAATGGGTGTGTTTGATCACTACACAAAAGTCTCGTCGTTTCCACATCTAAGTTTCCCGCACATCAAGATTACCAAAAGCACATATCACTGACTAAACACTCAATCATGAAATAGACAAGCAGTCAAACAATATCACACATACAAGGTCAAGACTTAAGTCGTTACTCCCGAGGTTACAACTATCGCTACATAAGTCTTTGAAATGTTACGTCTCTTACTATCCCCAATATCTTAGGTAGCCTTATCGGCTTCTCATAAAACCGCTAAATCTGAAATCTTTTCAGGTACTTAGATCACAAGCGCCTGTTACCACGTTCTAGAGTGGTTACAGGATATCTCACTGGTATTATCCTGCTCAACTGTTTGACCTCTAATCTGATGACCTAAATCGTGTCTGATAGGTATCTCTCCAACTTAAGTTTTCAAACTCAGTTCCCAAATTAAGTCTCCATGGAAAACTGAAGTAGCACTCTCCAATAGGGTGAGGAATATTAGTCCATCAGTCACTTTTAAACTGCTTTAAAACTTCTCATGGTTGCCTTACACAACTCACTTCTAGATCCTTCGATGACCCTACGGAACCACTTGCTTCCGGCTTCTGAAAAGGTTCTGACTCCACACTCAGGTCAAAGGTCTTGGACATCCACCAACACTTACCAAGTGCTCAATGCTCTTCGTATCACGGCCCACTTGGTCTTGTCTTTTAATATTACTCAGTCATCTTATTCCTCATGTAAGGAATCGTCACCTTTACCCTTTTCAGGTCTAACACTCGAGACAACTAAAATAAAATCTAGTGGTCATCCTCTTGTTCATTTGGCATTGTTATATTATTATAGATCTCTAATATATCGTTAGCTCTAACCCAGGTTTCCCACACATTACCCAAGATCTTAAGTGACATAGAATATGTCCGGAATGACAGTATTAGACACAAAGTGATCTTATACCACAGTTATTTGATCATAAATACTCGATAAATGCTAACACACCGTCAACATTGAACTCTTGTATCCTCCACTTTTATCGGACTAGTAATATACCTCTAACTCAAAACGCAACTAGACTTTGTTCTGACATAATGTTACACATAAAATCTACTCCGAGATTATGCTTTCTTTAAGCATGGTTACTAGGGTGCAAGTATGCCCTTGTCGCTTCTCTTTGTTATGTATCTTCGACTCAAGATGGTAGTTACTCACTTTGAGCTTTCTATTGCAGGCCATGCACAATAATTTTATTACATCATTAATTCTTTCCTAATCCATCCAGAAAACTCACTCTAGAGTATTACACTAGAATAGAATTTCACACTACTTGTCTGGCAACATGTAACAAAGCCATCACTCTTCACTCGGATCCATAATAGGGTACCAGTGTTCTTCTATTACGTCTACATGCACATAAGTTTCCGTACAACATTTCCAGTCACTCACATAGCCTATCTCAAGTTTCTTTCAACTAGAATGCATTTCACCAACTATCATCACCTTAAACTTCAGCTCTGTGGGTTAGGACCCACCACGCTTCCGTTGCGCTTCTCTGATAATTTTGTTGTCACTCGTAAATCATAATGACATTTTTTTTGTGAGTCCCAAGTGCTTAACCTCAAACTCTTTCTTCCAATTATACCCTAAGTCCTAACCGGATGAAGTACCAAGTACCTTCTTTACTTGCCTTAAGAAAATAAAACAACGATTGAAAGACATCTTCTTCCACTTACTTTCTTAATTCTTCTACCATGGATCCAAACTCCCTGACTTGACCGGAGTTTGGTCTTAACTAGCCAAGACGTAACCCATGAAACATTTCTCTTTATACCTTTAATTCATCTAAGAAGGTTGTCGTTGCCTACTTAAGGACATCCTCTAAGGCGTCGGTAAAGCTACTCCATAGATCCACAATCACAAATATCTCTTCGTAACGGCGCATAACTCGTCAATACCAAACAATACTTGCACGTCCTTGGTTGACATAGGCCAGTCTATAATTGACTTATCTCAATTTCATACCTCTACTGGTATTAAACTTTTGGTCCACATCACCTACTAGATTTATCCTTTTATCCTTCTTTAGTTCGTCTTATCTTTCACTCTTCTGCTTCCTTTGGGACAACTCTCTTTCTCAAGTCTGATTGTGTCATTCCTCTGGCATAAATAGTCGTTTCAAGTTTTCACGATAGCTTGCAAGCGTCTTTGAAATTGTTATGGCCGTAATGATCATCCTCTTACAGTTCCTTTTTCATGGACCATTTGTGTTGATGGCTTAGGTCCCGTGATAATTCGGGTTACCTTGGACTCTCGAGTCTAGCATGGCCGTTCTCCCATACATATTTCTTCACTGGAGTTAGTGGTAATATCGCCTTCATGAAACTCCGTTGACCCTGCTACATGCTTCCATTCTTTGGATATTGGCGTCGCGGTTTCTTTCAAACTACTTATGTCGCTGAGGAGGTCAAAACCTCCCCACGCTTGTGGAGTTGCCTTTTCGCTTTTACACTCAATTGTAGGTCTTCATTCCGTGCACCTTAGATTCTCGCACCCGGATTGACACTTTGTCTCTTCTGGTTTTCATGCCCATAATGGTCTATGGGGCATCCGCCTCGATGGTAATGTCCTTGATTCCACAATCTTGGCTGTACTCAATTCTACTTGTCTCGTTCCAATATTGTTATCTCTACTCCGCACTCTTGTAGTCTCTTGCATGGTTCTTATAATTCATCTCTCGGCTTTATACAACCTAGTCCCTTGTATGACCTTCTATTTCTTCTATCTGAGTTGACTCGGGAATTCTTCCTCATTTGATTGTACTTATGGTCAAAATTATCTCCACATCTTTACTTCTTCGCCTATTAGTTCTTTGGATGGTTAACAAGGGTTACTAGGACGCCCACCCGAGTATAATACTTGATCCAAGGTCCGAGTCCTTTGTCTCGTGTTGAAAACTCTTCAAGTCTGCTACCGATTTATCATGAAGCGATAATCGCTTCATGATATCACAACTAAAGGATATAATATATCCTTTAGGATACTAACATACTACACATACACATATATATATAACATACATTAATACTCATCATATTAAGTACATATGCTAACTCATATCGATCTAAGTTGTAGAGATCCACAGAGAGCGATGGTGGTCCAACGCACTACTAACCCAACAACCCGACTATGCGCGCATGTGAAAAAATAAATCCGTTTTGAAAATTTTAGACCCCTTTCGGGTTCTAGTTATTTTATACATTTGGTCTTTCAGAAGATTTCAAGTGCCATTGTTGCCAACCCAGAGCTCTGATACCATATTGTAACACCCCAAATTTTGAGAACTCGGGGAGCTACTGGTTAGGACCTCACAATGGGTCCCGACCTTAGTTTGACAACAATTTAACTTGGATCTTACAACAAGGCACAAAAGTATTTAAAACATTTGAAAACTTTAAACAATATATACATGAAGAATATGTATCAGCCTTACAAAGCAAATGTACTAAAACGACACATAAGAAGAACAGAAGACATCCCGTCCCCAACTAAATAAGTACGTGGACCGGCTGACCATTCCCTTCGGATCTCTCTACAACTGTTTTAACCTGCAAGGCATCTACAAGCGGTATAAAACCGTTAGCTAACATTCTATGCATAAGTATAAAGGTAAAAGCACAAACACACAACATACACAATCAACATGCAACACTCAATCCTTTTATTATCTTTAATTAGGTGATAGGTTATTACTAATGATACTTATTTTGTGACACGAGGGATTCCCAAACCTCGCCCCTGTCCCCGTTTACCAACGCGGAATGGTACTAATGCATCTGACCGTCTACCGGACTGGGCTGGTCGCAGGGAACCTCCTAGACTCTCGCAAGAGCTAGGCAGATGATGTCACGACCCGTTATCATACACTTGGGTCAATTACGTAAATAATAAAGTCGGCCTAATCCGGTTTCGTTGTTTATCATAACTAACAAACACCACTCATACACATTACACTCATACAAGAAGTCAGCTAAGTAAGTCCGTGAACTTACCTGAATCAGATCTCGACTTTCTAATTCGCAAATCGATTTGTACAGTAGGAATTCAGTGGCCTGTCAAAGGAGGCAAGTGTGTCAGCACACTTTATGGGTGATTAGAAGTC
>BSUD01000001.1:73652698-73699257 GCA_033239045.1 Fagopyrum esculentum
TAAAACTATCTCACAAAACCGAATTTCAGCACAACAGAAAAACTGCTTACGACTACATCTTTGAAAAATCATAAATCCCAAACCACTCGCTGGATTCCTCTCAAATTTTAATATGTTCTACAACAATATGTCAACCATATCATATCCAAAATTCAAGCCCAACGGAGATCAAGAGCTTATTCAAAACCATCTCACAAAAAAGCATCACTTGCTGTTTTCCCCAACACTCAGCACATATATAAAAACTGCATGAGGCGTCAACTTTGGAACACAATAACTCTCAAACCGTAACTCCGATTCTTACCAAATTTTAGTATGATCTACTATGTACTACTGACTACAACATATCCAAAATTCAGCCAAAAAGAAGAAGTCTAACTTACCCAAATCCGGACCCAAAGTTGACTGTTTGTGACTTCCGAAAAATTCAGAAAACGCCTCAGCTCTTCAAGCTATCTTCCGAGGCTGTTAGGGAAGGTCTAAAGACTCCTATGGACACTCTCATCAGCACATACACAAAGAGGTTTGGGTCTCCAGTCTCACTAGCCGCTCGTTTGCTTTCTGGCTTCCTTCACACGTCTTGAGTTCGGTCTCCCTACCCTTCCTTCGAGCTGCTCCGATTCTGACCCAAACAATCGACCCCCTCTCTGCAGCACGGACGAGACTTGATTAGCTGATGGTCAGAGTGGAAGAGAGACATGGTTCGTGTGCCGGACTGCAAGAAAAACCCTTCCTGGACTCATGTAATCAAGGAGAGTAAGAGAGATAGAATAAGCGGTGATTTGTTTGACCTAACCAAGATGAGTAGAAGAGGGTCAGAAGATGCACTCATTGCATAATGGAAGCGATGGAGGGGATCTTCACTGAAGGGCTGTGTAACCGTCGCTACAGGAAGAAGGGCGTGAAGCGGCTTGGATCCGGAGGCAAGTGGCTTGGCGTGGAGTCCGTCTGAAGGTAGAAGGCAAGCGGCTGTGTAACCGTTGTTGTCCAGTCATAGATGCCTGCGGCTCACCGGCATGGAGCGAAGGCGAGCGGCTGCTAGCGGCGCTGGTTGTTGTGTGGTTGGACGAGTCGAAGGGTATCGAAGGAGTCTCGAGGCCTTGGCTTCTGCTCACGGGATAGAAGATGGGATGTTGGCTTTGGATGCGTGCAAAGGCGAGAGGGGCGGCAAGGTTGCTTTCCGAAGAGGTCTGTTGTGTCGTGTGCAAGACATGGGAGGGAAGGTCGCAGGCGCCGTCGAGGGAGAGAGGCCAGGCTCGAAGACTGTCGACGTTAAAGGAACGCGTCTAGGGCTAGGCTTCACTGCTGGGCTGCTTGAGCTGACGGGCTGGGCTAAAACAAGAATAGGAAGAGTGGGCTGAGATTGGTAGGAGCTGGTCAAAATCTTGTCAACAGCTTGTCATAGCCATGCATGGCTTTGTCACGAATTTGTCATGGCCTCGTCATAACTCGTCATGGTCTCGTCTTGACTTCGTCTTTAAGGATTAATTATAAGAATTAGGGTTTGATATAATTCTATCATTTTATGTGAATTAAATACTACATAAAATGATAAATAATTATAAGAATTAGGATTTGATATAATTCTATCATTTTATGTGAATTAAATTCTACATAAAATGATAAAATTTGTGAAGAAAGAAATACTAGATAGAATGGGAAACCGTCAACGGCTCGAAGTCCGAATTGATTTGGAATTAAACGGAATAAAAATTCCGGATATTACATCAGTACCCCCTTAAAATAAGTTTCGTCCCGAAACTTAGAACAAGGTACATAATTAAACGTCTTCCATAAATAAACTGGTATGTCCTAGTCTCACTAAATTTTTATTTGTTTCCTAAACTTCTCTAACCCTATCAAAGCGTAACGGAAAAAAAAAATTGGTCTTTACATCAGATCCCCCTCAAAATAAGTTTCGTCCCGAAACTTAGGGTAAGACAATCCTGATCGGCCTTTAAGTCACCAAATGGGTGTGTTTGATCACTACACAAAAGTCTCGTCGTTTCCACATCTAAGTTTCCCGCACATCAAGATTACCAAAAGCACATATCACTGACTAAACACTCAATCATGAAATAGACAAGCAGTCAAACAATATCACACATACAAGGTCAAGACTTAAGTCGTTACTCCCGAGGTTACAACTATCGCTACATAAGTCTTTGAAATGTTACGTCTCTTACTATCCCCAATATCTTAGGTAGCCTTATCGGCTTCTCATAAAACCGCTAAATCTGAAATCTTTTCAGGTACTTAGATCACAAGCGCCTGTTACCACGTTCTAGAGTGGTTACAGGATATCTCACTGGTATTATCCTGCTCAACTGTTTGACCTCTAATCTGATGACCTAAATCGTGTCTGATAGGTATCTCTCCAACTTAAGTTTTCAAACTCAGTTCCCAAATTAAGTCTCCATGGAAAACTGAAGTAGCACTCTCCAATAGGGTGAGGAATATTAGTCCATCAGTCACTTTTAAACTGCTTTAAAACTTCTCATGGTTGCCTTACACAACTCACTTCTAGATCCTTCGATGACCCTACGGAACCACTTGCTTCCGGCTTCTGAAAAGGTTCTGACTCCACACTCAGGTCAAAGGTCTTGGACATCCACCAACACTTACCAAGTGCTCAATGCTCTTCGTATCACGGCCCACTTGGTCTTGTCTTTTAATATTACTCAGTCATCTTATTCCTCATGTAAGGAATCGTCACCTTTACCCTTTTCAGGTCTAACACTCGAGACAACTAAAATAAAATCTAGTGGTCATCCTCTTGTTCATTTGGCATTGTTATATTATTATAGATCTCTAATATATCGTTAGCTCTAACCCAGGTTTCCCACACATTACCCAAGATCTTAAGTGACATAGAATATGTCCGGAATGACAGTATTAGACACAAAGTGATCTTATACCACAGTTATTTGATCATAAATACTCGATAAATGCTAACACACCGTCAACATTGAACTCTTGTATCCTCCACTTTTATCGGACTAGTAATATACCTCTAACTCAAAACGCAACTAGACTTTGTTCTGACATAATGTTACACATAAAATCTACTCCGAGATTATGCTTTCTTTAAGCATGGTTACTAGGGTGCAAGTATGCCCTTGTCGCTTCTCTTTGTTATGTATCTTCGACTCAAGATGGTAGTTACTCACTTTGAGCTTTCTATTGCAGGCCATGCACAATAATTTTATTACATCATTAATTCTTTCCTAATCCATCCAGAAAACTCACTCTAGAGTATTACACTAGAATAGAATTTCACACTACTTGTCTGGCAACATGTAACAAAGCCATCACTCTTCACTCGGATCCATAATAGGGTACCAGTGTTCTTCTATTACGTCTACATGCACATAAGTTTCCGTACAACATTTCCAGTCACTCACATAGCCTATCTCAAGTTTCTTTCAACTAGAATGCATTTCACCAACTATCATCACCTTAAACTTCAGCTCTGTGGGTTAGGACCCACCACGCTTCCGTTGCGCTTCTCTGATAATTTTGTTGTCACTCGTAAATCATAATGACATTTTTTTTGTGAGTCCCAAGTGCTTAACCTCAAACTCTTTCTTCCAATTATACCCTAAGTCCTAACCGGATGAAGTACCAAGTACCTTCTTTACTTGCCTTAAGAAAATAAAACAACGATTGAAAGACATCTTCTTCCACTTACTTTCTTAATTCTTCTACCATGGATCCAAACTCCCTGACTTGACCGGAGTTTGGTCTTAACTAGCCAAGACGTAACCCATGAAACATTTCTCTTTATACCTTTAATTCATCTAAGAAGGTTGTCGTTGCCTACTTAAGGACATCCTCTAAGGCGTCGGTAAAGCTACTCCATAGATCCACAATCACAAATATCTCTTCGTAACGGCGCATAACTCGTCAATACCAAACAATACTTGCACGTCCTTGGTTGACATAGGCCAGTCTATAATTGACTTATCTCAATTTCATACCTCTACTGGTATTAAACTTTTGGTCCACATCACCTACTAGATTTATCCTTTTATCCTTCTTTAGTTCGTCTTATCTTTCACTCTTCTGCTTCCTTTGGGACAACTCTCTTTCTCAAGTCTGATTGTGTCATTCCTCTGGCATAAATAGTCGTTTCAAGTTTTCACGATAGCTTGCAAGCGTCTTTGAAATTGTTATGGCCGTAATGATCATCCTCTTACAGTTCCTTTTTCATGGACCATTTGTGTTGATGGCTTAGGTCCCGTGATAATTCGGGTTACCTTGGACTCTCGAGTCTAGCATGGCCGTTCTCCCATACATATTTCTTCACTGGAGTTAGTGGTAATATCGCCTTCATGAAACTCCGTTGACCCTGCTACATGCTTCCATTCTTTGGATATTGGCGTCGCGGTTTCTTTCAAACTACTTATGTCGCTGAGGAGGTCAAAACCTCCCCACGCTTGTGGAGTTGCCTTTTCGCTTTTACACTCAATTGTAGGTCTTCATTCCGTGCACCTTAGATTCTCGCACCCGGATTGACACTTTGTCTCTTCTGGTTTTCATGCCCATAATGGTCTATGGGGCATCCGCCTCGATGGTAATGTCCTTGATTCCACAATCTTGGCTGTACTCAATTCTACTTGTCTCGTTCCAATATTGTTATCTCTACTCCGCACTCTTGTAGTCTCTTGCATGGTTCTTATAATTCATCTCTCGGCTTTATACAACCTAGTCCCTTGTATGACCTTCTATTTCTTCTATCTGAGTTGACTCGGGAATTCTTCCTCATTTGATTGTACTTATGGTCAAAATTATCTCCACATCTTTACTTCTTCGCCTATTAGTTCTTTGGATGGTTAACAAGGGTTACTAGGACGCCCACCCGAGTATAATACTTGATCCAAGGTCCGAGTCCTTTGTCTCGTGTTGAAAACTCTTCAAGTCTGCTACCGATTTATCATGAAGCGATAATCGCTTCATGATATCACAACTAAAGGATATAATATATCCTTTAGGATACTAACATACTACACATACACATATATATATAACATACATTAATACTCATCATATTAAGTACATATGCTAACTCATATCGATCTAAGTTGTAGAGATCCACAGAGAGCGATGGTGGTCCAACGCACTACTAACCCAACAACCCGACTATGCGCGCATGTGAAAAAATAAATCCGTTTTGAAAATTTTAGACCCCTTTCGGGTTCTAGTTATTTTATACATTTGGTCTTTCAGAAGATTTCAAGTGCCATTGTTGCCAACCCAGAGCTCTGATACCATATTGTAACACCCCAAATTTTGAGAACTCGGGGAGCTACTGGTTAGGACCTCACAATGGGTCCCGACCTTAGTTTGACAACAATTTAACTTGGATCTTACAACAAGGCACAAAAGTATTTAAAACATTTGAAAACTTTAAACAATATATACATGAAGAATATGTATCAGCCTTACAAAGCAAATGTACTAAAACGACACATAAGAAGAACAGAAGACATCCCGTCCCCAACTAAATAAGTACGTGGACCGGCTGACCATTCCCTTCGGATCTCTCTACAACTGTTTTAACCTGCAAGGCATCTACAAGCGGTATAAAACCGTTAGCTAACATTCTATGCATAAGTATAAAGGTAAAAGCACAAACACACAACATACACAATCAACATGCAACACTCAATCCTTTTATTATCTTTAATTAGGTGATAGGTTATTACTAATGATACTTATTTTGTGACACGAGGGATTCCCAAACCTCGCCCCTGTCCCCGTTTACCAACGCGGAATGGTACTAATGCATCTGACCGTCTACCGGACTGGGCTGGTCGCAGGGAACCTCCTAGACTCTCGCAAGAGCTAGGCAGATGATGTCACGACCCATTATCATACACTTGGGTCAATTACGTAAATAATAAAGTCGGCCTAATCCGGTTTCGTTGTTTATCATAACTAACAAACACCACTCATACACATTACACTCATACAAGAAGTCAGCTAAGTAAGTCCGTGAACTTACTTGAATCAGATCTCGACTTTCTAATTCGCAAATCGATTTGTACAGTAGGAATTCAGTGGCCTGTCAAAGGAGGCAAGTGTGTCAGCACACTTTATGGGTGATTAGAAGTCTAAAACTTCTAAGATAGTAGGTCTTAATAGAACGGAATTGATTACAGTATTAATTTATGGTAAACTGACTATTTTACCCTTGGTCTCCAAACTTATAAAAATTCCCTAATTCATGCCTAAACTCTTATTTGAGACTAAAAAGTCCTATTCTAACTCCTAAAGATGAGTTTGGTTACAAACTGGCAATTTACCTATTTTCCTATTTTCCGAAAGATCGTTAAGGTCCAACTTCAGCTTCAAATATGAAATTCGAATAAACTTATAAAAATTCCGAAATAATTATCTAGATCATCTATGATATCCAATCTACTCATAGGAGAAAGAATTTCTTAAAACTGTTAAAGCATCACTTCTACAAAAATTTCTAAAGTTGGTTACAACACTTAACAAACAACACACTGTCTTAACTTTGAAAAATCATAACTCCTAAACTACTCGTTGGATTTATCCCAAATTTTGATATGTTCTACTATAAAATCGTATCTATAATATATCCAAAATTCAGCCGCAAAGGAGATCAAAATCCTATTTAAAACTATCTCACAAAACCAAATTTCAGCACAACAGAAAAACTGCTTACGACTACATCTTTGAAAAATCAAAAATCCCAAACCACTCGCTGGATTCCTCTCAAATTTTAATATGTTCTACAAAAATATGTCAACCATATCATATCCAAAATTCAAGCCCAACGGAGATCAAGAGCTTATTCAAAACCATCTCACAAAAAAGCATCACTTGCTGTTTTCCCCAACACTCAGCACATATATAAAAACTGCATGAGGCGTCAACTTTGGAACACAATAACTCTCAAAACGTAACTCCGATTCTTACCAAATTTTAGTATGATCTACTATGTACTACTGACTACAACATATCCAAAATTCAGCCAAAAAGAAGAAGTCTAACTTACCCAAATCCGGACCCAAAGTTGACTGTTTGTGACTTCCGAAAAATTCAGAAAACGCCTCAGCTCTTCAAGCTATCTTCCGAGGCTGTTAGGGAAGGTCTAAAGACTCCTATGGAAACTCTCATTAGCACATACACAAAGAGGTTTGGGTCTCCAGTCTCACTAGCCGCTCGTTTGCTTTCTGGCTTCCTTCGCACGTCTTGAGTTCGGTCTCCCTACCCTTCCTTCGAGCTGCTCCGATTCTGACCCAAACAATCGACCCCCTCTCTGCAGCACGGACGAGACTTGATTAGCTGATGGTCAGAGTGGAAGAGAGACATGGTTCGTGTGCCAGACTGCAAGAAAAACCCTTCCTGGACTCATGTAATCAAGGAGAGTAAGAGAGATAGAATAAGCGGTGATTTGTTTGACCTAACCAAGATGAGTAGAAGAGGGTCAGAAGATGCACTCATTGCATAATGGAAGCGATGGAAGGGATCTTCACTGAAGGGCTGTGTAACCGTCGCTACAGGTAGAAGGGCGTGAAGCGGCTTGGATCCGGAGGCAAGTGGCTTGGCGTGGAGTCCGTCTAAAGGTAGAAGGCAAGAGGCTATGTAACCGTTGTTGTCCAGTCATAGATGCCTGCGGCTCACCGGCGTGGAGCGAAGGCGAGCGGCTGCTAGCGGCGCTGGTTGCTATGTGGTTGGACGAGTCGAAGGGTATCGAAGGAGTCTCGAGGCCTTGGCTTCTGCTCACGGGATAGAAGATGGGATGTTGGGTTTGGTTGCGTGCAAAGGCGAGAGGGGCGGCAAGGTTGCTTTCCGAAGAGGTCTGTTGTGTCGTGTGCAAGACATGGGAGGGAAGGTCGCAGGCGCCGTCGAGGGAGAGAGGCCAGGCTCGAAGACTGTCGACGTTAAAGGAACGCGTCTAGGGCTAGGCTTCACTGCTGGGCTGCTTGAGCTGACGGGCTGGGCTAAAACAAGAATAGGAAGAGTGGGCTGAGATTGGTAGGAGCTGGTGAAAATCTTGTCAACAGCTTGTCATAGCCGTGCATGGCTTTGTCACGAATTTGTCATGGCCTCGTCATAACTCGTCATGGTCTCGTCTTGACTTCGTCTTTAAGGATTAATTATAAGAATTAGGGTTTGATATAATTCTATCATTTTATGTGAATTAAATACTACATAAAATGATAAATAATTATAAGAATTAGGATTTGATATAATTCTATCATTTTATGTGAATTAAATTCTACATAAAATGATAAAATTTGTGAAGAAAGAAATACTAGATAGAATGGGAAACCGTCAACGGCTCGAAGTCCGAATTGATTTGGAATTAAACGGAATAAAAATTCCGGATATTACACCTGCGTCACACTCGTTCAGCCCATGCATCCTTTGTTTTCGCTGGTGCGTTCAGAGCATACCTTGTTGGTATGATTCCTTCTTTCCTTTCCTTTGGCCTTGGCTTAGATGTTGGCTAGGCTAGCTTGGTTAGGATGAGTATGATGAGTTGCATTATAGAGATGTTCCGTACGCACTTGTGTTACATTGGAAGGGAGGAGGTGCCCTGAAGATGATCTCACAGGGGGGGACGAGTGATGATCACCCCCATGGAAAACCCATGTGTTACATTGGAAGGGACGAGGTTTTTGAGGCTCCTCGTGTCACAAAATAAATTAAATTAGTAAGGGAATAACATAAATTAAAGATAATAAATGAATGTGTGTGGCATTGCATGTATGAGATGTTGATGTGTGTTTGTGCTATTACCCTCATGTCTATTCATTACTGTAGCTAACGGTGTATACCGTGTTGTAGATGATCTGTAGGTTAGGAAGACTGCAGGGTGAGCCAGATGGGGTGCCCAGCCAAGGACTTTTCTACATTAGGGTTGCGTGGGATATGGGATATCTTTTGTATATGATGTTTATGGATGTTTTTTTGTACTCGGCTTTATTGTTGTAAAACCCTTTTGATGTATCTTATACAACTTTATGTATTTGGTTTTAATCTACCTGTGCCTTGTTGTAAGATCCAATGAACTTGTTGTTAGGCTAGGATCGGGATCCATTGTGAGATCCTAGCCCAATGTGGCACTCCGAGTCCCGCGGATTCGGGGTGTTACAGAGTTGGTATCAGAGCAGGCAGACGAGCCCCAGATCTACCAGGGCATGAGGGATCATATGAGAGATCCTATGGAGCCACTAAGGTGCCAACTATGCCGACACGTGCTGCTGGGACTGCTACAGCTGTAGAGGGGACTAGAGGGCCTCGACCGGATACTTGGTTGAAGGCGTTTCATCAGTAGGGAGTGCCATCCTTCTCAGGACAGATTGGGTTAGAGACTGAGGTATGGAGAGGACATGTAGACTAAGCTTTAGAGTCTATGAGGTGTCCTGAGGACAGACGGATAGAGCTAGTTCAGTCTCTATTCCTTGACCTGGCACACCATTGGTGGAGGACAGTTCGAGCACGAGTTACGAGTTATGACCAGATGAGGACTTTGATGAGGGAGCAGTTCTGCCCTACCTCATTGAGGAGGGAGAAGCTGCAGGATTTTGTGGAGGCTGGTTTTGAGGATGTACCTATTACATATGCTATCCACCGCTTCCAAACTGAGTTAGCATTGGTGGGTCGAGCTACACCATCTGAGGACCAACACGTGTATCTGTTCTCTCTTCATTTAAGACAGAGCACACGTTCGTATATGGCGGGATTCAACCGTGAGTCATTGGCAGACTACCAAGATCGGGTCTTTTCCTATGAGCAAGAGAGAGCTAGCCAGAGAAGGACTTCTTAGACGGGTCGGTCTGAGAAGAGACAACACACATGACAAACTGGTGCAGGAGCATCTGGATACGGGCGAGGCCAGTCTCAGGGCCGCTCGAGTGGTCCAATGTCTGCACAGACGACTGAGAGAGGCCGACAATGTTACAACTGCGGGGCCTATGGACATTTGAGGGCTGAGTGCCCGAGAGCACCACTGACTGGCTTCTCGTGTGGGAAGCCAAGACATAGAGCTACGCTTTGCCGTCAGAGCAAGGCGTCATCACAGCAGGGTTCTTCCCTTACAGGTGCAACAGAAGGTAGACAGAGACCACCTCAGCATCAAGTACAGGGACATTTGAGAGTTCGAGACACACCTGCTACTCAAGGTTTAGCTCCTTGACCGAGTAGAGGTAGAGGTAGAGATGCTGGTACTAGTGATGCCTGAGGAGCTCGAGACCGAGTTTTTGAGCTGAGGAGTGCTGAGGAGCCGCCAGCACCAGTTGCTACAGGTACCATTATGTTACATGGTTTACCTGTTAGAGTTTTATTTGATACAAGTTCAAAGGAGATCAAAGGAGATCAAGGAAGAGAAGAAGAAGGAGAAGAAGAACGTGCAGGGGAAAAGAGAGTTGAAGAAGATGAGGAAAACCCTCATACAAAAGCAAAGGATGGCTTATCAAAGAAGCCAGCCGCAAAGCACAAGTCAAAGAGTTAACGAAGGCGGCTGCTACCACACAGATACGCAGGGACGGTTCCTGTGAGGCGCAAGGGTGCCTAGCCGCAGAGGCGGCTATCCTGGTCCGCTGGGGTGGCTGACAAGGTCAAGGTGAAGCTCAACTATGGCTCACAAGGCTCTTATGCTCCAAGAACTAAGGCTCTTACATGACACCCCCCTAAAAACAAGTTTCGTCCCAAAACTTGCAAGATCCCAAAACCTCTCGGACCCATAAGCCGAGTTATAACTCTAAACACTATCAACTCTCAACAAGGCCTAGAGGAAGATCATCTCTAGCCAGACACTAACCACATCACATTGGCATGTTGGAAAACCGTCTCTAGCCAAAACGTACACATAACACTACTATGTGGAGGAAAACCATCTCCACTCACACTATGTCCATCAAAAATAGCATGGAGGAAAGAACGGTCTCCAGCTAATCCTAACACACACCACATCATGGAGGAAAGAACCATCTCCAGCTATACCTATCTCGCGCTAGCAAACAGGATCCAACAGATCATATGCACACACAGCTAGCACGAAAAGCATAACTTATGACATAAGCACATATCATATCATGCACTCACCAAGAAGGCAATAAGGTCTACTCGTGGATCCTACTGGTGCATCTATCTCGGCGTAGAACTCTGGATAGTTCCTCTGGATGCTATCCTCTGTCTCCCATGTAGCCTCATCAGGTCCTTGTCTCGACCACTGTATCCTCATCATAGGAATGTCCTTCGAACGCTGGTGTCTCACACCTCGCTCTAGGACGGCAATAGGGTGCTTTGTGACAAGAATATTTTCTTAGGTCGTTTATATCTTATCAAAGTAATTTCCAAACTCAATACTAAAGCAAGTATAATGATTAGTAAGGGTCGAACCCAAGAGAGATAGAGATTAATTAAAGCACAAATGTGATTAAACTATCAACTATATGTAACCAAGGGGGGTTTATGATTGTTAATGTGATTAAAGCACAAATGTTGATCTTCTTGACCTTTCTGGTGTCAAACCGCGGGGGCGGCTTAGTGTCACCGTGGGGGCGGCACAGTGTCGCCGCGGGGGCGGTGACACAGTTCATCTAGAGTAAGTGTCGCCGCAAGGGCGGGACAGTGTCACGGCAGGTGCTGTGACAAGGTTCCTCTGGACTTCTCTTTGCGTTGAACCAGGAAAGGTATAACAAGGACAGGATTTGGCAAACAAAGTAATCAATATTCAAACAAGAAAACCTTAACACAAAGGTCTCAATAACTCAATCAAACAATCAAACTTCGTTCTTCAATCACAACCAGAAAGACAACAAATCAAAACAAACTAAAAAAATCTTACAACTTCCTTCAACCTTCCTTTGATCTTCAACCTTCCAAACTTCCTTCAACTTCCAGCTCTAATACTTGATTTTTGATCTCCCTGGATCTAGAGATATGCAGCTCCGAGATTTCCAATATCCATAAAATACACCTCTTTATATAGGAGAATCACCTTCCTAAAAAAATATCTTCAAAGGCAATTTCATTCCTTAGAATATCTTCCAATCTTCCAAATAAATTAGCCAAAAGGACATGCTTCCATCCAGAAAATCCATCCTAAATTATAGGAAAATCACTTGCCAAAAATAGAAGATCTCAACCAAGAATAAAAGATCTCGTGGCTATGGATTATTCGCCTAGGTCCAGCCCATCATGAAGATCACCTCGGTCGAGGTGATATTGTGGCCATCCGAGGTGAATCTCCGTTGCGTGTAAATCTCTCTATTCTAGTCCAACATTAATCTTCTGTCCCATTTCCATGGTTCCTAAGCCGTTCTTGTAGCTCCTCAATGCTCCATAAAGTTGCTCCAATGACTCCTTAGCTTCCTTAGCTCCATATCGTTCCAAAACGTGCTATTTTCCCTACAATTACAATGAAACTAGGTGTAGACCTCGATTCTTGCAAAGGTAAAAAAAATAATGATCAAAGAATGTATATCCATACATGCAGATTTATGAAGATAAAACGCCCAAACTAATTCCAAAATATAGACTATAATACATGCTATCAATCAGACGTTTTGGTATAAATGGGAAGTTGAGTCCCCAATATGTCGGTCCTTTTAAGATACTTGATAGAGTTGGGAGGGCAGCCTACACATTAGCTTTCCCTCCGAGGTTAGAGGGTGTTCAACCTGTATTTCATGTGTCTCAACTGAGAGAGTATATACCAGATCCGAGGCACATTGTGAGTTATGATGATTTGGTGGTTGAGCCGGACCACACCTTTGTTGAGCACCCAGTTGCAGTCTTAGAGCGAGGTATGAGATGCATGTGTTCGAAGGACATTCCCATGTTGAGGATATAGTGGTCGAGATGAGGACCCGAGTAGGCTACACGGGAGACAGACGATAGTATCCAAAGGAACTATCTAGAGTTTTGTGCCGAGATAGATGCACCCGTAGGATCACTGAGTACATCTTAGTGCTACCTTGATAAGTATGTGATTATGTGCTTATTTGCTTACATACCTTGATGTGTTTATTCCATGCTATCCATGATGTGATATATGATCTTAATAGATCTTGATGCGCTAGCGTGATGTATGGTTATAGCTGGAGATGGTTCTTCCTCCGTCCTATTTCAGTGTGATTAGGATTTAGTGAGAGATGGTTCTTTCCTCCACCCTACCTTGATGGACATAGTCCCGTTGGAGATGTATTTCCTCCATGCGTTGTGTATGAGTATGATCTAGCTATAGATGTGTTTCCTCTATGCCCTGTGATGTGAGTATGGCAAGAGAAGTGATTCCTCTATGCCTTTTGGGTAGCGTTATGGCGCTGATGTTTGGATTTGATGATTCCTCCATGTTTATGTTTGAGGTTATAGAATGATAT
This sequence comes from Fagopyrum esculentum, assembly GCA_033239045.1. Lineage (NCBI taxonomy): Eukaryota > Viridiplantae > Streptophyta > Magnoliopsida > Caryophyllales > Polygonaceae > Fagopyrum > Fagopyrum esculentum. The sequence goes on from BSUD01000001.1 coordinate 73,666,069, forward strand.
AGGTTGTGACCTTTTGAATGGAGATGTGATAACTCCGATAGAGAGAGAGAGTTATACCTCAACATATAGGTCTGAGAGGATTTGGGATTTTGAAAGTTTCGGGACGAAACTTGTTTTTAGGGGTGTGAGATGTAAGAGTCTTAGTCCTGAGGAGCTGAGAGTGAGTGCTGAGGGAACAATTTTAGCCTAGACCGCCCCTGCGGTTTGCATGGGCCGCACTTGCGGCTCCCCCTGCGGTTTAGGGTGTGCTACAACCGACTTTGTTGACTCTTGCTTTTGGGTTGGCTTCCTATATAAGCCTCCCTTGCTTCCTAATGAGGGTTTGCTTCATTTTCTTCAAGCTTCATCTTCTCCCTCACGTCCATCTTCTTCTCCTTCCTTTTTTGAATCTCTTTCTTGACCTTCTTTGATCTTTGTGTGACTTTGAGAGAGTTTGAGCTTGGCTTTGTTGTGGTTGATGATTGATGATGTTGATGTGCCTTGTTGAGGCAGCTTTGAGGTTGTAGTGAGGAGTCTTCCTCTGTTAAGGATGCAGCTTGGTAAGATCTTCATCTTCTTCTCCTATCTTTCTTCTTTCTTCATTCTTTCCTTCATCCCTAGCTTAGGTTCCACAAGATTGATCTTGTGGCAGCCTTTATGGGCTTCATTTGATGTATATATGTATGTGTATGTATGTTTTTGGCTGAGAAAGGAGTGAACATATTCGAGTGAAGAAGTGAAGAGGAGCTGAAAGTGTGCATTCTGCACACCAGCCGCCTCTACGCCACCTTGGAGCCGCCCTAGCGCTAACCAATCGCCGCCCCTGCGGCCAACTGCACCAGCTTGGCTTTGCTTTTGGTTTTGCAAGTGTGTCTTGCTTCTAAGCTTGCCTAAGGATGGCATTGCCTCTTCATTTCCTAGTGTGAGTGTGTAGTACCATGCTAGGTGTAGATGAGAGTGTGTTGATGATGTTATGATCATGTTATGCCTTGTATGGATTTTGAGGATTAATAGGTTGTGAGGTTTAGGTTAAGGATGATCCTATGGATCCGTTGGGTCTAGGTGTGACCCCTTTGATTGATAGGAGATTGATATATCTTTATGCCTTGTTATTAGGCAGTGTCCCTCTCAGGATTGGAGGTTGATCGTGGTTGAGTGTTCTACGAGGTTGAGGCAAGTCCGTAAGACTTACTTAGCTATCATCCTTATATTGGGTGTTTGCATGAGTGGTGTGTGTATTATATGCTTAATATGATAACATGCAATGTTGAGTATTACCGACCTATGTTTTATCTATAACCCTGTATGCGTGGAAGTGATAACCTTTCCCTTTCATCCCGCCGTGGAGTGTGGGAGGTTTTTTGACGTCAGGCCACACTGGCATTACATGAATGACACAATCCACTCCCATAGGGTACACGGGTTGTGTGACTGATACTACTACAACTGGTTTGTAGGCCTAGAAGCGAGGATGATATGTTCCTTGTGTCACATAGTTTCATCTATCTATATATATATATATACGATTTGAGTGAATGACTATCATACAAAGATAATAAATGGGTAAATGTGTGATAGCATGATTATATGTTTATCTTTCATGACTTGTGCTTGTGCTTATGAATTAACTTATATACATATGGTTAGCTAATGGTTTCGTACCATGTTGTAGATGCCTTGCAAGATAGGAGAGCTACTGGGTGGTTATGGTTTTGGGGATGTTTATGTTTTCCCTCCTTCGTGAGGATGATGTTTTGTATACCTCTTGTGTGAGGACGTTGTTTGATTCTCGGCTATGATCTTGTATACCTTTTGGTTGTACAGTTTTATCCAGTTTTATGTATTTGTTTTATATCTGTCAGTGCCATGTTGTAAGGTCTAGTGAACTTGTTGTCAGGCTAGGGTCAGGATGCATTGTGAGATCCTAGCCCAATGTGGCATCCCAAGTCCCGCGGATTCGGGGTGTTACACTTTGATTACTGGCCCATATCCCACCGTAATACAATCTATAAAAGCATTGCCAAGGTTCTTTCGGCCCGTATCAACAGTGTCCTTCCACACATCATCGGCCTTTACCAAAGTGCATTTGTCACTAATAGATCTATCATGCACAATGTGCTCATCTGTCAAGAGATGCTCAACAAGTACAATAGGAAGCATATATCCCCTAGAGTTGCCATGAAAGTGGACATATCCCAAGTTTTTGACACCATTGACCATGGTTTCATCTTGCACGGTCTATACAAAATGGGATACGCTGAGGACTTCATTTGCTTGATCAAAGAATGCATCACCACTACCACTTACTCAGTTAACATTAATGGTTCTCTTAGAGGTCACTTCAAAGGTAGTAGAGGTTTGAGACAAGGATGTCCCCTTTCCCCTTCCCTCTTCACTTACTCAGTTAACATTAATGGTGCTCTTAGAGGTGAAGCCATAAGTGCCACTAAACTTCATCTTGCGCACATCTGGAAGGATCGATCTCCTAATTCCCGGGCACGGCAAGAATGCTTGGAATTCATCTAGCTTAACCCTTTTCCCCTATCACCCTTTCACCGCTCTTTTCTTCTATGATCTTTGAATCATGTCCTTGTAATCTCCTCATGTACATTCTTCTCTTCTTAATATAATTAATTTTTTAGAAAAAAAAACATGCTATGCAAACAAATCCGTTTATTATCTTTAATTACGTTATTCCATTACTAATTTAACTTCTTTTGAACACGAGGAGCCAAAAGAACCTCGCCTCCGCTACCGTCTGCCGACAAGAATGGACCGTATACATTCTGTAACCTGTGGGCCTGAGCGCAAGAGCACCCCCAGCCACCTGTAGAACTTGAGGGAAGTGGTCACGACCCGTTATAATACACTTCGGCCGTTTAAATGTATATGTGGTTGTCCTAGTCCGGTTTAGGTTATAATGCACAATCATATGACAAAGCATAACTACTACAATCCCTCAAATCCACAACTGCTGGCTAAGTAAGTCCTATGGAATTACTTGATATCCGTAAACCTCACCACGTCACGGTTTCCCCTCGAGGAAATGATCAGCGTCTGCATCAGCAAGGCACGCACAAAAATCAATATCACTGCCAAGGTCAGGAGACTCATCTCCTACACCCCACAAACATATCTGAACATAACTCTAAACTAATCCTCAAAATCACAACATATCTCACAAATGCCTAAGGCGTAACCTCAACATAAACGCAAGTGCCTAAGGCACATACTCAACATATATCTCAACAAGCTCATCGTGGTCCACTCTAGCCTAGCTACACTCTAAAGCTAAGTCCAAAGGAAAGGAAAGAAGAAGCATACCAACTTGGTATGTCTTGGACAAACGCACCTTCGGAACACAAAGACGCACGGAAAGCTACACAAGATCAACTCTTGTGGGAATTCTCTAACTAAAGAAGGAAAAGGGTCACAACAACATATACTTATACATATATCCATCAACAATTGTCCAGGAAAACTACACAAGATCAACTCTTGTGAGAATTCTCTAACTAAAGAAGGAAAAGAAGGAAAGGAGGAAGAGGAGAATGAGGAAAGCTTACCACAACCACTCAGAAAGACTCTCACACTTTTTGCTCTTCAAACCACAACACACAGCATCAACATCATCATCAGAACCATCCCACAACATCAACGCCACATCACTAAGGCTCCACCAAGATCAACTCTTGAAGAATCCAAAGAAAACTCAAGAAGAAGGGAAGAAGAAGATGAAGAACATGATAAGGAGAGGAAAGCTGGAGAAAGGTAAGAAACCCTCCCCTAGAAGAAAGTCGGAGCTTATATAGGAAGGAAAAGAGAAAGCACGGTCAATCGGGTCAAGGAAAATGGCTACAGCCGCCTCAGCCATGGGGGCGGGTCGTCAAACCGCAGGGGTGGCCCACCGCACCTACGGCCAAGCCATGGCACAGGGGCGGGTGTCCTAACAAAACTAAGGCTCCTACATACAGCTCCTACGGCCATGTCACTTGCATCGCACATAATCTAAAAGGGGAGATTCCAATCTGGTGGTTGAATGATAAGAGCGGATATCAATGCTTCCTTTAACCTATAAAAACCTGCATGTCCTAGAAAGCTTCTTACCCCCTAATGATGAAGGTGGAGATAACTTCTCCACAGTCTCAATCTTCAGTCTATCCACTTTAATTATGCGGTTGGAGATTGATAACACGATTTATGACTTAGGTCTAGGCACTCATTTAGATAGTTTTTCCGCTCATTCATGCATGGTTTAGCACTAGTTCACGACGTTTGCACACAATTCATGTATTTTGTCGAGATAGACGTCTACACGGACTTTTGCATGCTTTGTAGGTATTTTGGGAGATTTAGGAGCTTAATCGATACATTCGAGGATCGTTCCTCGAGATGACACACCTTCGGACTCATTGGGATGCAAGCAAGGGGTTAAGGAGGACACATGGGACCTTATTGGTGCATGCCATGCACCGAATTGTGGCTTAATGATCCATAGAATGCAGAAGCACCAAAACCACGGCCACTGGGGCTTCCACGGGCGTGGAAATGGGCCGTGGTTTTGGCCAGACAGTTGTGACAACTGTCCCACGATCTTCATGGCCGACTCTTGCAAATTTGGAGGATAAAAGGTGGTCTTGCAAGGCTGTTAGGGGCTCCCATCACTCCATTCTCTCTCACACTCTCAACAACAATATTCTCTCATTGGAAGATTGGATTGGAGATACTCTTGGAGGAGAAGAAAAGCTTCCATTGGAGAAGAAGAGAAGAACACACCATTGTTAGTCTATTTCATAGTTTTGAGTGAGTTTTGTGAAGACGTTTTGCAAGGTTTTGTAAGAATCGATTGAACCTTCTTTTGAAGGGTTGTAAGTCTTTCTTAAACTCATATTCAGCTTGGATTTCTTATTCCACTTGTTTCATCTTTCTTTCATTACATCTTCTTGCCATGGATTCTATGATATTATGCTTGTTGAGTTTGATTGTTAAGATGCATGTTGTAGGCTAAATAGATGCGATTCTAGGGTAAGGAAAAGATGGTTATGGCTTGGACTATGATAGAATGGACTTAGATGTACCTTTGGATGAATTGTTTGCTCGAACCTAGCCTCTGTTGTAAACCACGGTTTGTTCTATACATTCCACGGCCGTGGTTCTTGATGAACAACCCGTGATTTTGACTGACTTGCTTGTTTTGATGAATCTAAGTGCTAGGATGTTAGATTGTTGAAATCCTAGTGTTTGTTGAGCTAAACCTATCCTAGGGTGACCTAGTGTTAGCAACTAAGAGTTAGAAGAGACCTACCCGGTGATTCTTGCTTTTAGATACCGAAGATGACGAACTCTAGGTAGCAGTGAGCCTCATAAGCCGCTATTGGACTGAGTGTGCTAGGATAGGTGTTTAGGACTTGCCTTCCCGAGACTTACCCGGTAAGGAGAGGTTAGATCCCTAGATAACCATCCGGTTTGTGTAGATATCCCTACCTTAGGCTCCTAGAGACTTACCCGGTGATAGGATCTTAGGTGCGGGATTAGTGGATCATGAGACCTACCCGGTAATTGACCCCACTTGAGAAACATTCCTTCCCAACATACCATAGTTTATCCAAGGATGATTAGAAGCTTGAGTCTATGCCATAACCGGAATTTCCAACCCCTAGAATCCACTTTTCTCTCTTTGATTACCTATCTCGTGTTTGCTTGTTTATTCGTGTTGTTAGCTTAGTTGTTTGTTGATTTCGCATGATTTGTGATCCTTGATTGATCACCTCAAAAACCAAACCAAAAACATTGAGATTTTCATTTCTTTATTCCTTTCTCTTTTCTTAGCCTAGATCTTCACTATCCTTAGTCATTAATCGATTCAATCTCACCTCAGTCTTTGTGTTCAACCTCGGAATACTATCCCTACTACAAAACGTCCCGTACACTGCGGGTTCTCTAGCAGTTAGGAAAAAATATATCGAGTTATAAATTTAAATCTTTTGCGTGTCACGTTCTTAGCGTAACAGAGATCAAGTGACCTAAAACAAACCCTTCTCTAACCATAAAGTACACTTTTCCCAATTAAAGACAATATTAGTATCTTCACATCTTTTTAAAACTAGAGAAAGGTTAGCTAAGCAATCATCGAAAGGAGAACCATAGATAGAACAATCATCCATAAAAATCTCTATAATTTTTTCAAAGTATTCGTAGATTATAGCCATCATGCACCGTTGGAATGTATTTGGTGTATTGCAAAGTCCAAAAGGCATTCTTCTATAAGCAAACGTACCCCAAGGGCACGTAAAAGTAGTCTTCACTTGATCATTAGGATGGATGAGGATTTGGAAGAATCCACTATACCAATCCAAGTAGCAGAATTGTAAGTGTTGTGCTAATCTCTCAAGCATTTGATCGATGAAAGGAAGAGGAAATTGATCCGTCCTTGTTGCTAAAATCAGTTTCTTGTGACCAATGCACATTTTCCATCCCGTGACTATTCTATTTGGAATCAACTCGTGGTTTTTGTTTGTTACAATGGTCATTCCTCCCTTCATGGAAACCACGTGGACGGGACTCACCTATTTGCTATTAGAAATTGGAAAGATGATACATGCATCAAGTAACTTAAGAATTTCCTTCTTCACAACCTCTTTCATGATCGGATTTAGTTGAGGTTCACGTGAAGGCTTATGATTATCTTCCATAAGAATTGTATGCATACATAAAGAAGGCTTAATACCAACAAGATCATCAATAGTATAACCGAAATCTTTCCCAATGTCTCAACTCATGCATCAACTTGTTGAGTTGATCCTCAATCATATTAGCACTAGCAATGATTCGATATGTATAGTTAGGTGCTAGAAAAGCATACTTTAGGTGTGAAGGATGAGACTTCAACTCCAAAGTAAGAGGCTCTTTAATTGAGGAATTCTGGCCTTCCAAAGCATCTTGGGATGCTTCCATGGTTGTAGAAGGAGTGGGAAGACGTCCTGGAACACTTCTAAGTAGATGCAGAGAAGATTCCAAACTTTCAAAACTCTCGACCCCCTATAAATTTTTGGAAAATCTCGAACGAGATTTTGGTCGAAGTTTCTCTCAACATGGAAAATCTCGGGTGAATCAAATAACATCTCGACCGATATTTCTTGTACTTAACCGAGATTTTTGGCCTCACTCGTGCCATCATTTAACACTTCAAATCCAGCCGTTGGATCTTCCTCCAACTGTTCTAAAGTTCAGACTTCAGTATTTTAGTCCTCCTCTATTCCTTCCTTTCTAATGTTCATGCTTATGACTTTTTCAAGCGGATCCTTGAGCAAAACTGAGCTTACTACTTCCCTTGATTCTTCTTTATCGTAAATATTGAAATTATCCTATCCAAGAGCTTGCCCTTTAACTATAGCGACCAGTTGGAACTCAATATTCTTCTCGCTAATGTTGAAGGAGAACGTCTTGTTCTTGCAACCCACCATACAACCGGAAGTTGCAAGGAATGGTCTTCCAAGAGTAATTGTGACCGGATAATCTGCAAGATTGTCTAACACTACACAATCAATAGGAATAAATAACTTACCTAGTTGTACTGGGTGTCTTCAAGAATTTCCAATGGATGCGTTATTGATCTATCCGCCATGTAAAGTGTCATCTTTACGGGTCTTGGTACTCACCTCCAATTTCTCGCACTTTGGAAGCCGTATGATGCTCACGCTTGCTCCAAGGTCAGATAATGCCTCATAAGTCACCTCACCAACGTCAATAGGAACGCAAAAGGATCCGGGATATTAATATGCAATTTACTCATGAGTTCAAGGAACTTACAAAAGTGCTTGTCAAGGCACGCTCTAGGGCTAGTTTGTTAGATTGGAAGTTGTGGTTTGTATGTTGGAGGAGGTACATAAACTGGTTCTTTTTCCTTTTCCCCCTCAATTGGCTTCGGATCTTCCTCAACCATAACTTGTTTTCCCTTATCAACATTCTTGGCCAATGGCTCATTAATCTTCAATCCGCTGCTAATAGTAATAGCCATCACTTGCCCCTTGCGATTATTCTTAGTCTTTCCCAGAAGTTTTCCTATATCTCTAGGAACTTCTCCTAAATTATTGAACACAAAATTTTCCAACGCCTATTGAGCCTTAGAAATAGAAGTAACGGTACTATCCAATCCGCTCAACCTCTCCATCATTTTCTCGAACATAATCTTCATCCGATCCTTAGGCGGTTGATATAATCCGTTGAAGATTCTTGAGTCTTTGGCGGCGGAGCTTGACTAGAGGAAGCAGTGGGATTCAATGCACCATCCGGATTTGAATAAGAAAATTTGGGATGATTATGATTAGGCCTATAAATATTTCTTCCATGTAAATTCCTAATGTTGCAATTTTGTGGTCCTTGATAATTTTCATGATAACTTACTCTACCCTTATAGTTCACATCTTGCTCCTTAGGCAACAACTGAGCTTGTGCCAGTGGTAGTGTTTGAGATCTCATAAGCTCCTTCAATGCTTTAATTTCATTATTAATAATATCAAATTGAGCATTATTAGTTGTAATGATACTTACATCATAGAATCCGGGCCTCCGGAGTCTCTCATCAACTCTTCTATGAAAATATTTCTCAATCACTAAGGCTTGCTTCTCTACAAACTCCTATGCTTCATTAAAGGTCTTCTCCATGAAAATCCCTCCAGAAAGGGATTCAAGCTTGAAATTAGTTTCCTCATCCAAGCCCTTAAAATAGACCTCAAGAAGTTCGATCTTTGCAATGCCGTGATGAGAACAATCTAGCAAAAGGTCCTTGAACCTTTCCCATGAATTGAACAAGCTCCCCTTTTCCTTCATCACAAAATCATTAATTTAACCTCTAAATTCTGCAGTTTTTTACGGTGGAAAGAATTTGGTGAGGAATTTGGTGATCATCTCATCCCAAGTGCCAACTCGTCCTTGGGGCAAAGATTGATACCATACAAGAGCCTTATCCTTCAAAGAAAAAGAAATCCCCTTAACTTGTGATTGTTGTTCTCTAGTCTAGGAGGCCTTAATGTCTCCATAAGTATCTCATAATTCTACAAGTGTTGGTGTGGAGACTCCCCCTCTAATTCTCCAAAATGATTTTTATGTATCCTCGTAAGGACATTAGAACGGAGCTCATAATCATGATCTACGGGATTTTTGAAATTTACTCCCGGTCAGCGCGCTCGTTGGGTTAGATCCATCCATTGAACAAGTATTCCCCCCCCCCTCCCCGCCACAAATGGATCAAGTCTAATATTCCTGGCTGAATGGGGAGGTGAAACTTGTGGTACAACGGGTAGAAGTTTCCACTAGACCGTGATTCTTATATCGGTTACCACGTGTTATATTTGCCACATCAGCGATGGTTATCGGGCTTTTCGTAACCCTACTTTTTTCCTATAAGAAGGCTGAAGAAAGGAGAAATTAGGGGACTTGCATTGACGGCTGCACACACTACATTCCATTTGGAGATTGATTGAGGAAGATTCCATCGCGTACAGGGAAGATCCCGAGAAGGACGCATTTTCGAGATTGTGTACTTATGAAGATCTTAGGGTTTACATTTGAAGGACGATTGACATCCCGTTCTTCATTGTTCCTATAGATTGTTGTGAGGATTTTTGTTCCCTATTCCACTCTCATTGGACACATATACTTATTGTTTATTTTCGAGATTGATTATTTGATTATTATTGAGTTTTCGGAGTTTTACCCTTTTTCTCTTTTAAACTTGATTTTTGATTCAATGATGATGGTTATTGGCTAAAACCCTTTAGCGATTCTAAGGTGAAGGGTTGATAGTTGTGGCTTAGATAATGATAGATTGAACGTAAATAGATTGGACCCTGAGAGTTGCGAGAAACCTCGTCGTCGAGGTTTTCCACGGTTTGTTCTTGAGTTCCACGGCTGTGGTTTTTCAAGATCCAACCGTGGTTTCCTTTGTCGTATGTCCTTTGCTTTTGCTTTGATCCAAATTAAAGATATGCTTTAACCTAGCATTGGCTTGCCTTTTCTAGGTAGTAGTGAGACTCAACATCCTCTATTTTGGTTTCGAGTGTCATAACCTTAACCGTTTTGGCTTGTGCTTGATTCCTTGGGTTTAGGCATGGGTATTTGACAGTAATTCTTATGCTTTGATCCTTACTATACTGCAGCCTCGACATCCTTTATAGAGAGAGCCTTTGGGTGAGACACATAGGGTTTTGGAATTTCATCGTACATAACCTTACACTAGATATACCTTTGCAATCCCGACTCTGTCCTTACATCTTTAGAATATCTTGAATCAATTGCCACGATTGAATACTTGGATCTTTATAATTGTTGTTTTCCCAATATATTTGCAAAGCTTTTACATTTACTCGCTTGACAATTTGTGAACTGATTTTGTTCCCCCCAAATCCCTGAGTTCGATACTCTAGAATTCTTGCTTTACTACGCCGATCTGTACACTGCGGGTTCGCTTAGTTTTGATTTCAGTTTTATAAATTTAAAGCTTATTTGCACGCACACTTTTGAGCGAACAAGTTTTTGGCGCCGTTGCCGGGGATTTGGTTTAGACCAAATTCGGCTCTTGGTTGTCGAGCTTCGGAGCTTTGCTCTTGTTATTTGATTCTTCTTTTTGAGTGATTTTACAGAATTTTAGGTGTATGCAAAGGTCTAGGTCCACGAAAGACCTTGTTTCTTTTGATCCCGAACATGGGAAGACTTTGAAGCGAAAGTTAAGGGAGAAAAGGATGGCTGAACATAACGAGAGCAATAACCAACAAGAGTTGGAAGAGGCTAGAGCTCAATTGAATACAAGTGAAAGACTACGTCTTGAGGAGCAAGCTGTTGCTCGGGCTGGTCGAGAGAGAAATCAAGCTCAAATTGAGGAGCTTAGGGCGATGATTCTACAAATGCAATTAGATAAAGGCGTCGGAAGTAGGAAAGCTAATTCAAATAGATCCAATAGAGCTGAATCATCCGACAATGATGACATGCCGGACCTAGAGGATATTGACCCAATAATCCATCCAATCCGTGACAATCCTAGAGCATATGTTGATCCTCGCATTCCCGCTAGAGATGTGAGAGCCGCTGATGGCGGGGATGAACCACAAACCCTTGGGCAACGGATGGATCCGATTCAGCAACCAAGCTGTTTAGGTGTAAATTTCGGAGGTGAAGACGTCCAGCATTTCGGGTTTAGCCCGCAAGTTATTACCATGGTTCGCCAAAATCAATTTGGTGGAACGGATGTTGAATCTCCACACCAACACCTACAGAATTTTGAGATTCTTATGGAGACAATGAAGTCAAAGAGAGATGTCAACAACAATTACAAGATAAAACCGTTCTTGTTCTCTTTGAAGGACAAGGCTTTGTCTTGGTACCAAGCTCTTCCACCTAGAAGACTTAACAAATGGGAGTATTTGACTTCGGAATTCCTCACCAAGTTCTTTCTGCCATCCAAGACGGCGGAATTGAGAGGTAAGATTAATGCTTTTTACATGAAACCTAACGAAATCTTGTTTAAATCGTGGGAAAGGCTTCAAGATCTTCTATTGGACTGCCCACATCATGGCATTTACAAAGCTGGAATTATTGGAGATCTACTACAAGGGGCTGGATATGGAAATGCAATTCAAGCTTCAATCCCTTTCTTGTGGAACTTTCATGGACATGAGAGAGGTTGACGATTGGGACTTCATTGAGAAGCAAGCCCAAGTGATTGAGAGGTATTCCCATAGGAAAGTCGATGATGGGAATCGGAATTCAGGAGATCCAGGAGCAAAGTTAACTCATGTTGCACAAACTCAAATATTTTCCCTCAACAATGAGATCAAGGAGTTGAAGGAAGTCATAAAAACTAGCCTTCAAAGAACGAAGGAGCAAGATGTTGGCTACCTAGGAAGGGACAACAACCAAGGCAATAGGAAGAACTATTGGAACAATAACTAGAATAACAACAACACGAACTCCAACAACAACAACTGGAGATCCAACCAACAAAACCCCGGTAATCCCTATTCACGTGCTGAAAATGCACTAACACCTTCTTCTTCTACTCCTTAGAAAAGTCAGGGTCAAACTTCAAATAATTCGAGTAAACCGGAGAAGGATAAGCATGATCCTATGCTGGAAACAATCTTGGGAAAGCTCTAGGAACTAGAGAATCATATCACTTTGGTTGATAAAGCATAAAAAGCTTTAGAAAACCAAGTTTTCAGCAAGGTTGGAGAAGTTCCTAGAGACCAAGGGAAGCTTCGTGGAAAGACGGAGGAAAATCCGAAAGGAAGGGTGATGACTATTACAACTAGAAGTGGTGTAACAACCACCGACCCGCAACCAAAGTTTGTCAAAGTCCCCATTGAGAAAGAGAAAGAGAAGGAGAAGGAAGATGTTTATGTTCCTCCTCCAGCTTACAAACCTTCTCTACCATTCCCGCAATCTAGAGAAAGAGCGCGTCTAGACAAGCAATTCGGTAAGTTTATTGATCTAATGAGCAAACTGCATATTAACATACCTTTCATTGATGCAATTGTAGGTATGCCCGCTTACGGGAAGTTTTTAAAGGAAATCCTCTCTAACAAGAGGAAGTTGGAAGACTTTGGAGAAGTCAAGATGAGTTCGGAATCTTCGCAGCTCATCAAAACAACAATGGAGAAGATGCCCCCAAAGCTGAGAGATTCGGGGTCATTTGGTATTCCAATAGGAGTTGGAGAAATCACATACGATGCTCTTTGTGATTTAGGAGCAAGTGTAAGCATTATCCCGCTTGCTTTGTGTAGGAAAGTCGGTTTAGGTGAGCCTAAACCAGTAAAGATGACGTTGTACATGGCGGATAGATCCATAACTCGACCCGGAGGAATCATTGAAGACGTCCCCGTCAAGCTCGGTAAGCTCTATATTCCTATAGTTTTGTTGTGGTTGACATTCCTGTAGATTATCCAGTCCCGATCATACTCGGGAGACCTTTTCTTGCAACTTCTGGCTGTATGGTATATGCAAGAATACTAGGCTTGCCTTCAATATAGGATAAGAGAAGGTTGATTTGTTCTCTCAGCTTTGGCAAAAGAACCTGCGCTTGGAGAGGATATGTTCAACCTCTATGACGAAGAAGTATCTAGAGAGGAAGTGAGCTCGATCTTGTTTAAAGATCCATTGCAAAAGGTCATAACCATGAGCATCATGGAAAGAGGAGAAGAAAAGGATTGCAATGTTGTGGTTGATGCTTTGGAGGAGCTAGGAGAAGTGCAAACTGAAGAATTCGAAAAATTGTACGATAGCTCCGAAGACGTTGGAAACCAAGGTCAATCGCTCTTTTACACGGGCGTGGTTTCAGCTATTCTAGCCGTGGAAAGTTATGTCGAGAGCAAAGATTTAATTCAAACCACATTCCACGGTCTCCCAGTCACAAACCACGGCCGTGGAAGTAACAGTGACACCGTGGTTTTGGAAAATGCTGACGACAACTCCGTTCTTTCTACAAACACTCATGATTCTTCCTCCAACACCTCCACACCCTTGGAGACTTCCAAGGAGACATCAGCCAACTCTCAAGACACTCCAATAGTATCAACAACCTTGGAATTGAAGCAACTTCCCACACATCTTAGGTATGCATTTCTTGGAACTAAATCTACGTTTCCCGTTATTGTTAGTTCCGATTTGAGTGAAGATGAACATGAGAAACTTATGGATGTTTTGAGGAAACATAGGAAAGCAATAGGCTATACCATAGAGGATCTTGTAGGAATTGAACCATCTTTATGTATGCACAAGATTCTAATGGAAGAGGATTATAAGCCTTCATGCCAACCTCAAAGACGGTTAAATCCGATCATGAAAGAGGTTGTGAAGAAGGAAATCCTTAAGTTACTTGACACAGGTATCATCTATCCTATCTCCGATAGCAAGTGGGTGAGCCTCGTTCAAGTTGTCCCAAAGAAGGGAGGAATGACCGTTGTGACCAACAAGAACAACAAACTCATTCCAACAAGAGCGGTAACAGGATGGAGGATGTGCATCGATTACCGCAAGCTGAACAATGCAACAAGGAAGGACCACTTCCCGCTACCAGTCATCGATCAAATGCTTGAGAGGTTAGCACAACATTCCTATTTTTGTTACCTTGACGGTTATAGTGGTTTCTTTCAGATCCCGATTCACCCGGATGATCAAGAGAAGACCACATTCACATGCCCATGGGGTACGTTTGCTTATAGGAGGATGCCATTCGGACTTTGCAACGCTCCAGCCACCTTTCAAAGGTGCATGATGGCCATCTTCTCGGAATATATTGAGGAAATCATGGATGTTTTTATGGACGATTTTTCAGTTTATGGTTTCTCATTTGACAATTGTCTTGCTAACCTTTCTCTTGTTTTGCAAAGATGTGAGGAAACTAACCTTGTTCTAAATTGGGAGAAGTGTTAATTCATGGTTATCGAAGGCAATGTGTTAGGACATTTGATCTCCAATAGAGGGATCGAAGTTGATAAGGCTAAGATCGAGACGATAGAGAAGCTTCCTCTTCCATCTTCGGTGAATGGGATAGGGAGTTTCCTAGGACACGTAGGATTTTATAGGAGATTTATCAAGGACTTTTCGAAAATTTTTAAACCGCTAACTAATCTATTGATGAAGGATGTTGTTTTTGAATTTTCGCAGGAATGTTTAGATGCCTTCTATAAGATTCGAGAAGCTCTTATCTCAGCCCCGATAATTCAACTTTCGGATTGGAATCTTCCATTCGAGGTTATGTGTGATGCAAGTGATGTAGCTGTTGGAGCGGTGCTTGGACAAAATAAAGAAGGCCGAACTCACGCCATCTACTATGCTAGCAAGACGCTAGATGAAGCGCAGCTTAACTACGCCACGAATAAGAAGGAATTTCTTGCCGTTGTCTATGCTTTTGAAATGTTTCGTTCTTATCTTGTAGGAGCGAAGGTGATTGTATACACGGACCATTCAGCAATACAGTATTTGCTCACCAAGAAAGATGCGATGCCAAGGCTGATTAGATGGATTCTTCTTCTTCAAAAATTCGATCTAGAGATTCGCGACAAGGAAGGCTCCGAAAATTCTGTTGCGGATCACTTAAGTCGTCTACCACACAGCGAAGGCGATGACCTACCCATCGATGACTCCTTTCTGGACGAATACTTGCAGATAATGGAAGAGTGTATCGATACGATTTCTAGAGGTAACGAACCTTGGTTTGCTGATTTTTAAATTACTTAGTTTATGAGGAAATACCTCCCGGATTATCCTACGCACAAAGAAAGAAGTTCTTTAGGGATGTCCGTCAATACTATTGGAATGAACCTCTACTCTTCAAGAGAGGTCCCGACGGCATCATTAGAAGATGTATACCGGAAGACGAAATACAAAGTGTCATTCATCATTGCCATTCACTTCCTTGTGGAGGACACGCTAGTTCGCATAAAACTAGCGCTAATGTATTGCAATCCGGATTCTTTTGGCCTACTTTATTTAAGGATGTGCAAACCTTTGTTGCTATTTGCGATGCCTTTCAAAGAACAGGAAATATCTCTAGGAGAAATGAGATGCCCCTCAACAACATTCAAGAGGTGGAGATCTTTGACGTTTGGGGAGTCGATTTCATGGGACCATTCCAATCATCTTGTGGAAACCAATACATACTTCTAGCTGTAGATTATGTTTCGAGATGGGTTGAAGCTTTTGCCTCTCCAACTAACGATGCTATGGTGGTTGTCAAGTTCTTTAATAGAACTATTTTCCCAAGGTTTTGGACACCACGAACCATCATTTGTGACGGAGGTTCACACTTTATAGCCCGACAATTCGAAGTTCTACTAGCTAAGTATGGGGTGACTCACAAGATCGCCACACCCTATCATCCGCAAACAAGTGAACAAATGGAGATTTCAAATAGAGAGATTAAAGGAATCCTTGAGAAGACGGTGTCAAAAACAAGGAAGGATTGCTTATTAAAGCTGGATGACGCATTGTGGGCGTATAGAACAGCATACAAGACTCCCATCGGCACAACACCTTACAACCTTGTGAATGGGAAGTCTTGCCATCTCCCACTAGAGCTGGAACATAAGGCGTATTGGGCTGTAAAGTGGTTGAACTTCAGCATGAAGGAAGCGGGTGAGAAGCGCCTCTTGGACCTTAACGAGCTAGAAGAACTCCGCTAGAACGCCTATGAGAACGCCAAGATTTACAAAGAAAGGGCGAAGCGTTGGCATGATAAGCATATCATTCCAAAGTATCTCAAAGAAGGAGACCTTGTTCTCCTCTTTAATTCTAGACTTCGGATCTTTTTAGGTAAGCTTAAGTCTCATTGGACAGGACCTTATGTGATTAAACGTGTTTTTCCCCATGGTGCAGTTGAAGTATGGGGTGAGAAGTGCGGAAGTTTCAAGGTGAACGGTTAACGACTCAAGAAGTATTCACCGGAGCTCCAAGCTGAAGAAATCGCTCCAATTGTCCTCACTTAAACAAAGGAACGGTCTTGCTACGGACCCAAAACAAAGCGCTTCTTGGGAGGCAACCCAAGGTATTGCATTCTCGTTCTTGTTTTTGTTTCCTTCTTAGATTAGGTTAGTTTAGATGTTTTTGTTTGTTTTTCTTCGATACCTTCTGGTATGTTTGTGTCTTTGGATGCCAGGAATAAGTAATGAGCAAAAGAAGAGAGGAAAAGCCGAAAAATTGACGAAACTTGGATTCTTGGCGAAAACAGAGGATTCCACGGCCAAAAAGGCAAAACCACAGCCGTGGTTTCCTTAATTAGGCCGTGGAAAACAAGGTCATAGCTAAATAAAATAAAAACGCCTAAATTCCACGGGTCCGTATATAAACCACGGTCGTGGAACACCCCGACTAGCCGTGGTTTTCAAACTATTTACGGCCACTATATAACCCCTCCTTCTTCACAAAAACTCACACCTCTTCCCCTTCCACGCCCCAAACCACGCCGAACCACCCTCACCCACGTGATTCTTCATCCGGTGACCGATTCGAACAATTATTCAACCTAAAGTGAAGCAAATCGGATCCTCTACAAGATCCCAACAACAAATTGAACAAACAATCGACAATCGCAAAGGAATTTGGATTTTCCCAAATCCAAACCCTAAGTTTTCTCTCTATCTCTTCTTGGTTGAATTTGTTCGTTTTTCTTGCAAATTTCTAGGAGAACTGGAGGGAATTGAACTTAAAAATAGTTTAGGGTTGTTGTTGCTGAGTTTGCTGTGAATTTGCTGATTTTTTGTGTGAAGTCAACGAATTCCACGGGTACCGTACAGTTCTACGGCTGTGGTTTCTGAAGAACAGGCCGTGGTTTTTGCTAATTTGTGAGAAAATATTCGGAACTATAAAATCCAACAGAACCAAGAAGTCAAAGGGTGATGGGTCTTCTTCCCAACCCCATCCTGTAGAACCATCAGTCCCTAGAGTCCCCACTATCCATATCGATTACCTTAGAGCCATGGAAAAGATTTCCAAGCAGAATGTGGTAACTCCTAGGTTCATTGTCATGGAGGAGCTTCAAGAGTTGAATGTGGTTGATGATTTGACTTGGTTACTAGATAAGGCTGGCTTGATTATATTCTCTTCCATTAGGGAGGATGCATATGAGGAGATCACAAGGGAGTTTCTTACTTCTTTTGAGCGTGATGCCGTTAACCGAACGGTTTCATTTAGATTGATGGAGCGCAACTACAATTTCTTCATTGTGCAGTTTGGGATGATGTTTGGGTTCCATGACACGTTCAATGGAACGTTTCCTAGAGGAGTTAAGGCTAAGGAGTTCTGGAAAGAGATAGCTATGATAGTCGGTCATGAGGACCGTTGGCAACCGGCCGATTAGAAGGCCAAGATCATCTACCATCTAGCTATTAAGATAGCCCATAGGATCCTTTCAGAATGCCTATTCCCGAGGACCGAGACCCCTCAAAAGGTCAAAGCCGATGAGCTCTTCATCCTGAATTGCATGATTTCCGGTCACTCTCCGGATTGTGCAACCTTGCTCGCCTCCACCCTTAGTGAAGTGAAGAACAAATCAGCTGGAAATATAGGATATGGAGGCATGGTTACACATATTGCAAACCAGCTAGGAATTGATCATTCTGCTTGTACGAGGGTAGCTGCTGCGAGACCTTTGGGTCTCAATGGTCTCTTGACTAGAGGAATTTTGTTTCCTCACCACCGCGGTCCACCTACCGCAGCCATGCCTTGGGAGGATAGAGGTGGTAGAGGCAGTTCATGGCTCCCGGAGTACTCTCTTAGGCTTAGCCGAGAGAACCGGAAGGAGACCTTTGTTCCTATGCATGCTAACAGGTTAGGAGCTCCTCCTTATGTTTTGGCATAGAATGTACGAGGAGTCGTCACCTCTGCCATGGATCTCTGCAGTATAGATATGTATGTATATGTACTGTGGACTATGTGTATGTGTTATATATATATATATATAAGTTAGGTGTGCATACCCCGTAGATGGCTCGGGCTAGAGGTGCTTCTACTGTAGGCCGGGGTAGGGGTAGACCACCTCTTCATCCGGGCGTGATAGGACGGGACCAGTTCCCGTTGCTGATCCACTAGTGGCGGAGGAGGTTCATGAGGAGATTGCTGAGAGTGTTGTGCCAGAGATGAGGAGTGGTGGAAATAGGAGACATCGGTCACACGGAGTCGAATCAAATGACTTGGATCGTGTATCCATGAGAGGGCCAGAGTTTCGTGATTAGATTCGACATGTAGAGGAGGCTGCTAGAGCAGGTAGACGGGCCACAGATCTACCAGTGCATGAGGGATCTTCTGAGATGTCCCCGGGAGCCACTCAGGTGCAGCTATGTTGCCACATGCTACTGAGACTGTTCGAGCTCTAGAGGAGTATAGAGGGCCTCGACCAGATACCTAGTTGAAGGCATACCATCAGATGGGCGTACCACCTTTCTCTAGGAAGGTGGGATTGGAGACGGAGGTCTGGATCGGGCATGTGGACTCAACTTTAGAGTCTATCAGATGCCGAGAGGACATACGGATAGGGCTAGTGTAGACTCTATTTTGTTACCTTTCACATCAGTGGTGGAGGACTATACAAGCCCGAGCCACTAGCTATGATCAGATGAGGAGTATGATTAGAGACCAATTATGCCCTGCCTCACTGAATAGGGAGAAGTTGCAGGACTTTGTTCAGGCTGGCTTTGAGGATCTGCCGATTGCATACACCATCAGCCTCTTCTAGACAGAGTTTGTATTGCTAGGTCCAGCTGCACCTTCTGAGGACCAGCATTTGTGTATGTTCTCTCCTCGACTAAGGGAAAGTACACGCTCTTATATGGAGGGATTCCATTGTGAGTCCTTGACAGATTACTAGGACTGGGCCACAACTTATGAGCGTGAGAGGGCCAGGCAGAGAAGGGCTTCTCAGATGGGAAGGTCTGAGAAGAGGCAGCGCACTAGACAGACCAGTGGTATGGGAGGAGGTTCTGGTTCTAGGCAGAGCCAGAGACGTTAGGGTTACCCCTCATCTGCATTGAGTGTAGAGAAGGGACGACATTGCTTCAACTGTGGTGATCCTGGACATATACGACCAGAGTGTACGAGACCCCCAGTGACTTGCTACACTTGTGGTAGGATAGGGCACAAAGCGGCCTTCTGTAGGCAAGTTGGAGTTGCATCACAACAGGGTTCTTCTCCTACCAGTGTGAAAGGAGGTGGTCAGAGGATACCTCAACAGTAGACACAAGGACAATAGAGAATCCTAGATCGTCCTTCTACTCAAGGATTTGTTCCCGGGTCGAGTAGAGGTAGAGGTCGTGGTGGGAGCACCACTGACACTAGAGGAGCTCAGGGTAGAGTCTTTGAGCTTGGGAGTGTAGAGGAGCTACCTGCACCGGCTGCTACAAGTACTATTCTACTTCATGGTCTACCTATTAGAGTTTTATTTGATACGTGTTCTAGACATTCCTTCAATTCTGATGTATGTGTTGAACGTCTGGGTTTAGCTACTATAGAGGGGATACCCTTTACTATAGGGTTACCTGATGGTAGTAGGGTTAGAGGTACCCGCGAAATATGTAGTAGTCCCCTTCGTTTAGGGACTCGTGTGTTGCTTGTGGACTTCTTTATCATGCCATTGATGCATGAAGAAGTCATATTAGGTATGGATTGGATTCATAAACACCGTGTGATAATAGATGTTGGTAAGAGGATTGTGACAGTCTCTACCGAGGTAGGTCAAATAGAGGTCTTCCGAGGTTGGGACCTTGGGAAGACGGGTTCTGTCATCAGTGTCATACGAGCAGCGAGGCTGATAGCACAGGGATGTGATGCCTTGTGGTGTTATGGGATGAAGGATGGAGAGAGTCCAGCATTGGAGGGTATTTCAGTGGTCTGTGAGTTTACAAACGTGTTTGCTGAGCCGTCTAGCTTGCCGCATCAAAGGAGTGTGGAATTTAGTGTCAGGTTGGATCTTGGCACAAGACCGATCTCGAAGGCCCCATATTGTATGGGGCGTGTTGAGATGTTGGAGCTGAAGAAGCAACTCAAGGAGTTGGCTGAGAAGGGCTTCACCCTCCCTAGGGTATCCCCATGGGGAGCACATGTCCTCTTTGTGCGGAAGAAGGACGGATCGTTGGGACCGTGCATTGACTACAGAGAGCTGAATAAGGTGACCATCAAGAACAAGTATCCATTGCCTCGTATTGATGATCTTCTTGATCAGCTTCAGGAAGCGACAGTGTTCTCCCGGATCGACCTACGGTCAAGATGTCACAAGTGGAGGGTGAGGGAGTAGGATGTGCACAGGACGGCATTTCGTACCCGTTATTAACACTACGAGTTTGTAGTGATGACATTTGGGCTTACGAATGCCCCAACTGTCTTCATGGAGTTGATGAACAGTATCTTCTTCGACTTCCTTGATCAGTTTGTGGTGGTATTCATTGATGACATTTTGGAGTACTCTCGTAGTAGAGAGGAGCATGCCGGTCAACTGAGGACGGTTTTATAGATTCTGA
The DNA here is from genome assembly GCA_033239045.1 of Fagopyrum esculentum. NCBI lineage: Eukaryota > Viridiplantae > Streptophyta > Magnoliopsida > Caryophyllales > Polygonaceae > Fagopyrum > Fagopyrum esculentum. The sequence goes on from BSUD01000001.1 coordinate 73,687,047, forward strand.
GGGATAGAGAGTTGTATGTCAAGCTCTCTAAGTGCGAGTTTTGGATGTCAAAGGTAGCCTTTTTAGGCCATATTGTCTCTGCCAGCGGGTTCATGGTTGATCCGGCTAAGATTGAGTCTATTGCAGCCTGGACGACACCACCGAACGACAAGGAAGTGCGTAGCTTTCTAGGCCTATCCGGTTATTACCGACGCTTTGTGGAGGGATTTTCTATGATTGCCCGTCCACTTACGAATCTACTGAGGAAGACTACCAGATTTCTGTGGTCTGAGCAGTGTGCCCAGAGTTTTGAGGAGTTGAAGAGACGTTTGACTTCTACTCCTATTTTGGCTCAGCTAGAGGGTTCTGAGGATTTTGTGGTTTACAGTGATGCATCCAATCTAGGTTTGGGATGTGTGTTGATGCAGAGGGGCAGAGTGATTGCTTATGCGTCTAGATAGTTAAAGACGTATGAGGAGAATTACCCGACTCACGATTTGGAGTTGGAAGTGGTAGTTCATGCTTTTAAGATCTAGAGACATTACCTGTATGGTGCTACATGTTAGATCTTCACAGACCATAAGAGTCAAAAGTAGATTTTCACGCAGCGGGAGTTGAATAGTTGCCAGCGTCGATGACTTGAGTTGATCAAGGACTTTGACCTTGAGATTCTGTATCATCCAGGGAAGGCGAACGTTGTCACTGAGACCCTGAGTGAGAAGACGCCTTGAGAGAAGACGATTGTGAGACTGACAGTTGAGCCTCAGCTTCAAAGAGATCTAGCTTGGCTAGAGATGGACATCTAGATTCCTAATGATGATGACCAATTGTACGCTTTACAGGTTCTACGTAGTTTGTTGGATGAGATCCAACAGAAGTAGGGGACCTACCTGACCCTGATGAGGATTAGAGAGAGGATGTCTCGTGGCGAGGCACCACAGTTTTCCATTGGAGGAGATGGGTGATGAGGCACCATGACCGCATCTGTGTACCTGCTGATGCAGAGCTGAGAGAAAGGATTTTACAAGAGGCTCATTGTACACCTTACTAAGTACATCCAGGTACGAGTAAGATGTACCATGATGTGAGACGATCATATTAGTGGGGAGGGTTGAAGCGCGATGTAGCCAGATTTGTGGCACAGTATGCGACTTGTCAGCAGGTCAAGATAGAACATTGCAGACTTGGAGAATAGCTCCATCCACTGTCAGTACCGCATTGGAAGTGGGAGGACATTACATGGACTTTGTGACGGGATTGAGGCCCGGTAGGAGTTTTGATGCTATCTGGGTTGTTGTTGATAGACTGACGAAGACGGCACGTTTCATTCCTATCAGAGAGACGTAGCCAATGAGCAGATTTGCTGAGGAGTACACTAGACAGATAGTGAGACTCCATGGTGTACCGAGGACCATCGTCTTTGATCGAGATGGACGGTTTACCTTGAGACTTTGGTAGAAGATTCAGACTGATTTTGGGACGAGTCTACACTTCACGACTACGTTTCACCCCCAGAAAGTTGGTCAGTCATAGAGGACCATCCAGACCCTTGAGGATATGCTACGAGCTTGAGTTTTGGATTGGGGACAGGGATGGTCAGATTACCTCTCATTGGTTGACTTCTCATACAACAATAATTTGCATGCATCTATTAGGATGGATCCTTATGAGGCACTGTATGGGTGTAGATGCCGTACAGCTTTATGTTGGGACGAGCGTAGCAGTATCAATGAGATACGCTAGAGTAGGGTCTGGATGATATGGCTCGAGTAGCGCTAATTAGAGAGAGGATGTTGGCTGCTCAGAGTCGCCAGAAGTCGTATGCAGACAGAAGGCGTCGACCTCTAGAGTTCAAAGTGGGAGCTCATGTGTGATTGAGTCCCCGATATGTCGGTCCTTTTGAGATACTGGAAAGAGTTGGGAGGCAGCTTACAAATTAGCTTTGCCTCCGAGGTTAGAGGGTGTTCATCCCGTGTTTCATGTGTCTCATCTGAGGGAGTAACCACACCAACTAACAAGTCGTCCACTACGGGGTTAAGGTACTATCCTCATTGGTAGCCTTACGCATTTCTCGATAGCCAACGTACAACATCCCGACTCGTATCCTTCCTCACAACTCGTACCAGAAGGCCTTGAGGGGAAGACCGGAAGAAATTTCCCATTCTAAACCACTGAAACTTCTAACTCAAGAATTCTCAAGCACCATCCCTCTCTGGGAGGTCTTTTACCGTCACTTGCTTAAACGATTCAACGTTATATTGCACAAGACAATCACGCTTCTGTTGATAAACCTCTTACTATTGATATCTAACCATAGGGAAAACTCCAAGCTTTTGTTACCGTTCCTTTATAGTCTCCGCTTGAGGTTATACCACCCGTCTACAACTTCTAAATAGCAATCCGCAGTTTATGCGTTCTCGGTCATCACCGATAACCTTATGGTTGACCTTCTCTAAGGTCGACGACTTACCATTCTTCCATACTTCGTGTCCCTGATCTTCCGAGGCTAACCTCTTTGGGTACTCTACTTCAAACCCGTTAGCTATTTCCATGTTCCATGGTTTCTTCCTCTTTATAGGGTAACCACACTCTTCTCAGCCTCGCACGCCGTATAAATCGCCTTCATAGGCTTAACCGCACCTCATAACATCTTGTAAGCATGTCTTCTCAAAAAGCTCCAACCTTATTCAGCAACTGCTCGCATATCACTTGGTCGTCGTCTTAAGTCTTTCCATAATTAAAGCTCCTTGTTGCGTCACTCCTCTACTCGGGATCACGTCTACTCACACTTTTATCTTCTTGGCGTTACTTATCCTTATCATCATAGCGGAAATAGGTCGACTCCACGTGAATACCCATCATGCTATTCTTCTCTTAACTCTCGTAATTTTTGACTCTTCACTTAACGGTACCTCGTAAGCTTAACTTATGGTATCTTACATTCTTCACACCTGGGTCGATCACTTTTCTCGTCTTGACTCCTAAGCTTAGGAGAGTATAAGAGAAGCTTTACTTCTTGTAATGTAGCACCATCTCTAACCTTGTGGGAATGCACCCATCTCCTCCTTGATTCGCATCTTTAGTTGTCCCCGCGTCTTCTTGAAGAACTTATATACGTTATCTCTATTGGTTTCGTTGTCTTTCCATTCGTGCCTTCTTTGTAACCACTTCCACATCTTTTTGTTACTCCTTTTCCTTGTATTGTCTCCGTTCTAAATTTCACTTAAGTTGTCTCCTGCTGTTCTTTTGCTTGGTTGTCCGTCGTTTACGTCATCTCCAGTCCTTCTGTTCGACATCCTTTAAAAGGAATTCGAGAACGCCATGGTGTTCATTAGCACGAAATGCCCAAACTTGATACTTGAGCGTCCTCCACCGCATGTGAACGCTATCCCAAGCCACATCATCATCTTAAAGGTGATGATCTAATATCATCATCTTAGCTCAAAGGTCCCATAACTCCATATACTACTATATATAAAAGAACACGTATACATAACAATATAAGTCCTATGTCCATATCAATACCAATATAACACATCCGACAATCCATCATAACAATATAAGGTCCAAAACATATAACCGTCCACATATACAACTATACACATAAATCACGTCCATCATGCAACTACGATCCATATATACTATACATATCTACATACATACATACATATATATATATATCAAAAATCCAACAAACTACGTCGCCGAGGTCCGCGGAAGGAGTGGTGATCCCGTACATTCTATCCCAAACCCAACTCATGCATATAATTTTAAAAACTAAAAGTCAAAACATGTGGGGTTCTGTTTATTCCTCATTCGACCTTTAGAAGATTGCGAGTGCCATTGTTGTCAACCTAGGGCTCTGATACCACTTTGTAACACCCCGATTCCGTAGGACTCGGGATGCTACGGGCGAGACCTCACAATGGGTCCTGACCCTTAGCCTGACAACAATTTCACCGGACATTTCCAACAAGGCATAAATAAAGGCAAATACTTAAAGCGTTTTACAATGTATGCAAGGGAAAAACAAGAGAAGGTACAACGTGGAAACTCAACCGAGTCCTCAAAATGACGCAACTCAAACATAAACCAAAACCGTACAACATACAACCATAACCCACAACAACATAAGACATAAACGTCCTCATCCTATAATGTACGGAGACCCCGGCTGTCCACTCCTCCACCTCACTCGGTGGCATACCTAACCTGCAAGGCATCTACACAAACGGTTTAAAACCGTTAGCTCATATTCTAGGCATTAGAATCAATGGGAAAGGCACAAACACACGTAATTCAGAAAAAGCACACAACATACTCAAAAGCACATCAATCCGGTTTATTATCTTTAATATTATTAAATCGTATCCCGTTCTAATTAAACTTAGGTTTGTCACACGCGACCCATGTGGTCCCGCCTCGGTCCATACTTACCGGCAAGGAATGGTACTGATGCATCCGACCGTCTACCCACACGGGCTAGTTGCCGAGAACCTCCTAGACTCTCGCAAGAGCTAGGCAGATGATGTCACCGCCCATTATCATACACTTGGGCCAAAATAATATAAGGTTGGTGGTCCTATTACCGGTTTAGTTGTTATAAACAATAAACAATAACACACACCACCAAACACACATCAATGCTAATACAAGGAATACGAGCTAAATAAGTTTGGAGACTTACCTTATCGCCACACTCAACTCATAGCACTCTTGCTTCCTTAGGGAGGAAGCCCATAACATGCTCACAAGAAGATAATTATATCAACAACTCGCTCAACTCAAGAAGTCTAAGACTTCTACACAAATGATCAACGCAAGATCATTTGACTCACATTCTAGGACCGCATCCTAGAATCCCTCATCCTCACATCACACTCAACATGGGCTAGAAGTCCTTAGACTTCTAGACTCTAAGATCTCACAAACAAAACCCATAACATACTAGGCCAAACACGCCTAGTCTCTACAACTCAACGGTAACCACTCTATGTTAGGATACGCATATCCTAGCCCGCAACCTTACAACTATAATCTCACCATCTCAACCTCACAAGCCTCACAAAGAACATCCATACTCTCATCCTAAGAACCAACTCAAAACATACCATAAAAATCTATAGGACATAACAAGATCCTCGAACACTCACCTAAGGTACAAGCTACTACTTGGCATTCTCATCTATCCTAGGTCCAACCTAGCATGCTTCTATCAACACCACTCTTTAAGATCATCTAACAATACATACTCAAGGTAGTGAACTCACCAAGCAAAAGCACGGACTCGAAAGGGAGAAGAAGACCGCAAGGGAGGGCCGGCAGAGCCAGTGGCCGCCCTTGTGGCCTGGGCTGGCCGCCCCTGCGGCTCACTGGACCGCCCCTACGGCTCAGGTTGGTCGCCCCTGCGGTTTAGTGCAAAGGCCGCCCCTGCGGCGCTGTCCAGCCGCGGGGGCGGTCGAGCTCCAGTGGCTGATCTGCGATGGCTTCTTTGATGGTTTCCTTGATGTGCCATGGCCTCCTAGCTTCCTTTCTTGGCTCCAAAACATCCACCACATGGATCCACACTCAAGCAAACATCCTAGATATAATCCACTCACATGCATGCCAAAAGGGAGAAGAAAAGCTTAAGATCCATTGCTTCCACCATTGAAGCTCAAGGAAGAGGATGAAGAAGATGAAGGGGAAGAAGAAGCTTACTATTGAACTTGGATCTGCACATCACCCCCTTGTTGGACACTTACACAAGAAGAAAAGAAGGAAGGATCATCAAGAGTTGCTCCAATGTCAAGAATGGGAGAAGAGAGCACAAGAAATAGAGTGGAAAAGGAGATCAACGTGAATGAGGAAGGGAGAGATAGAAAAGAACAAGGCTGCAACAAAAGAGGGAACCCAAGGGTCAGCTGACCCATCCTCCCACTTTACGCTAGGAACTGAGAGGTCCAAAAGTAAGGGGAAAACGAGGGGTCGGGGCGGGATTTTGGAATAAATCCCGTTACTCAACGCCTCGTGCCTGCGGGAAAACTTAGCCGGGGAAGGCCGATAACTCGCTAACAATCTGGAATTAAAATTCCGGATGTTACACCTACAATTATAAATTTGGGTAATTTTCTGTAATATCTTTTTGGGGACAAAATCTGTAAATTCGGAAAGTTGGGTTATTAACGTAATTACAATATATGGGGTCAATTGTGTGATTATACCCAAAATGGGAGAATGCCGATTAGGGCTTCTCAACACATTTGCACGCGAGGGCAGTCGGTCTCCGGCGATGCTCGGGCAAGCGAGGGCGGCAACGACAGACGGTGACGAGGAAAGACGCTAGATTCTGGCCAAGGAGATCTACTTGTGCGAGAGAGAAGATTCGTTGATCTTTTTTTAATAAAAGTGCATACTTTGTCAACAAGATTAAAGAAAAGTTTAATAAAAAATGCATTATTAGCTAAATAAGTTCTTATGTTATTTTGTAACGATTTTACAATATTACAAACGAAAATAAATAAAACAATAAAATAACAATAGTAAAACTATAAAATAATAGTACAATAGAAAACTATAAAATAACAGTACAATTATTCTTTTAAACTACGTAAGAAATGATAAGGTAAAAAATAAAATACGTCAGATCTGTAGCACAGGCATGCCACCTAGTTTTTTTTTTAAATAATAAATAAACATCAAGCATCAACTTCCTTAAACAATATCACAAATTCTTTTTCCATCAAGCATTCACTCCTTTCAAAAGGCTTTACATTAATAGTGCAAAACCTTACTTTTGTCTATTGTACAAAAAAATAGAAAGTTATGTCCGTGCTACGCACGGAACTAAAATATATCTTTATTATTTTCTATTTTAATGTTCTATTTGTATAATAATCTTTATATTTTATAAGTAGGGAACCTTTATTAACACAACCTACCACATTTGAATTTAAACAATAAGGACCTTTAGTAAGTTAGACAAGTGTTAATACTTTTTTTCCTATGAAGTATAACTTGTCAATGAGAAAATTTATTGTCATATAACGTACTTTCTTCAAAAGAAAATGATAACGCAAAAAACCATCAAGTTAACAGTTAGTTTTGTTGACAATATTATTGCCGTCCAATTTAATCATATGGTTGTTATTCTTATGAACCCTTGAAAAAAAATCATTATTTGGTACAATATTGAAAATTTTAAGGGTATATGTAAATTCCTTCTTCTTACTTAGTAATGAAGCAATGAGACACGTTGCTCTTTTCTGAACAATGTATAAAATCTCAGTGCTCATATGATGTCATAAAAGTATTTATGTTAAGAGTAAATAAATATAGAAATAAAGGATAATGTTTTGTACGTTGAGAATACTTTATTATATACTGAATCCCATTTTCAGCATACCATGACTTTGATTTTAAATTGTCCCTTGGAACAACTCATCTATTTCATCATATGTTTTAACCACCTCGGCGATGTCGGAGTTGTTGTTAGAATTGGTCTTCATTGTAGTGCATTTCTTGAAGCTATTACTACATGATTGAATTTTGCCTATACAATTTCTATATAGAAATTTCAAAAAATTGTAACCTTTTTGAACAATGACAAATTTGCAGATGCATCAAGTGGAATCTAAAAAAAGTAGAATGAGTGATATTTTAGTCAAAAAAAATAATTCTTTCATTGTAACACCCCAATTTTTGGCTCGTTTGCGATATTTATCTTTTCGGCTGTTATCGATATTTTAATATCTTAAGTACGTTTTATGAGTATTTGAAGTCGTAAATGTTATTTTACGAGTATACGTTATATTAATATCTTAATGATATTCTTTTTATTTAAAATCTCGTTATTTAGTTACGAGATCATTTTACACGTCGCAAGTATAAAATTTGTGAGTTTAATTATATATTCGATCCAAATATTTTTATTCCCGAGTACTTTTATTATTTTTAGATACGTGTACGTATGTTCGTATTATATCTTGTCGGAAAAATCGAGAATTTTTCCCGATTCGGAAATCACGTTCCGAATGTTTTAATCGGATTTGTTATTACTTATTCCTTTTTATTTTATTTTATTTTGACCCAACTACCTGCAGACCTACCCTAGCTTGACCCCTTGTTCTTGCAGCTACCTCTACCCAACTACACGTTTTCCCTCTCCCTTACGACTGATATGTTGCCGGTTGCCCAGCTGAACACGTTTCTTTCATCTCTCTCACTCAGCAGCTTATTCATCTCTTCTCACCATTTCATTGCTCCCTCACCAACCTCCCCAGCCTTCACCCTTTCCCTTCTCTCCCTGGCGAACAAACAACTCCCCTCTCCCCCTCTGTTTCCTACCAACAGCTTCTTCCCGACTCATGATGTTGCCGTCTCTCCACCTCCGTCCCGCATTCGAGCCGCCGCCAAGTCACACCGCCGAGAGCCTTGCCGCACTGTCTCTTCCCGTCGCAGATATCAGGAGCCATTGCCTCCCTTCATTGACACAGGAGGAAGCTCCTTGCCGCCGCCACAATGAGATCGCGCCAACACCACCGGAGACAACCGCCTGGGAGGAGCACTGCGGCCGATACCTTCGCCCTGCCTTGCTTCGCCCTAGCCGGAGCCATCGGAGACCGCCGCCGCCCTGCATCTCCCTTCCCAGCGAGCCTGTGTATCGATTGAGGATGAAGATCCTTTTTAGGGTTTTATCAAACCGGGCCCCTCTTTCTTGGTTAATTGCAAATGTAACCCATTATTTTGTATTTACAGATTTGACCCACATTTCGGAAAGTGTCAATTATACCCCTGCTGAACATAATTACATATTTTGCCCAATGTTTTATTTTCTGAAAATGACCCAAGTTTCTTGAGTTGTATATTATTCCCAGAAAATGTATTTACGGGTTTTAAACTTGGATTTTACTTCGAGCTTATTCTTATATTTATATACTATATATTATGTCCATTGATGGATTAAATTTGGTTTATGGCTCGAAGTTTTAATTGTGGTTTTATGACCAAGTTTCTAGAATTTAATATTTTGCCATGGAAGGGTTATTACGGATTTTAACGCGGGCTTTTCAAATCGAGTTTTCCTTAGTTTTATGTATATTAAATATCCCGATCAAATTTAGCGTATTAGCTAAATTTGTGTAGCTTTGGTTTTAGGTCCGGAAGCGCTCCGATAAAGACCTAACAAGTCCAAGTCGACATCCGTTGATCGATTTCCGTCTTTTGACGTCGTGTGAGTATCCTTTCCCTCGTTCTAGTTATGTTTAGAGGTAGTATCATGCTAGGATGGATCTAGCATAACTTAGAGTTAATGCCAAGTAGTGGCTTTGAACCTTAGGTGAGTTTTGAGGATTTGATATTGTTTGATGGATTTATGTTGATTCTAAGCTTGAGGTGTTGATTGTCTTGTGAGGTTGTTATATTAAGTTATATGGTTGATCTTGTGAGCGTTTTGAGGCTCGAGGTGGGGTTGTATGATCTTGTGAGATTTTGGAGTTTAGGTTTGGCTTATCCTAGTTGTGTTGTGAGTTATGATCTTGCGAGATCCGAGAGTTTAGAAGTCTTAGGACTTCTAGCTTGTGTTGAGTGTGATGTGAGCATGAGGGATTCTAGGATGCGGTCCTAGAATTAAGAGTCAAATGGTCTTGCGTAGATCATTTGTATAGAAGTCTAAGACTTCTATTATGAGTGGGTGGTTGATATAGTTACCTTCTTGTGAGCAGGTTATGGGCTTCCTCTCCTAAGGAAGCGAGAGTGTTGTGAGTTGAGTGTGGTGACAAGGTAAGTCTCCGGACTTACTTAGCTCGTATTCTATGTATTAGATTCGATGTGTGTTTGGTGGTGTGTGTTTTATCGCTTTCATTATAACTTATAAAACCGGAATTAGGATTACCGACCTTTATATATTATTTGGCCCAAGTGTATGATAACGGGCGGTGACAACTTGTCTAGCTCTTGCGTAGAGTTAGGAGGTTCTTGGCGACTAGCCCGTGTGGTTAGACGGTCGGAGACATCCACCGTTCCATGCGGTAAGTGGGGACCGAGGCGAGTTTCGGGAGATTCTCGTGTCACAAAAGAAGTTGAATTAGAACGGGATACGACTTAATAATAAAAAGATAATAAACCGGACTTGTGTGATTTGGTGTACATTGTGTGTTATGTTGATTTACTTGTGTTTGTGCCTTTCACCTTGATTCTAATGCTTCGAATATTAGCTAACGGTTTTATACCGATTGTTGTAGATTGCCTTGCAGGTTAGGAATGCGGCCGAGAGATCCGGAAGAGTGGGCAGCCGGGGTTCCGTACATTTTAGGAGTGGGTTTTGGTTGGAGTCGGGTTGTGTATTATTCGTTTATTATGATTGTATGTCGTGTGTTGGCGTTTAGTCTTGGAGTTGTATTTTCGGCTGAAGTCTTTGGTTTGTTCGGTTTCGGGTTTCATTACATTGCATAAAAATGTATTTCGTTTTTGGCCTTTATTTGTGCCTTGTTGCAAGATCCGGTGAAATTGTTGTCAGGCTAAGGGTCGGGACCCATTGTGAGGTCCCAACCCGTAGCGCCCCGAGTCCCGCGGATTCGGGGTGTTACAAAAGTGGTATCAGAGCCCTAGGTTGACAACAATGGCACTCGCAATCTTCTAAAGGCCGAATAAGGAATAAACAGAACCCCACGGGTTCTGAGTTTTCGTTTTCAAAATCACATGCATGAGTCGGGGTAGAATGTACGGACCACCACTCCTTCCGCGGATCTCGGCAGCTTAGTTTATTAGGTTTTGATACGTATATATATATGTATATATAGATATGGATATGACGTTTGTAGTTATGCATGATAGAATTGATGTGTATCTTTGTGATTGTATGTTGCATGATGAACTTGATATATATGTATAGTTGTATATATGGACTATAGTACATGTTTGGACCTTGTATTGTTGTAATGTATTTTCTGGATATGGCATATTAGTAGATATATGGACTTAGGATTTATATAGTTATGTATACGTATTCTTATTATATATAATACTAGCATATGAAGTTACGGGACCTAATAGAAAAGATGATAAGTATAGTATCATCACCTTTAAAGACGATATGGTTGGCTTGGGATAGCGTTCATACGTGGAGTACACTCAAATATCGAATTGAGCATTTCGTGTTAACGAACACCATGGCGTTCTCGGATTCCTTTAAAAGGATGTCGAAGAGGAGGATTAGCGATGACATAAACGAAGGACAAACAAGTAGAAAGAAGAACTCGAGACGAATAAAGAGAGATCGAGATGGAGCAATACAAGTAAGGGAGCAACGTTAAGGTATATAAGTGGTTATAAAGAAACCGGGGTTGTACGACAACGAGACCAATAGTGAAAACGAACTTAAGTTCTTCAAGAAGACGCGTGGATAACTAAAGATGCGGATCGACGAGAAGATGAGTATGTTCTAGAAAGGTTAAAGGTGGTATTCCATTAAGATGCAAAGCTTTCCTTAGACGTTTCTAAGCATTGGAGGGTAGAAGAGAAAAGTGAACGAAACATGTGGGAAGGATTTAAATACCGTAAGTTAAACTTGCGAGGTACCAAGAAGTGAAGAGTCAAAAATACGAGGGTAACGAGGAGGATCACATGGTGAAAGTTCACATAGTAGAATTACCTGGCGGAGTCAATCATTTTCCGTCATTGAGATGAAACTGAGCAACACTAAGAAGGAGGAAGGGTGTGTGGATGGTGATCTTCAGAAGATGAAAGATAAAACAAGGAGTTTTGATTGAAAGACCAACCTAGAGAAGAGAGAGTAGTTACTATCCATAGAGATGTGGGGAAGATGCACTTACAAGATATTATGAAGAACGGTTAAGCCTATGAACGGGAGTTATGCGACACAACAAGGACGAGAAGGTATAGTTACCTTATAGAAGAAGAAGGAAGCGTGGAGCGTATAAAGAGTTAACGGAGTGTGTGGAGGGTGAAATAAGCAAGTGAAGTTTAAGACAGAGTGCCCTGAGAGGGTAGCCTTCAGGAGAATGGTAACATGGAGGGTAAGAAGAATGGTAAGTCATTGACATTGGAGAAGGTCAGTTATAAGCTAATTGGTAACAACCAAGAACGCATGTGTGCGGGTTGTCTATTGATGAGTGTAGATGAGAAGAGTAGGCAAGACAATGGCATGAAGGATCGGTAACAAGAGCTTGGAGGATTTCCGGTGGTTCGGTGTAAGTAGTGAGGAAGTATGTCAACTAAGTACAATTGTCTTAAT
>BSUD01000001.1:73699267-73717643 GCA_033239045.1 Fagopyrum esculentum
TGTAACACCCCAATTTTTGGCTCGTTTGCGATATTTATCTTTTCGGCTGTTATCGATATTTTAATATCTTAAGTACGTTTTATGAGTATTTGAAGTCGTAAATGTTATTTTACGAGTATACGTTATATTAATATCTTAATGATATTCTTTTTATTTAAAATCTCGTTATTTAGTTACGAGATCATTTTACACGTCGCAAGTATAAAATTTGTGAGTTTAATTATATATTCGATCCAAATATTTTTATTCCCGAGTACTTTTATTATTTTTAGATACGTGTACGTATGTTCGTATTATATCTTGTCGGAAAAATCGAGAATTTTTCCCGATTCGGAAATCACGTTCCGAATGTTTTAATCGGATTTGTTATTACTTATTCCTTTTTATTTTATTTTATTTTGACCCAACTACCTGCAGACCTACCCTAGCTTGACCCCTTGTTCTTGCAGCTACCTCTACCCAACTACACGTTTTCCCTCTCCCTTACGACTGATATGTTGCCGGTTGCCCAGCTGAACACGTTTCTTTCATCTCTCTCACTCAGCAGCTTATTCATCTCTTCTCACCATTTCATTGCTCCCTCACCAACCTCCCCAGCCTTCACCCTTTCCCTTCTCTCCCTGGCGAACAAACAACTCCCCTCTCCCCCTCTGTTTCCTACCAACAGCTTCTTCCCGACTCATGATGTTGCCGTCTCTCCACCTCCGTCCCGCATTCGAGCCGCCGCCAAGTCACACCGCCGAGAGCCTTGCCGCACTGTCTCTTCCCGTCGCAGATATCAGGAGCCATTGCCTCCCTTCATTGACACAGGAGGAAGCTCCTTGCCGCCGCCACAATGAGATCGCGCCAACACCACCGGAGACAACCGCCTGGGAGGAGCACTGCGGCCGATACCTTCGCCCTGCCTTGCTTCGCCCTAGCCGGAGCCATCGGAGACCGCCGCCGCCCTGCATCTCCCTTCCCAGCGAGCCTGTGTATCGATTGAGGATGAAGATCCTTTTTAGGGTTTTATCAAACCGGGCCCCTCTTTCTTGGTTAATTGCAAATGTAACCCATTATTTTGTATTTACAGATTTGACCCACATTTCGGAAAGTGTCAATTATACCCCTGCTGAACATAATTACATATTTTGCCCAATGTTTTATTTTCTGAAAATGACCCAAGTTTCTTGAGTTGTATATTATTCCCAGAAAATGTATTTACGGGTTTTAAACTTGGATTTTACTTCGAGCTTATTCTTATATTTATATACTATATATTATGTCCATTGATGGATTAAATTTGGTTTATGGCTCGAAGTTTTAATTGTGGTTTTATGACCAAGTTTCTAGAATTTAATATTTTGCCATGGAAGGGTTATTACGGATTTTAACGCGGGCTTTTCAAATCGAGTTTTCCTTAGTTTTATGTATATTAAATATCCCGATCAAATTTAGCGTATTAGCTAAATTTGTGTAGCTTTGGTTTTAGGTCCGGAAGCGCTCCGATAAAGACCTAACAAGTCCAAGTCGACATCCGTTGATCGATTTCCGTCTTTTGACGTCGTGTGAGTATCCTTTCCCTCGTTCTAGTTATGTTTAGAGGTAGTATCATGCTAGGATGGATCTAGCATAACTTAGAGTTAATGCCAAGTAGTGGCTTTGAACCTTAGGTGAGTTTTGAGGATTTGATATTGTTTGATGGATTTATGTTGATTCTAAGCTTGAGGTGTTGATTGTCTTGTGAGGTTGTTATATTAAGTTATATGGTTGATCTTGTGAGCGTTTTGAGGCTCGAGGTGGGGTTGTATGATCTTGTGAGATTTTGGAGTTTAGGTTTGGCTTATCCTAGTTGTGTTGTGAGTTATGATCTTGCGAGATCCGAGAGTTTAGAAGTCTTAGGACTTCTAGCTTGTGTTGAGTGTGATGTGAGCATGAGGGATTCTAGGATGCGGTCCTAGAATTAAGAGTCAAATGGTCTTGCGTAGATCATTTGTATAGAAGTCTAAGACTTCTATTATGAGTGGGTGGTTGATATAGTTACCTTCTTGTGAGCAGGTTATGGGCTTCCTCTCCTAAGGAAGCGAGAGTGTTGTGAGTTGAGTGTGGTGACAAGGTAAGTCTCCGGACTTACTTAGCTCGTATTCTATGTATTAGATTCGATGTGTGTTTGGTGGTGTGTGTTTTATCGCTTTCATTATAACTTATAAAACCGGAATTAGGATTACCGACCTTTATATATTATTTGGCCCAAGTGTATGATAACGGGCGGTGACAACTTGTCTAGCTCTTGCGTAGAGTTAGGAGGTTCTTGGCGACTAGCCCGTGTGGTTAGACGGTCGGAGACATCCACCGTTCCATGCGGTAAGTGGGGACCGAGGCGAGTTTCGGGAGATTCTCGTGTCACAAAAGAAGTTGAATTAGAACGGGATACGACTTAATAATAAAAAGATAATAAACCGGACTTGTGTGATTTGGTGTACATTGTGTGTTATGTTGATTTACTTGTGTTTGTGCCTTTCACCTTGATTCTAATGCTTCGAATATTAGCTAACGGTTTTATACCGATTGTTGTAGATTGCCTTGCAGGTTAGGAATGCGGCCGAGAGATCCGGAAGAGTGGGCAGCCGGGGTTCCGTACATTTTAGGAGTGGGTTTTGGTTGGAGTCGGGTTGTGTTTTATTATTCGTTTATTATGATTGTATGTCGTGTGTTGGCGTTTAGTCTTGGAGTTGTATTTTCGGCTGAAGTCCTTTGTTGTATTCTTTCGGGTTTTCTTTTCATTACATTGCATAAAAATGTATTTCGTTTTTGGCCTTTATTTGTGCCTTGTTGCAAGATCCGGTGAAATTGTTGTCAGGCTAAGGGTCGGGACCCATTGTGAGGTCCCAACCCGTAGCGCCCCGAGTCCCGCGGATTCGGGGTGTTACAAAAGTGGTATCAGAGCCCTAGGTTGACAACAATGGCACTCGCAATCTTCTAAAGGCCGAATAAGGAATAAACAGAACCCCACGGGTTCTGAGTTTTCGTTTTCAAAATCACATGCATGAGTCGGGGTAGAATGTACGGACCACCACTCCTTCCGCGGATCTCGGCAGCTTAGTTTATTAGGTTTTGATACGTATATATATATGTATATATAGATATGGATATGACGTTTGTAGTTATGCATGATAGAATTGATGTGTATCTTTGTGATTGTATGTTGCATGATGAACTTGATATATATGTATAGTTGTATATATGGACTATAGTACATGTTTGGACCTTGTATTGTTGTAATGTATTTTCTGGATATGGCATATTAGTAGATATATGGACTTAGGATTTATATAGTTATGTATACGTATTCTTATTATATATAATACTAGCATATGAAGTTACGGGACCTAATAGAAAAGATGATAAGTATAGTATCATCACCTTTAAAGACGATATGGTTGGCTTGGGATAGCGTTCATACGTGGAGTACACTCAAATATCGAATTGAGCATTTCGTGTTAACGAACACCATGGCGTTCTCGGATTCCTTTAAAAGGATGTCGAAGAGGAGGATTAGCGATGACATAAACGAAGGACAAACAAGTAGAAAGAAGAACTCGAGACGAATAAAGAGAGATCGAGATGGAGCAATACAAGTAAGGGAGCAACGTTAAGGTATATAAGTGGTTATAAAGAAACCGGGGTTGTACGACAACGAGACCAATAGTGAAAACGAACTTAAGTTCTTCAAGAAGACGCGTGGATAACTAAAGATGCGGATCGACGAGAAGATGAGTATGTTCTAGAAAGGTTAAAGGTGGTATTCCATTAAGATGCAAAGCTTTCCTTAGACGTTTCTAAGCATTGGAGGGTAGAAGAGAAAAGTGAACGAAACATGTGGGAAGGATTTAAATACCGTAAGTTAAACTTGCGAGGTACCAAGAAGTGAAGAGTCAAAAATACGAGGGTAACGAGGAGGATCACATGGTGAAAGTTCACATAGTAGAATTACCTGGCGGAGTCAATCATTTTCCGTCATTGAGATGAAACTGAGCAACACTAAGAAGGAGGAAGGGTGTGTGGATGGTGATCTTCAGAAGATGAAAGATAAAACAAGGAGTTTTGATTGAAAGACCAACCTAGAGAAGAGAGAGTAGTTACTATCCATAGAGATGTGGGGAAGATGCACTTACAAGATATTATGAAGAACGGTTAAGCCTATGAACGGGAGTTATGCGACACAACAAGGACGAGAAGGTATAGTTACCTTATAGAAGAAGAAGGAAGCGTGGAGCGTATAAAGAGTTAACGGAGTGTGTGGAGGGTGAAATAAGCAAGTGAAGTTTAAGACAGAGTGCCCTGAGAGGGTAGCCTTCAGGAGAATGGTAACATGGAGGGTAAGAAGAATGGTAAGTCATTGACATTGGAGAAGGTCAGTTATAAGCTAATTGGTAACAACCAAGAACGCATGTGTGCGGGTTGTCTATTGATGAGTGTAGATGAGAAGAGTAGGCAAGACAATGGCATGAAGGATCGGTAACAAGAGCTTGGAGGATTTCCGGTGGTTCGGTGTAAGTAGTGAGGAAGTATGTCAACTAAGTACAATTGTCTTAATCAAGTAATATCGCATGGGATCAAAGAAAGCGAATGTAACTGACCTCCTAGGGAGGAATTGTAATGACCCTTTGCGACCTTCTTCGGTCATGAGAACGACATATGGGAGAGCGACCCAGATTAGAAGTTTTAAGGTTTGATCATGGTAAAGGAAACCAGTAGATCAAGAGGAAGGTGATATTTTCATTGTTTGTGGTGCGTAGATGGGAGTATAATAAGAGGATGCATAGTATGTTCATTCTAATGAAATGGAGGGTATGTTTTAGTGAGCAAAAGATGAAAGAGAGGCGGCAAACTCACACAAAAGAGCCATGGTTGCTCTGGTTTGAAAGAGAGGACCTAGATTAGGGCAACACTTCAAGTTTGGAATTACGATTTAGTGATTAGTGGAGTAAAGAGTGAATCTTTTTGTGATTATGGTTGGGAAGTTCTGTCTTAAGGCACGCTGTCACATATGTGAAGTTGCTCATAGAATATCAAGAAGTGCATAAGGTGACCAACAAGAGTAAGAGAAAACTGAGGTTTCGAAGTTTGAAGTCGATATGAGACGTACAAGAAGTACATGAAAGATTGAGGTTAGAGCCTCTATGGTCGGTTTGATGTTGCATAAGGAAATGAAGTGTAAGGTTCTACACCTATTTGAAGAAAGGATGTCTATAGTGAAAGCTGATGTGGGATACGGAGAGCTCCTCCCATAGGTTGGGATGTCCGAGGAAACGAAGGAGATTGTATCAATTTGTTTTAAGGCATGAACGAGTCTTGTAGTTAAGACCTTTGTGACTGAACACATGCGCGAGATCAAGAGATGTTATTATCTCCATTCCTTTGAAGTGAGAAGAGGGATTAAGTTGAATTATTGTTTAACCAAGGCTTCAAGAGCCGGAAGATTCGAGCCAGTTCCACGAGTTCAGGAGATGAAGGATTTGTGAAAGAAGACTATCGACATTGTACCTACGGATGGAACATTACATTTGTGGAAGGATGTCACCCCAACAGATCGGGGTGGACCACTTGTCAAGTGTAGAACTAGGTCGTGTCGGTCATTATGAGATGAAATGGGTAGAGAAAAGATGGAACCCGAGATAGAACAATTTCCAATGCATCAGAAGGTAGATTTTACCATTGAGATGATTTGAAGTTCATGTTGGAAGTGTATTTTGAACTATTTATTTTAAGTTCATATGAGAAAATATCTTGAATTTTTGATTTGAAGTTATTATAGAGGACACCAGTTTGCAAGGAAGAGACGGTTATCTTCGTTTGTACATTGATTACCGTTAGTTGAACAAGATAATGGAGAGAGACAAGTATCCCTTATAACGAATTGACGATTTACTCGATCGGTCACGAGGGTCAGTAGTCGTTCCTAACATTGATTTAAGTTCTGATTGCCACCAATTGAGAATTCGAGATCAGGATATTGCAAATACGACATTCCGTACAAGGTATGGTCACCATGAGCCTGTCGTGATGTCATATGGGCTTATTAATGCCTCGTATAAGATATTTGGTCTACTCTCTAAGTAGAGAGCAATTGTATGACCAGTTGTCTCAAGGTGGAGACCACCGAAGGATGTAAAAAGAAGTTACAAATTTTCTTGGTCATGCCGGTCATTACCGGATTTGGGGAGAGATTCTCCAAAGTAACACCGTCTAGGACTAACCTATTTCGGAAGACAAGAAATTTTGAGCAGGAAAAGTATCATAAGAGTTGTTAAGAGATAAGAGAAGAGTCATTAGACAACTATTTTGACATTGCCTCGAGGTATGATGGGTTTGAAGTGTACAAATGATTCTTGATTGAGTATTGAGGAAAGATGTAAGAGTAATAATATATGTGCCTTGTTAGTAAAAGTGGTGTGCAGTAAAGTACTTCCTTCGTTACTTGGAATTGCCACAAGAATTGAGGAAACGTAACATCAAAGTTTTGTTTGACAAGAACCAAAGCTAATAGTGTAAATTGGAAGTTTACCTGTTGGCATGGCCGCCGAGAGTAGAGGGAGTTCACCCGGTATTTCATGTGTATCAATCCGAGAAGTATAGGTATGACTCGAGAAGTTTTGCAGGTCTTGATGAGTTAGTGGCGTCGTAAGACCAATGAGGCTAATAGGAAGTCGGAGGATAATATCTTTAGTTGAAGTTACGCTGAGTTAGTAGCATCGATAGAATCGACGGGTTATACCTAGTTCTTCCTTAGTTGTGTTATGTGTATATGTGATGTTATATGCGGTTTGTGCCCCGTGCGGGAATGTGTGTTATGTCCGGTTACATATATTGCGATGGTGGTTGGAGAAGTTTGTGTGTATATATTAGAAGGTTAGCCTTCTTAGTTTGAGAGTTCATACCTCGACCTTAGGGACCGAGAAGTTTGACGCCTAACAAGTTTCGGGACGAAACTTATTTTTTAGGGGGATTTGATGTAACACCCCAATTTTTGGCTCGTTTGCGATATTTATCTTTTCGGCTGTTATCGATATTTTAATATCTTAAGTACGTTTTATGAGTATTTGAAGTCGTAAATGTTATTTTACGAGTATACGTTATATTAATATCTTAATGATATTCTTTTTATTTAAAATCTCGTTATTTAGTTACGAGATCATTTTACACGTCGCAAGTATAAAATTTGTGAGTTTAATTATATATTCGATCCAAATATTTTTATTCCCGAGTACTTTTATTATTTTTAGATACGTGTACGTATGTTCGTATTATATCTTGTCGGAAAAATCGAGAATTTTTCCCGATTCGGAAATCACGTTCCGAATGTTTTAATCGGATTTGTTATTACTTATTCCTTTTTATTTTATTTTATTTTGACCCAACTACCTGCAGACCTACCCTAGCTTGACCCCTTGTTCTTGCAGCTACCTCTACCCAACTACACGTTTTCCCTCTCCCTTACGACTGATATGTTGCCGGTTGCCCAGCTGAACACGTTTCTTTCATCTCTCTCACTCAGCAGCTTATTCATCTCTTCTCACCATTTCATTGCTCCCTCACCAACCTCCCCAGCCTTCACCCTTTCCCTTCTCTCCCTGGCGAACAAACAACTCCCCTCTCCCCCTCTGTTTCCTACCAACAGCTTCTTCCCGACTCATGATGTTGCCGTCTCTCCACCTCCGTCCCGCATTCGAGCCGCCGCCAAGTCACACCGCCGAGACCTCCTGCTGCTAGAAACTGAAAACAGAGGGAGAAGGTACGCTATTGACGCCGCCTGCCCGGCTGCAAGCTGCTGCCGCCTTCGATCTTCCAAGCAACGCCGGAAGAGAGTCTCTAGCACCAGGAACCCCTTGAACCGCCACCCTCGACGCTCCATTCCAGTGCAGAAGAGACCGCCTCCTCCTTGTTTCATCGCCCCTGCGCAACTCGCCGGAGAAGGAAGGCCGCCCTCTTGTTGTCGTCAAGCTTGCCGGAGGAGCCTCGCCGCAGCCCTGCTGTCTCCTCGCTGGCGGAGCGCGCCCTAGCCAAGCCACCGCCTGAAACATTATGCTCCTCACCGCTGGCTTCATTCTACGGGTTATATGAAACCCTATTTTTCTATTTAAAAATTTGGCCTTGAGTTTTACTTAATTGCAAAGTGTGGCCAGCTTCTATAATTACAGAATATGACCTTATTTACTTTTTCAGAATATGACCCCAAGTTTATAAAATTGCTCGTATTTGCCCGGAAAATGTATTTATTGGTTTTAAATTTGGGATTTACTTGAATTATATTTTTATTTATATATACCATACATATTATGCTCAGGTTGGATTAATTCCGGGTTATGACTCAAAGATTAAATTATGAAATTTTAACGTGGCTTTGAAAACGAGTTTTACCTTGGGTTTATGATGTTATACAATTTGCGCAAAATATATATTTACGGTTTTAACTTGGATTTTAAAAGTGGGGTTTTCCTTAGTTTTATGTATATTAAATATCCCGATCAAATTTAGCGTATTAGCTAAATTTGTGTAGCTTTGGTTTTAGGTCCGGAAGCGCTCCGATAAAGACCTAACAAGTCCAAGTCGACATCCGTTGATCGATTTCCGTCTTTTGACGTCGTGTGAGTATCCTTTCCCTCGTTCTAGTTATGTTTAGAGGTAGTATCATGCTAGGATGGATCTAGCATAACTTAGAGTTAATGCCAAGTAGTGGCTTTGAACCTTAGGTGAGTTTTGAGGATTTGATATTGTTTGATGGATTTATGTTGATTCTAAGCTTGAGGTGTTGATTGTCTTGTGAGGTTGTTATATTAAGTTATATGGTTGATCTTGTGAGCGTTTTGAGGCTCGAGGTGGGGTTGTATGATCTTGTGAGATTTTGGAGTTTAGGTTTGGCTTATCCTAGTTGTGTTGTGAGTTATGATCTTGCGAGATCCGAGAGTTTAGAAGTCTTAGGACTTCTAGCTTGTGTTGAGTGTGATGTGAGCATGAGGGATTCTAGGATGCGGTCCTAGAATTAAGAGTCAAATGGTCTTGCGTAGATCATTTGTATAGAAGTCTAAGACTTCTATTATGAGTGGGTGGTTGATATAGTTACCTTCTTGTGAGCAGGTTATGGGCTTCCTCTCCTAAGGAAGCGAGAGTGTTGTGAGTTGAGTGTGGTGACAAGGTAAGTCTCCGGACTTACTTAGCTCGTATTCTATGTATTAGATTCGATGTGTGTTTGGTGGTGTGTGTTTTATCGCTTTCATTATAACTTATAAAACCGGAATTAGGATTACCGACCTTTATATATTATTTGGCCCAAGTGTATGATAACGGGCGGTGACAACTTGTCTAGCTCTTGCGTAGAGTTAGGAGGTTCTTGGCGACTAGCCCGTGTGGTTAGACGGTCGGAGACATCCACCGTTCCATGCGGTAAGTGGGGACCGAGGCGAGTTTCGGGAGATTCTCGTGTCACAAAAGAAGTTGAATTAGAACGGGATACGACTTAATAATAAAAAGATAATAAACCGGACTTGTGTGATTTGGTGTACATTGTGTGTTATGTTGATTTACTTGTGTTTGTGCCTTTCACCTTGATTCTAATGCTTCGAATATTAGCTAACGGTTTTATACCGATTGTTGTAGATTGCCTTGCAGGTTAGGAATGCGGCCGAGAGATCCGGAAGAGTGGGCAGCCGGGGTTCCGTACATTTTAGGAGTGGGTTTTGGTTGGAGTCGGGTTGTGTTTTATTATTCGTTTATTATGATTGTATGTCGTGTGTTGGCGTTTAGTCTTGGAGTTGTATTTTCGGCTGAAGTCCTTTGTTGTATTCTTTCGGGTTTTCTTTTCATTACATTGCATAAAAATGTATTTCGTTTTTGGCCTTTATTTGTGCCTTGTTGCAAGATCCGGTGAAATTGTTGTCAGGCTAAGGGTCGGGACCCATTGTGAGGTCCCAACCCGTAGCGCCCCGAGTCCCGCGGATTCGGGGTGTTACATTCATTTTTTTATAGTGACCGTGGGATGAAGAAAAACATGTGTAATGGTGAGACTCATACAAGAAATGTTTGTAATTTAATGTTGTGAAAGGTTTGTAATTTACCATTTTGATATAGTTTTATAAAAGGCAAACATGTGAATATTGACTTAAATCATTTAGTACTTTTTTATGCAGTTTGATAACAAGGTCTAAATTTATTTAATAGTTTGTAGATAGTTTTTATGTAGGTTTAAAGATGGTTAAAAATTACTTTATTGTCTTAAATCATCTATTGTTCTAAAAATCCTATTTTACATGTCCTTGGAAGAGAATATTGATTATTTAAATTATTTAGTGGTCTAAAATTCTATTTTACATGTATTTGGAAGAGATTACACATTGTAGTTTGACATAAGGTCTTAAACCATTTACTTTTTTTGTGGGTACTTTTTATGAAATCAAAAGAAGGCTTGAAATAATTTTATTGGCTTAAACCATTTAGTCCTTTAAAATCCTATTTACATGTCTTTGAAATGGAATACACACTCATGTTTTGAAGCATTTAATGCTTAAATAAGGCATGAAAGAATTATATTGGCTTAAATCATTTATTCCTTTGAAATCCTATTTTGCATGATTTTGGAAGAGAAAATTGATAGTTTGAATCATTTAGAGTTCTAAAATTCTATTTTATATGTCTTTGAAACAGAATAAACATTGATATTTTGAATTTTTTTTTAATGCTTTAAAATTCTATTTTACACGTGGATATAGATAGAGTTTTAATTTTACTACATTTGACTATTTTTCAATAACAAAAAAATAAATAAATATTTTAACGATTATTTTTGAGATATTTTTGAGACATGATTATTGTATAATGTATATATAAGCAATTATATTTTCAAAATATTAAATTTACCATTTTTTTGTTCATACCAATATTTAAAAATCTTATTTTGCATGTTTTTGGAAGAAAAAATTGATGGTTTAAATTATTTAGTGTTCTAAAATCTTATTGTAAATAAAATATAAAGATGAAGCATTAACCCCTTAAACAATATCACAAATTATTTTACTAACAAGCATTAACCTCCTTCAAAAAACCTCTACATTAATTGTGGTTGCACTATATTAGATATTTAGGATTTTTTTCCTAAATAATAAGAAAACCAAAAATATTTTCTAGGATTAGGAATGGAATAAAAGTTATTCCGAGAATAGGAAGGACATTAGGTTCGGAGTAGACCCGTTGTTTAAAACTGCGGGTTAATATGAATAACCCGCAGTTTAAAACTGCGAGTTTTAATTTTTTTTTTTTTTTTTTTACACATAACCCGCAGTTTGGAACTGCGGGTTTCTTTATTTTTTTATTTTTTTTAAGAAACCCGCAGTTCTAAACTGCGGGTTTCTTTATTTTTATTTTTATAAGAAACCCGCAGTTTAGAACTGTGGGTTTGTTTAAAAAAAAAGTTTTCCATAATTTTATGTGTGAAAAAAAACCACGTTAGATATGATATATATAATAATAATAGTAGCTTAATCTGTTTTATTTTGTATTGTTTTTTTATCAAGTAGTAGTAATAATAATAATGGTAATTGTAATTTTTTAAATTGAAAATCACGTTAGATATAGATATGGTGTATATGATCGGTAAATATGAAAATTTTTGGAAAATGGTAATCTCCGACTAACAAAAAATATAAAATATGGTAATTATAAAGTGGTCTTGACATGCTAAAAAACTGATGAAAGTCCGAGATCGTTAATATTTCTTGACATGGTAAAAAAAATGGTCTTGACATGCTAAAAAACGCAAAATATGGTAATCATCAAGTGGTCCTTTTTTCTTGCTCTACCTCGTCTCCCACCTCTCCGCTCTCCTCCAGAAGTTGATCCGTCTTCATTAATTGTCGATAAGGGACGTGGAACCGAAACATGTGGCTCGTCCGAATCAATACGTGCAATAGGATCTCTATATTGGGCATAATGTAGCGGAGGTGGAGATGCAAATAAATTTGGTCGCCCCGAGATCGATGGGCCCTGAAAATCCATCATGGGTTGCATATTATTTAAAGTGAAGCGGCTGAAGCCCATTGGAGTGAAGCTCGATGGAGAATAGTCCGGAAATCCCGATGGAGTGAAGCTCGACGGCGTAGGCAATGATGACCCGTCGGTATGAGAAAGATGGGTGTATCGTGGAACCTCAGGTGTAGGCATATAAGATGAAGTCGATCCTCCTGTAGCACCCCTATGAAAGAAGTATGGGTCAATGGCTGCTGCATTCATTACGATAGATCCTTGACTTGACACGTAGTTGCAATACATATCTATGTTTTGGCTCAGTCCATCAAGATCTTGTGAGCTATGTAGACGACGAGCATTGTTTGCCGTTTCTTGCCCCCTCACTCCTACATCGGTCACATATTGTCCCTACAATTTAAAAAAGATAGAGAATGTGAGAAGTTTGATTATAAATGTGCATTACTATTTTTTTTCACAATTGCTTACCATCATGTATAAATCTGGGCCTGTCGGATGATAATATCCCATTGGGTTTGGCCCTGTCGGGGAAATGAAACGACGTGTGATGTTATTATACCAACGCATGTAATCTCGTTGTGCTTCAGGCAATGGGACGGTAAGAGGCTGCAATTTGATAATGAATATACAGATAGGTCAATATAATTAAATATGATAATAAATATTCACTTTATTGTTTCCACCATACTTGTGACATGACAATCGAATTGGCGTGGTTCATCCATAACTTGACAAATTGACCATGAAACTCCGCCCAATTGTAGTCTAGTTTTCCTCTTCGGTCCAACTTGTGTAGTTGCTTGTTATATTCACATGAGCAGTAATAGGCAAACATCTAGCACCTTTCATCACACCATTAAAACACTCTGACATGTTTGTGGTAGTCACTCCATACCTTCGACCGCCATCGTGATATAAAGAACATTTTTCCTTCCCGGCTTCTTCTAAATATTGACTAGCTTCTATGTTCATTTCACCAATGGCATGAAACCTCGGTCAAAATCTTCTTGTTCATGTCGATTAGCAGTGTATCCAAGAAGACTTTTCAAATGCTTGTTTTTAAACTTGGAATGAAAATTTGATGATAGATGGCGCATGCAAATCCTATGATAAGCATTTGGATCCCTCCACCTAGAAGATTCTGACATGGTCTTCATGATACTTGCATGTCTGTCTGATATAACACAAACCTACTCTTTGTGTAACACGTTCACCAAGCAAATCCATGAACCACCGCCAACTTGATCCATTCTCTCCTCCAACGATCGCAAAAGCTAGAGGCAATATCTGGTGTTCCGCATCCATTGCCATTGCAATCAATAATACACACCTATACTTTCCATACAAATGTGTTCCATCAATAGAGATAACTGGGAAACAATGTTCAAATGCAGCAATGGATGGACCAAATGCCCAAAAAACACGTTCGAATACTTGTGCATGCAGGTTGGATTGAACCCTACTCTCCCATTCGACCACAGTCCCTGGATTTGCATTTTGAAGTGCATACATGAAACGAGGAAGATCAGCATATGATTGAGACCAATCACCATAAATTGCTGAAATTGCTCGTTGTTTTGCATCCCATGCTTTTTTGTATGACACCTGCACTTTATACTTATCAGACATAAATGCAATGATGAAAAGTGGCTTGATTGTCTTGTCCGCACGAATAAGAGAAATAATTTCTCCACAAATGAATGCAGCAGACACATTACTACTATCCACATGCATGACGTCTCTAACACATGTAGGAATGTGAGGTCCGGAATATCGACTTATTCTCCATAAATCAAGATTTTCATGGACCCTAGCAGCTGTCAACTTCCACGGACATTTGCATAATTCACGTTGCTTGCATACAATCGTGTAGTACTTTTCTTTTACAACTTTGACGGTATATTCCTTGCCTCTAGCAACAGAATAAATTGTGAGTTGTCTTCTCAACTCATCCAAAGAACTGAAATGTTGGCCACAAGCAAATTCACCTCCTTCTACATATTGATCTGTTGCATTCCAGTTTTTCCATGAGTTCAATTTGGATGGATCACACTCTTCAACAACATTCCAACAAGGAGTTATAGTTGACGCCTCTCTAGCCATTGCATCTTTGTCGATAACGGTCTCCATAACTTCAACTGCATCGCCATCTTCTTCAGATTGATACATATCATCCTCGTGGTCGATACCAAGTTCATCGGTGTGAAAATCATTTTGATCATTTGTGAGTAATCTCGTGTAAAATCCAATATCTTGACCCCATGAATTATCCATGTTGTTTTCCATGCCTATGTTAATTCATTTCCTCAATTAACAAGTATGAAAACTTAAATATAGTACATTATAAGTTCAACCTATATCTTGTACACATTTGCTCAAAAATTATAATAACTCACACTAGAAACTTAACTAAAAATCAATTCAACATTCACTAAAATTCAAAGTCTAGCATGCAATTTATATATTCGTACTTAAAAAAGACCAAGCAACTACGCCGTTTTTTTATATATCCGTATTAAAATTCAAAGCCTATCATTCATTTATATATCCGTACTAAAATTCATTTCCACATTCACTAAAATACAAAGACTATCATGCATTTATATGTCCGTACTGAAATTCAGTTCCACATTCACTAAAATACAAAGACTATCATGCATTTATATATACATAAATAAATAAATTCAAAGTAAAAAACATACCTTGATCCATGAAAGAATATGAAAGAATGAAAAACTTCGTTTTTTTTTCTCACTACATGCAACCTGATATAATATACAATATCATGCATTAATATAATATCTATAGAAAATAAAATAAACCAACATTATATAATACCTAAAGAAAATAAAATAAACCAATATATATAATATAATATATACAGGAAAAAAAAACTAACATAATACAATAACTACAAAAAGTAAAAAGTATACTAATATAATAAAAAAAAACTAAACTAAACTAATATAACATAAATTAAAAAAAATCCATCGTTCAGGTATTTTAAATTAAAATCTACAAAATAGCAATATTTAAAAAATTAATAATCTCTAATTACAAAAAAAAAACTAATAAGTGTATTTTATATATCTTATGTAAAAAATAATAATTTTTATTTAAAAATTATAATAATAAGCAGATTTGTATGAAATAAATTAATTTATAATCAAGAATTAAAAGAAAAACAATAATAAGTTCAGTTTTTGTCATACCTGTTGAATCTAAGGAACCCGAATTTCTTCAAATATATATTGGAAAGGTCCCCTTTGAATCAGAATATATAAGTTTGTAGTGGTCCTATGAACAAAAAACTAAAATAGTTGAACGTTAGGTTTAAACTAATAAACAAGAAGAAACAAGAAGGTGGAAGGAATAAAAAAAATTAAATAACTCATACCTTACAGTCGAAGAAGATCAGTGCAAGAGGAAGAACAATGAACGACCAAATGAAGAATCAGTAGAAGAGAAGGAGATCAGTCGAAAATAAGGAGGAAGACGCAGTCAAAGGGAAGAAATTAGGTAAGAATGGTGGTTGAATGCAAAAGAGAAGCGCATAAACTAGGTTAAATAATACACATAACCCGCAGTTTCAAACTCCGGGTTACTGTGTAAATTGAATGCGTTACAGAAACTGCGGGTTTCTGTTGGCCCAATCTGTGATACGGCCCATTTAATTTTGGGTCAAAACCCGCAGTTTAGAACTGCGGGTTTCTTAAAAAAAATAAAAAATAAAGAAACCCGCAGTTCCAAATTGCGGGTTATGTGTAAAAAAAAATTAAAATTAAAACTCGCAGTTTTAGACTGCTGGTTATTCATATTAACCCGCAGTTTCAAACAACGGGTCTACTCCGAACCTAATATCCTTCCTATTCTCGGAATAACTTTTATTACATTCCTAATCCTAGAAAATATTTTTGTTTTCTTATTATTTAGGGAAAAAAATCCAGATATTTATATTAAATATTAGATATTAGATAGATGAATAGATTATATTAGAAGATTCGATAGATATTAGATAGATTGTTAAACTATATCACCAATTATCACAACCAATCTTGATTTTTATATTGCAATTTGTGACATAGTTCAATTATCTTGGATAAAAATCAAGTACAAGTTACTAGATAAAAAAAATTATTCACATATATAAAAAATTGATCAACTATATTTTCTACTATATCATACATTGTTAAATAATATCACAAAAGTTTCAACTCAATGAATTAATATTGTTCAATACCAATATAATATGTTCTACTCAATTAAAATTTATTCAACTATATCATAAATTATTCAACAATAACCCAAGTTTTATATTCATTTTAACTATTCAATCAACTCTACCAGAGATCGAAGATAAGTTAGAAATTTTTTTTACTTTAACTATTAATCTACGATTTTGAAGATGTTCAAATTTATAAACCAACGTCAAAATAAAACAAAACCAATAAACATATAACAAATCGATAAAATATATGAAGAAACCGAAAATACGAAGAAAAAAAAACAAGAATTTTGAAGAGAGGAAATTACCGGAAACCACCCGCTAAATAAGCCATATTGTAAATAACCACCCGCTCTATCACTATTTACCGAAAATCACCCGTTAAAAATACTCCGTTACCAAATTACCACCTTGTGTTAGAATACCGTCAGTTTACCGTCTTGTGGGCCCCACTTTATAATAAAATAATATTTTCCCTTCATTTTTTTGTATTTTCAATATTTGAATGTATTTTGTTTCTTTTTTGGTTTGTATTATTTACTTAACCAATAAAAAAGTACATAGCCACCATTTTTTGTATTTCCAATAATAATAATAATAATCAATAATCAAATAAAAATAAAATTTTATGCATGTATACTTTCGATCGAAATTAACATTATTTACGAGGATAAACCCCAAAAATAACATTTGAAAGCATTTGATAATTTATCTCAATATATTATTAAAGTTAACGTTTAAATGATTTTGCAGGTTATTAAAAAGTTAATAGAAGACGATCACACAAAGTTCAAAGATTTCATAAGTTTTCATATCCACGTATGTTGTTGGTGTAATAACCGGAATTTTGAAACCCGTTAAACCTGATTTTTAACCGAGTTCCGAAATGTCAATCTTAAATAAATAAGTACATAAATTAAAAGTAAAATAGAACGAGTGTTGTTTCCATCATTTTATGTGATATTAATTCACATAAAATGACGAAATCTCTTAACCGGAAATAAATTACACACTTAAAATAAGAATAATAATAATTTATAAAATACGGAAATTAATTTCGTATTATATAATTTCCCGCACATAATTAACGAGTTACGAGTTCCGCTTTTGATTTCATGAGATCACCGCTCAATTGGGCCAACCCTAGGCCCAAGCCAACAGCCCACTTCCTAAGCCCATCATTAACCCTAAACTAATCCTAACCCTAAATTAATTAAAATAATCTAACCTAATCCTATTCTAACCTTTTGCCGTTTACCTACCCTGCCGCTACCTTCGTCTCCCACCTTCTGAAGAGAGCATCGACCAGCAGTCTTCCGCCTTCCACCGGAGCGCCGCCACCGTGCCTGCGCCGCGCTCGTCCGCCGTCCCTGCTCGCCGGCAACCTCCGCCTAGGTAAGTCGTCTTCTCGACCAATCTCTCCTCTCCCTCTCTAATGCGGATCCGCTAATCGTTGCTGTGCAACCAGGCACACGCCACTGAACCGCCGCCGCTGCTGCCACCGAGCCTGTGCGCCTTCCGCCGTCCTCCGCAGTGAAGCCGGTAAGACCCTGGCCTCCCTTTCTTTCCGTCCTCCTTCTCCTCGCCTTCTGTCTCGAATTCGAGAAACGTTAACCAGCCGCCTCTTCGATCTGCAGCAGCCCCGCGAGCCGCCGCCTCTGTTGATCCCGTAGCCAAGCCGACCACCAGGGGGGACCACCGGAACACCAGTCTCGCCGCCGGACTACAGTCTCGGTAAGATCACTTCCGGCTCTCCTTCCCTCTTGCCCTGCGAGTTTTGCGAGATTATATATGTATATATAAATGAATAGAATACGTATATAATTGATGGAATACGTATATAATTGAGTGGATTACGTATATAGCTGAGTTTGATTACAGATATATAAACCATAGAATGGAGGAGGTACGGGTATGCAATACGGAAGGTTAGTAAGAGCAGGTGTGAGCTTATATAGGAGAGTGTATGCCGAGTATATAAAAATACGTATATATATTATATGAAATAAAAGTATACATATGAGTGTGAGTTGGTGAAAATATAAAGTATGTGGATATATATATATATATATATATATATATATATATATATATATATATATATATATATATATATATATATATATATATATATAT
>BSUD01000001.1:73717937-73801586 GCA_033239045.1 Fagopyrum esculentum
ATATATATATCTAAATACCTAAGAGTTGCGGATTTTATAGAATTGGAAGGAAGGTTAGTATGCATGAAAGTATATATATATATATATATATATATATATATAAGAATAGATAATACCCGAGAATGAAGTAATGTGATTCTAGATGACGAGTGGATGAGATTAATATTATAACTTTAGTAAACTGTTTTGGAGTAATCATATATTAGAAAAGTGTTCAAAAAGAAATATTAGAGGTCAAGAAGTGACTCGGAGAATTATCGACACTAAGGGTAAAACGGTCTTTCACCGTATGAGAATCTTTCTTTCCGTAATCCCTTCGCATGAGGTTGGACATCGAGATGTGATTTTGACACACATGCCTTAATTGACAGGCGCTTGAGTTACCACGAGTACAGACTGTTTGAGGAGTGTTAGAGTGTTTTTGACTCAGGTAAGTCCTTGCGACTTACTTAGCCAGTTTCTTGATATTAGTTGAGTGATAGTGGTTTTGTGTGCTATGTGCGTGTTTTAATAATAATAACTTGCTAGGACGACCGTTATTATTTATGTTTTAGGCCCAAGTGTATGTATAACGGGCCGTGACATCACTGCCCAGCTCTGACAGGAGACTGGGAGGTTCTCTATACCTAGACCGGCAGGTACAAGGTGAGATGCATCGGATCCATTCCTGATGGTTACACGGGGGCGGAGGCGAGGTTTGGGAATCCCTCGTGTCACAAAATAAGTATCATTAGCGTGAAAGAGTAACTTAACTCAAGATAATAAAATGGACTTGTGTGAAAGCATGATGGGTGTTTATATTTTTATGTGTGTGTTTGTGCTGCTATTATTCTGCTAATATTTAGATAACTAGCTAACGGTTCCTCTTGTTGTGTTTTTAGATTTACCGCAGGTTAGACCAGCAGTTGAGTGATCCGGAAGTAGTGGTCAGCCGGGTCTCCGTACTCCTTAGAGTGGGGGTTGGGAGTTGTGTTTGTCTTTTCTTTCTTTTGGTTAAGACAGTTGTTCGTTTCTCTTGTTTAAGTACTTTAGGCTGCTAGACAGTGTTGCATTCATTACCTTAAAAATACTATTTTATGAATTTCAGTTTTCTTTATTTGTGTCTTGTTGCAAGATCCTAGTAATGTTGTTGTCAAACTGAGGTCGGGACCCATTTTGAGGTCCTAACCAGTAATGTCCCGAGTTTTGAGAATTTGGGGTGTTACATGGTATCAGAGCTCTACGTTGGCAACAATGACACTTGAAATCTTCTGAAAGACCGAATAAGTTTTAAGCAGAACCCGAAAAGGGGTCTGAGTTTTAAAAAGAAAATTTTTGGGTTTTAAATGCATGCATAGTCTGGTTGGGAATAGAAAAGTACGGCTGACCACCACTACTACCGTGGATCTCAGTATGCTTAGTATGGACTTTAGGTTTTACTGTAGATGGACTTTTTGGACTTTTAGCTAGTAGTAATTATAGTTATTATTTCTCACGCAGATGGCACGTACTAGAGCCACGCTAGCTACTGGTCGAGGTAGAGGTCGTCCACCTCTCCCTCCAGCTGGACCAGGTAGGGGAGAGGGGACCCCTACAGTTAGAGGACGCGGCCGTGGAGGTAGACCTCCACTAGCCCGAGGCCGAGGTCGAGCTCCTAGAGAGGATCCACCAGCAATGATCATGCCAGAGGCTGGAATGGAGGAGGTAGTTGAGAGTGTAGGACCTGAGGTCAAGAATGAGACCGTTGCTAGGTCTGGAGCCCAGAGAGCACGTTCGACGGAGTTAGGACGTGTTTTCATTGGAGCGACTGAGTATAAAGAGTACCGAGCATACGTTGAGCGTATGGAGGAGGCTGCTAGGACAGAGAGACTTACCCAAGTACCACTAGTACCGGCTAGATCTGTCCAGGTGACACAGGGAGTGCCTCAGGTGCCAACTGTACCTGAGAGGAGAGTTGTGGCTGATAGAGCTCCTACTAGGTCTAGAGCACCGAGGCCGGATGAGTGGTTGAAGGCTTTCAACTCTTAGAAGATCCTCTCATATAGTGGAGAGATAGGACTAGAGGTGGAGCACTGGATTGGACAGGTAGAGGCTACGTTAGAGGCAATACGTTGCCCAGAGGATCGGCAGGTGGATTTGGTGCAGACATGCTTCACTGGGGATGCTCATTCCTGGTGGCGGACCATGCGTAGTCGAGTCACCAGTTGGGAGAAGATGAGGAGCATTGTTAGAGACAGATACTGCCCTGTCTCGTTGAGGAGAGAGAGGTTCCAGGACTTCATTGAGGCAGGATTTGAGGACATTCCGATTGCTGCTGCCATCAAGAAGTTCCAGAAGGAACTGACACTGCTTGGACCAGCTGCACCTCCTGAAGAGCAGCATGTATATCTCTTTTTACGGAGATTGAGAGAGAGTACTCGTTCCTATCTGGCAGGATTTCGCTGTGAGACACTGTCAGACTATCAGGATAGAGCGTTTGCGTATGAGAGAGACAAACTAGTGTCGAGGAGAGCTGATCAGTCAGACAGGCCGGATAAGTGGCAGAGGACAGGTTATGCTAGTGGTAGTTCAGGAGTAGCTGCTTTTGGACGGGGACAGACTCAGGGGCGACATAGCCATACAGCTACTGATCAGACTTCAGCTGGTGGCTTGTAGTGCCACAACTACAGTGGCTATGGACATATCCGATCGAACTGCACGAAGCCGGCAGTGACCTGCTTTCAGTGCGGCAAGGTTGGACATAGAGCTGCATTCTGCCGCCAGGGCAAGGCTCCATCTCAACAGGGTTCTTCTCCTGCAGGCTTATCAGGGAGTGCACAAAGACCGCCACAGTACCGAGCTCCGAGTCAGCAGCATCAGTACCGAGCTCCTGGTCAGCAACAGTCTTACAAGGCTCCAGGACACACACCATCACAGAGTTCTATGCAGGGATCAGGTCGGGGCAGAGGACGTGGTAGTGTAGCTGATACTAGAGGAGCTCAGACCCGAGTATTTGAGTTGAGAGATGCTGATCAGCCAGATGCACCGACTGCCACAGGTACGATCCAAATTCATGACTTACATGTACGAGTTTTATTTGATACGAGTGCTACACATTCCTTCATATCTGATGCATGCGTAGATAGGTTGTCCTTAGCTACTGTAGAGGGAATACCTTTTATGATAGGCTTACCTGATGGGAGTAAGGTAAGAGGGACTAGAGAAATCTTTGGATGTCCTATTCGTATGGGGGATCTAGACTGCCTAGTCAATTTTCTAGTCATGCCCTTAGCTCATGAGGATGTCATTTTAGGGATAGACTGGATGAGAAAGCACGGAGCAGTCTTAGACATTGGTAGGAGGACAGTGACCGTTGCCACGGAGGAGGGCCATAGAGTAATATTCCGAGGTTGGGACCTCGGAAAGTCAGGCACAGTTATCAGTGTAGTGAGGGCAGCGAAACTGATAGCACAGGGTTGCGAAGCCTTCTGGTGTTATGCCATGAAGGAAAGCAAGAGCCTGACTATAGAGGAGATACCTGTTGCATGCGAGTTTGCAAAGGTATTCAGTGACGGCCTGCCAAGATTACCCCCACAGAGGAGCGTTGATTTCAGCATTGACTTGGAGCCGGGCACGATACCAATCTCGAAGGCTCCGTACCGTATGGCACCTATAGAGCTGCTTGAGCTGAAGAAGCAGTTAGAGGAGCTAGCAGAGAAGGGTTTCATACGCCCTAGTGTGTCTCCTTGGGGTGCGCCAGTGTTGTTTGTGAAGAAGAAGGACGGATCGATGAGGTTGTGCATAGACTATAGAGAGCTGAACAAGGTAACCATCAAGAACAAATACCCACAATCGCGCATAGATGATCTGTTGGACCAGTTGCATGGAGCGTCTATGTTCTCGAGGATAGACTTGAAGTCAAGTTACCACCAGTTGAGGGTGAGAGATCAGGACATACCTAAGACGGCATTCCGGACTAGGTATGGTCATTATGAGTTCGTAGTGATGCCATTTGGGCTCACTAATGCACCAGCGGTGTTCATGGAGTTGATGAATGGGATATTCATTGACTTCTTAGACCAGTTTGTAGTGGTCTTCATTGATGACATCCTAGTCTACTCTAGGAGTCGAGAGGAGCATGCCGGACACTTGAGGACAGTACTGCAGATTCTGCAGGATAGCCAGCTGTATGCTAAGCTATCCAAGTGTGAGTTTTGGATGTCAGAGGTGGCTTTCTTAGGTCACGTGGTGACTGCTGAGGGTATTAAGGTCGATCCGGCGAAGATCGAGTCAGTATCTTCTTGGCAACCTCCTAAGAATGTCAAGGAGGTTCGCAGCTTTCTAGGTTTAGCAGGTTATTACCGCCGGTTTGTGGAAGGGTTCTCCTTGATTGCCCGACCACTTACTTGTCTTCTGAGGAAGACCACTCGGTTTGTTTGGTCTGAGCCGTGTCAGCAGAGTTTTGAGGAGCTGAAGAGGAGATTGACGTCCGCTCCGATTTTAGCACAGCCTGAGGGTACTGATGACTTTGTGGTATACAGTGATGCATCCAAGCTGAGCTTGGGGTGTGTTTTGATGTAGAGGGGTAAGGTCATAGCCTATGCGTCTCGACAGTTGAAGACGTATGAGGAGAACTACCCCACACATGATCTAGAGTTGGCTGCAGTAGTCCATGCTCTTAAGATCTGGCGTCACTATCTCTATGGGGCGACATGTCAGATCTTTACAGACCATAAGAGTCTGAAGTACATATTCACTCAGAGAGAGTTGAATAACCGCCAGAGGCGGTGGTTAGAGTTGATCAAGTACTTCGACCTTGAGATCCTTTACCACCCCGGAAAGGCGAATGTGGTAGCTGATGCTTTGAGCCGGAAGACGCCTAGGGAGAGGGCGATAGCCCGGTTGACAGTACAGCCACAGTTGCAGAGGGACTTGGCTTGGTTAGAGATAGAGATTCAGTTTCCCGATACTGATGGTCAGTTGGCTACCATGGAGTTACTTCTTGCTCTGTTGGATGAGATCCGACAGAAGCAGGAGACTTGCCCTACTTTGATCAGGATCCGAGACAAGATGTCTCGAGATGAGGCCCACAGTTTACTATTGGTGTAGATGGAGTGATGAGACGTCAGGACCGCGTTTGTGTGCCGTCAGATAGTGAGTTGAGACAGAGGATACTAGGTGAGGCTCATGCTACCCCATACTCAGTACATCCTGGAGCGAGTAAGATGTACAAGGATGTGAGACGGTCCTTCTGGTGGGGTGGTTTGAAGCCCGATGTGACTCGGTATGTAGCTCAGTGCGCGACCTGCCAGCAGGTCAAGATTGAGCACCGTAGGTCTGGAGGAGAGCTCCACCCACTTCCAGTACCACAGTGGAAGTGGGAGGATATATCTATGGATTTTGTCACAGGTTTGAGACTCAGCAGAGGATTTGATGCTATTTGGGTAGTGGTAGACCGCCTGACGAAGACCGCACGTTTCATTCCGATTAAGGAAACGTGGCCGGTGAGTCGTTGTCACGCTAAAAAAGTGTGCACGCAATAAGCCTTAAATTTATACTTGTTATAATTATCCTAATTCTTAGCGCACCCGCAGTGTACGGGACGTACGTAGAAAGATAAGTACTCCAAGGTCGAACACGAAGACTAAGGTGAAATCGAACTAAGTTGTGATTGAATTTAGCAAGATCTAAGTCTAAGAAAAGAGAAAACAAAAGAAGAAAATCTCAAATTGATTGGTTGGTTTTAGGTGATTTCCTCAAAGATTAAATGCATGCAAACAATCAATCAAAGCAAATCGGAAAATCGGCACAAATAAACAAATCGAACAAGATATTGATCAAGAGAAAAGGAAAACGGATTCTAGGGGTTGGAAATTCCGGTTATGGCATAATCTCAAGTTATCTATTCATTCTTTGGATTGATTATGATATGTTTGGGATTTAGTGTTTCTAAAATGGGATCAAGTACCGGGTAAGTCTCATGATCAACTAGTCTACACCTAAGGTCTCATTACCGGTTAAGTCTCTAAGAACCTAAGGATAGGATTTTAACACAAACCGGATTATTACCTAGAGGTCTAACCTATCCTTACCGGGTAAGTCTCGGAAAGGGAAGTTCTAAGCAACTATCCTAGCACACTTAATCCAATGGAGGCTTATTAGGCTCACCATTACCTAAGGCTTTACTATTTCAGATTCTAAGGGCAAGGATTACCGGGTAAGTCTCTCCTAACACTTAGTCTCTACACTAGGACACCCTAGGGTAGGTTAAACTCAGCAAAAACTTAGGGTTTCAACAATCTTATGAACCTAGGGTGAGATCCTTCGAATCAGGAAAATCACGGTTCGTTCTACAGAAACCACGGCCGTGGTTCTTCAAGAACTACCCGTGATTCCTAACAGTAGCTACGTCCATAAAAAATCATCCAAAGGTACATCTAAGTTCATCCTATCATAGATCTAGCCATAACCATCCTTCCCTAACCCTAGAATCACATCAATCTAGCCTACAACATTCATATTGGAATTCAAAACAAACAAGCATAGATTCATGATCTCCATAACAAGAAAAATAAGAGAAAGAAGATGAACAAATGAACTCCAAACACAATCCAAATCTGAAGATTGAATTAGAACGACTTACACCCCTTCCAAAGGAAGGTTCAAGGGTTCAAAAACTTCTAGAAATAAATCCGAAATACAAGAGTTAGGGATGTCTTCTCCTCTCCTCTTCAATGGCAATGGCTCCTTTCTTCTTCTTCTTGCACTTTCCTTCCTAGAAAAAAATCCTTCTTCTTCTTGGAATATATTTTGTTCAAAGCAATAGAGAATGTGTGAGCTGCTCCCAAAACTACCCCAAAATCCCAGCTGCCTCTAACAACTATCAATGACCACTTTTATAACCAATTTCTTCATGAGCTGGCCATGAGAGTCGTGGCACAGCTGTCACGAGAATCTTGCAAATTCCACGGTTGTTTCCACGGTCGTGGTCTTTCAGATGACCGTGATTCTGTGCAGAAACTTTGTTTTGGATCATTAGGTTGTGGTTTGGTGCATGGCCTTTGTTTGCAAGGTTCCTTGAGTCGTTCTTTGTGCTCTAATGAGTTGGAAACGAGTCCTCTGAATGAGCGTCCCTCGAACGCATCGTTTAAGCTCGAAACTTCCTGAAATACCTACAAAACGCACACAAGTCCGTGTAGACGTCTATCTCGACAAAATACATGTTTTGAATGCAAAACGCATTGGACTAGTGCTAGATAATGCATGATTGAGCGAGAATTCTACCTAAATGTGCACCTAAAACTATGCTATAAATCGTGTTATCAGTCGTCTTGCTGAGGAGTTCACCAGGCACATTGTGAGACTCCATGGAGTACCGAGGACTATCGTCTCTGACAGAGATGGACGTTTTACCTCGAGATTTTGGCAGCAGGTACATACTGCTTTGGGGACGAGTCTCCATTTTACTACCGCCTACCATCCACAGACAGACGGACAGTCTGAGAGGACCATTCAGACCTTAGAGGACATGCTTCGGGCGTGTGTACTAGATTGGGGATAGGTATGGCCAGATCATCTTCCACTGGTAGAGTTTTCATATAATAATAGCTGGCACGCGTCTATTGGGATGGCTCCTTATGAGGCTTTGTACGGGCGGAGATGTCGTACACCATTATGTTGTGATGAGCCCAGCAGAGTTGATGGAGTAGCTCCAGATCAGATACAGGATGACATCGCTCGGATTGCTCTAGTCCGAGAGCGGATGTTAGCAGCTCAGAGTCGTCAGAAGTCCTACGCCGACAAAAGGCGTCGACCTTTGGAGTTTAGAGTGGGTGCACAGGTGTGGCTGAGAGTGTCACCTACGAGAGGGGTCAGGCGTTTCGGCATTAAGGGGAAGCTGAGTCCCCGATATGTCGGACCTTTTGAGATCTTGGAGAGAGTTGGAGAGGTGGCCTACAAACTAGCACTACCGCCGAGACTAGAGAGTGTCCATCCGGTCTTTCATGTATCTCAGTTGAGAGAGTACATCCCGGATCCGAGACACGTCATTAGCCATGAGGATCTGACAGTTGAGCCTGACCATACATTTGTAGAGTACCCAGTAGCTGTCTTGGAGCGCAGTACCAAACGTCTGCGATCCAAGGAGATACCTATGTTGAGGATCCAGTGGTCTAGGAGAGGAGCTGATGAGGCCACTTGGGAGACTGAGGAGAGTATTAGACGTAACTACCCCGAGTTCTTTGCGGGGTTAGAGGTTACTCTTGTTTGACGAGTTAGTACTCGGATGTTGTGTTGTTTGACCTTTCAGGTTTTTATATTGATTTGAGTGATTCTGTTTTTGTGATACTTGTCTGTTTGATGGTTGAGTAGTTGCATGGTAGAAAATGAAAATGTCGAGAAAACTAAAATATACCAAAGGAAATGTGTGAGTAAGATAAACATTCTAAGTTTCGGGACGAAACTTCTTTTAAGAGGGCACTGATGTAATAACCGGAATTTTGAAACCCGTTAAACCTGATTTTTAACCGAGTTCCGAAATGTCAATCTTAAATAAATAAGTACATAAATTAAAAGTAAAATAGAACGAGTGTTGTTTCCATCATTTTATGTGATATTAATTCACATAAAATGACGAAATCTCTTAACCGGAAATAAATTACACACTTAAAATAAGAATAATAATAATTTATAAAATACGGAAATTAATTCCGTATTATATAATTTCCCGCACATAATTAACGAGTTACGAGTTCCGCTTTTGATTTCATGAGATCACCGCTCCATTGGGCCAACCCTAGGCCCAAGCCATCAGCCCACTTCCTAAGCCATCATTAACCCTAAACTAATCCTAACCCTAAATTAATTAAAATTATCTAACCTAATCCTATTCTAACCTTTCTGCCGTTTACCTACCCTGCCGCTACCTTCGTCTCCCACCTTCTAAAGAGAGCATCGACCAGCAGCCTTCCGCCTTCCACCGGAGCGCCGCCACCGTGCCTGCGCCGCGCTCGTCCGCCGTCCCTGCT
Organism: Fagopyrum esculentum; assembly: GCA_033239045.1. Taxonomy (NCBI): domain Eukaryota; kingdom Viridiplantae; phylum Streptophyta; class Magnoliopsida; order Caryophyllales; family Polygonaceae; genus Fagopyrum; species Fagopyrum esculentum. Next base: position 73,726,922 of record BSUD01000001.1, read on the forward strand.
CGCCGGCAACCTCCGCCTAGGTAAGCCGTCTTCTCGACCAATCTCTCCTCTCCCTCTCTAATGCGGATCCGCTAATCGTTGCTGTGCAACCAGGCACACGCCACTGAACCGCCGCCGCTGTTGCCACCGAGCCTGCGCGCCTTCCGCCGTCCGCAGCAATGAAGCCGGTAAGACCCTGGCCTCCCTTTCTTTCCGTCCTCCTTCTCCTCGCCTTCTGTCTCGAATTCGAGAAACGTTAACCAGCCGCCTCTTCGATCTACAGCAGCCCCGCGAGCCGCCGCCTCTGTTGATCCCGTAGCCAAGCCGACCACCAGGGGGGACCGCCAGAACACCAGCCTCGCCGCCGGACTGCAGTCCCGGTAAGATCACTTCCGGCTCTCCTTCCCTCTTGCCCTGCGAGTTTTGCGAGATTATATATGTATTATAAATGAATAGAATACGTATATAATTGATGGAATACGTATATAATTGAGTGGATTACGTATATAGTTGAGTTTGATTACATATATATAAACCATAGAATGGAGGTGGTACGGGTATGCAATACGGAAGGTTAGTAAGAGCAGGTGTGAGCTTATATAGGAGAGTGTATGCCGAGTATATAAAAATACGTATATATATTATATGAAATAAAAGTATACATATGAGTGTGAGTTGGTGAAAATATAAAGTATGTGGATATATATATATATATATATATATATATATATATATATATATATATATATATATATATATATATATATATATATATATATATAAGAATAGATAATACCCGAGAATGAAGTAATGTGATTCTAGATGACGAGTGGATGAGATTAATATTATAACTTTAGTAAACTGTTTTGGAGTAATCATATATTAGAAAAGTGTTCAAAAAGAAATATTAGAGGTCAAGAAGTGACTCGGAGAATTATCGACACTAAGGGTAAAACGGTCTTTCACCGTATGAGAATCTTTCTTTCCGTAATCCCTTCGCATGAGATTGGACATCGAGATGTGATTTTGACACACATGCCTTAATTGACAGGCGCTTGAGTTACCACGAGTACGGACTGTTTGAGGAGTGTTAGAGTGTTTTTGAATCAGGTAAGTCCTTGCGACTTACTTAGCCAGTTTCTGGATATTAGTTGAGTGATAGTGGTTGTGTGTGCTATGTGCGTGTTTTAATAATAATAACTTGCTAGGACGACCGTTATTATTTATGTTTTAGGCCCAAGTGTATGTATAACGGGCCGTGACATCACTGCCCAACTCTGACAGGAGACTGGGAGGTTCTCTATACCCAGACCGGCAGGTACAAGGTGAGATGCATCGGATCCATTCCTGATGGTTACACGGGGGCGGAGGCGAGGTTTGGGAATCCCTCGTGTCACAAAATAAGTATCATTAGCGTGAAAGAGTAACTTAACTCAAGATAATAAAACGGACTTGTGTGAAAGCATGATGGGTGTTTATATTTTTATGTGTGTGTTTGTGCTGCTATTATTCTGCTAATATTTAGATAACTAGCTAACGGTTCCTCTTGTTGTGTTTTTAGATTTACCGCAGGTTAGACCAGCAGCTGAGTGATCCGGAAGTAGTGGTCAGTCGGGTCTCCGTACTCCTTAGAGTGGGGGTTGGGAGTTGTGTTTGTCTTTTCTTTCTTTTGGTTAAGACAGTTGTTCGTTTCTCTTGTTTAAGTACTTTAGGCTGCTAGACAGTGTTGCATTCATTACCTTAAAAATACAATTTTATGAATTTCAGTTTTCTTTATTTGTGTCTTGGTTGGACATGTGAAGTTGTGAGAATTTGGGGTGTTACAGTTGGATCACAATCGTTGTCGTGGTTGGACATGTGAAGTTGTTGAAATCTCAATTATATGAAATTTGTTAACTTTCTAATATTTTATGGACATACTTTTTTATAGTCTTCGATTATCTATATTATAAAGTAATGATAAATCTTAAAGAAATTATATATAAGGTAGATGATTAATCTTGCATTTTTATAAACTTTTAAGATGAAAATTCACCAATAAAAATAATCATAACATATGTTTTAACAATCATTATTTGTATTTATAAGTTTGTTTAAAAAGATGAATTTTCATCATAATTTTTAATAAATATACATGAATATCATACATGTTATAACTATTTTTTTATTATAGTAAAAAAAATAGAGACAACTTAAAAGATATTGTAATTTATTTCTTTTATTTTTAAGTTATAATTAAAAGTAAATAATACAAGAAATAAAGAAACAAAATACATTCAAAAATTGAAAATACAAAAAATAAGAGAAATTATTATTTTATTAAAAAGTGGGGCTCATAAGACGGTAAACTGACGTTAGCGGATGGTTTCCGGTAATTTGCACTTTTGAAGAATGTAATCCTATTTTGTATGTATATGCCACGTGAAGATTCCGTTATCTTTGGACAAATTTTATAACTAGGCTTTATTAAGAAACCATGATACTAACTAGACTTTTTTATATTTTCCATTAAGAAAATATACCCCAAAATTTATTTTACCGTTCAAACACAATCTAGGGTTTTTACCTACTAACTCTCTCCTCTGCTTTCCTCTCCTTGACGATCCATGGCTGCTCTATGCTTTCTCCTTCCTTCTCTTCTCCCGTACTTCTCTTTTCCCGTACTCCTCCGCCGCCGGCCCGCCGCCGCACTAGCCATCGGAGTCCTCCTCCGCCACCACCGCACAATCTAGGGTTCCTTGATTCTCTCTCTCTTCTTTCTACTCTGTTGAACTATGAGCTCGTCGTTGCTCTCAAATCTCGCTACTGAGATCCTCATCCCGATTTCTGCAATCATCGGAACCGCTTTTGCGCTTGTCCAATGGTTCTTCGTCGCTCGCGTTAAGCTCTCACCGGAGTCGTCAGTGAATCGGAGCAACAACGGATTCAATGATTCATTGATTGAGGAAGAGGAAGGCCTTAATGACCATAACGTTGTCGGACTCCTCCTCCGCCGCCGGCCTAGCCACCTTCCCTCGAGTTCCTCCTCCTCGACTCCCTCTCTAATCTTTGTCGATCTAGATTTGTAGATCTAGATCCCACATCTTGTGATTTCATTTAGCAGTGAAAGAGTTGCAAAGTGTTTGATATTTGCTACTTTTTTGCCGAGTTTGGTAGGAGAATCATTTAGTAGTGAACGACCTTATTGGTTCTGTAAGAGTCCAAATCTCGTGAGTTTACTGATGTGGGATCTAGATCTACAGATCTAGATCCCAGCTTGGTTTTCGCCATAAACGTGAGTTTAGTGATGTCTGCAATTGTCACTGTTTGGAGAGAAACGATGACGAGGGGAAGCTAATTGAGTGTATAAATGGAGCAGTGTTGTGCTATTGTGGTGGGATTGAAGGTGGAAAATGGAGATTGTCGGTTACAGACAACAAGACATGAATCAATTAACAGTTTTATCAAAGAGGGTTTGGGAAGTTGAAGCAAGTTTTGTTATATGCCAGTAGCAAAGAAGAAGATGAAGATGCGCAGATTTAGGAGATTGAGAAAGCTTCATGTGGTATGAGTTTTTCTGCTATGAAAAACTCATAGCAGAAATTATAAAAAAAATAAAAGATGATCAAAAAAAATTTTAAAAAAATCTGGTAAGAAAATTTCTGGTATGTGAAAAAACTTAGTATGTGAGAAAATTTTGATAATTCTTATATGAAAAAATTCTGGTATGACAAAATTTTGGTATGAACTTTTCGTATGATAATTTTTGGTATGAAATTTCTGGTATAAACTTTTCTTATGATAATTTCTGGTATAAAATTTCTGGTATGAAAATTCTGGTATGAAGGTATGAGAAATTCCGGTATGAGAAATTCAGTCCAGAAAATAAAAAAATAAAAAATAAATAAATAAAGGCAAGAAAAATAAAAAAAACAAATTAAATAATTAAAAATTAAAACTTATACTTATATAACAAATAACAAACATCATTTACTTTTTCTTTCTAAATAGAAGGATTAATAAATTGAAACAATTTGGTTTACTAGGCTTTTTCTAGTTTTGTGTTTAGTAAATGTACCTCTTGAGAAAAGAGTGTGTAGAGTTTGAGAATAAATACAAAAGGTTTGGGTATATTTACTTAATTGAAACATTAAAAAGCCTAGTAATTACTATAGTTTTTCAAAAAGGCCTAGTTACCAAAATTGCCCTTAATAATTTTTAGCTACTGTTAAATTAAAGTAGTAAAAAATTTGGGGTATATTTTGATGGCTTTTGTTCAGGTACGGTTCAATTAATGCAGTACGGTCGTACGGCCGACACGTGTTCCAAAAAAAAAAATTTTTTTTTTTCCTGAAACAATTTTTTTTTTTTTTTTTCTGAAACGAATTTTTCTTTTCCAGAAACGAATGAAAATTTGTTTGAACTACCATGTTATAATTTATGCACTATTCTCCTATAAACTTTGAACTATTCCCATATAATCCATGAACTATTACTTTTTAATATATGTTATCAAATTATTCATAAATTAATCGTTTTTATGTTATGAACTATTCAATTATAATTCATGAACTATCCCATAATAAGTTTTGAACTATTACTTTCACTCCTTTATAAATTTTGCACTATGAACTATTCTATTATAATTCATGAACTATCATTTTAGAAGTGATGAACTATTCCTTAATAAGTTTTGAACTATTATTTTCATTCCTTTATAAATTTTGCACTATGAACTATTCTATTATAATTAATAAACTATCATTTTTTAAGTTACAAACTATTCCATAATAAGTTTTGAACTATTACTTTTACTCGTTTAAAAAAAAATTTTTTTTTTTCGGGACAGGTGTCGACCGTACGGGGAAAATGTGCCCTTACTTGAACAACACCCATATTTTGATAAAAAAAAACTCAAAAAAGGCCAGTATAATGTTTCGTTACCTTTTGAGCCGAGCGATGCAATCCTTTCCCGAGGTCTCTCTGATCTCTCTCTCTTAGCAGGCCTTCCTCTTGCCTACACTCGATTTTAGCTTATCAGGTCTCCATCTTGTTACAATGCTTTTCATTCCCGTAAATGTTCTTCTGATTGTTCAATCTTCCATTTTCGATATGGTTTCTCGTAGGGGTTTCAGTTAATTGTCCCGAAGGTGTCTGAATAACTTTCACTTTTTGAATCTTGTTCTTCCCTTTCTTTATAATTGCTAATTTCTTTTTCCATGTGCTTTATGGTCCGGAGGTATAGTTGGAATGAGAAGGCCGGCCGGTAATGCTTTCAATTGTGATTGTTAAATCATTTTCTGCTTCTTGATGGAAAATTTCCTTTTTTCTGCATTTTGCCCTCTTATTATTGAATTCTCTTGAGGGCATATCAAACATATGGTTGTGTGAAATCGAGGTATATACCAAATACATATATCAGTATTTGAATATACCAAACACTTGAAATATATATATATATATATATATATATATATATATATATATATATATATATATATATATATATATATATATATATATATATATATATATATATATAATTGATATGTGATTACCATATCCTCACATGAATACCAGACAGGCCCTAGATTAAGAGATGGATCTCCAGATGTTTAATATTGTGAAAACTCATAAAAACTCCTTGATTTTGGATTGGTAGAAACTAGCGTCAACACTCCCTAGACAGACAATAGAGTGTCTTGTGCTAAACAAATTGTTTCTCATAAGGATTTGGGAATTTTAGGTCTCGAGGGGGCAGGTTCAGGACACTAGTTAATAGAAGCAAACAATTTACGCAGATTGAGCACCACCAGGTAGTCAAATAACAAATTCATCTTCATAGGAGTCTTGTTTTCAGATTCAGAGTTGAGATGGATTTTGTTTCTGTTCTTGCTTGTCTGATAGCCAGAGAATACGTGAAATTAGTATAAATAAACTGCTCAAAGCTTTCATATCTCTTCTGAATCAAGTGTACAATTTATGTAGATATAGCACCACCTGACAGGACTTTGTAAACCATGTATCCTGGTGGGTATACTGTTGAAGTCACTTGCTTGTCTCCCCAAGCAACAGAGAATGATGTTAATGTTTTTTTCTCACATTGTGGCACAATAGAGCATCTTGAGATCATAAGGTAACATCTCTAATTTACTCAAACTTGTGAATTACTCTAATTGGTCCATCATTTATACCTCTTTTCGTTTGTGAAACTTCATCTTTTTAAATTAATTATCAACTGTTTTGCTACTCATGGTTTTGGCTGATTGATTTACCTTTCAAATTTTCTCAACTTTTTGAATATGAGCCTGGGAACGTTACTGCTTTGACTGGTTTGACCACAATTGTCTTGGTACGGTTCTAATATATGGGATTGTGCATAAGTCACTTGTCTCACTTCATGATAATTTTTCTCACCTCATACATGAAGCATTGCTCTTTGTGATTCATCAAGAAATTTTGTAATGTTTTCTTTTTTTTTTTGCAAAACCAAAAGATAAATTGATGTAAAGTAGCCGGGCCAGGATGGTTTCAGTTTTTCCTTAAATAAGTGCTAGCATGAAAGTGGCAAAACAATGGTTGCATTGCCTTCTTGCTACAAATTAGTTCTGAAATTTGGTGTGGTCTGCTGTTGCTAAAAAGCTCAAATAAATGATAAACGATTTCAGGATTCTTTTGAGGAAAAATGATCAAGAATAATACCAACTATGAGGTATGAACCAAAAATAATACAAACTTTAAAAATTACTAGTTGCTATACAAACTATTTTACATTAAACCAATTTTGATATGGGGTGAAGTTATAGCCAATTTTATTACAAAAATCGCCCATAACTTTTTAAATCATACAAAATTACCCCTACATTATATTTTCTTCCACAAAACACCCATATAACTTTTTTTATACCTAACGAATTATATAATAAAGGTTATTTATCGCTTTATTCTTAAATATTTTAGGCCATTTATTTAAAATATAATTATAAGAATGATTGAGAAGTTTTAACACTTTAAAAATAAATTTTTGGTTAAAAGACTCATAATTGATAACATTCCCACAATTTTTTGGTATAAAGTAAGATTGATTTTTGAATTTTTAAAATTTAAACATGGAATGTAGATTTTTTTTCTCAAATTTAGCTTAAATATATTAATTTTAAATTTCAAATTACTCAAATTTCCAAATTAGTATTATATTCTTTCGTTAAGTTTTACCTACAAGTATAGATTATTCCCTCAAACTACACCCATAAAACAATAATGACACAAAACATAGTTCTTTTAACCAAAATTTCATTTTTTAAAACTTCTTATTTTTTTAATGAATAAACTACCTTAAATATTAAAAATAAATTGATGACTAACTTTTCTTACCTATTTCGTTAAGTAAACAAAAATAATATGGGTGATTTTTGAAAGAAAATAAAATATAGGGGTCATTTTGTGTGATTTAAAAATATGTGGGCGATTTTTGTAATAAAATTTGGCTAGATTTTCACCCCGTATCAAAATTGGTTTAATGTGAAATAGTTTGTGCATCAAATAGTAATTTTTGAAGTTTGTATTATTTTTTGTTTATACCTCATAGTTGGTATTATTTTTGGTCATTTTTCCTTCTTTTGATTGCCTCTTCATATTTTACGCAAGACAGAAATTGTCAAGCAACAATCTTACTATATTTATATTGAATTTGTTTTGCTATATGTGAGTATATCAGATGTATGCAAATTGCAATAGCTTCTGATCTTCTTTAATAAATTGTATGTGACCAAGGATGAAACCCAGTTATTATTTAAACCCTCTTAGAATTATCTGATTGTCTCTAGAGTTATTCGATTTATATTCCTGATGTGTGTTTGCAATTACCTTTTGCTAACTCTGTAGATCTGGTGAGTATGCTCGCACAGCTTATGTGACCTTCAAAGATGCGTATGCTGTGGAAACTGCTGTTCTGCTTAGTGTAAGTTTCATGACGCTGATGAATTTCTTGCATAGACATAATCCTAAAGCTGATCTGTTTCTATACTTTCATTGTCAAGCTTGGAAGAGGTGGGTTTGTTAACCATCCTTTCCAGTTTGACTGATACAATCTAATGGTTGGGCAGCTGTTGTATGAAGCTTGCTTCATCATGCTTATAACAATTTTACAGTTTATTGGTTGACTTCTTTATTTTTGGCTAACTTGAATAAGAAATGCTTTCTATATTCCTGTAATTGGCTGGCGATGGAGTGTTTCCGTTTAGTTCACAACACTCCCATTTTGTAAAAATATCTGACATGAAGCTGATCATCTTGTTCTTCTTATTTGAAAATAAATGACCATCTTATATTCATGAAAATCTTTCGCATGGAGTTTTTCTTCTTGAAGGTTCTATTATTACTTACTATCACTAGTTTTGAGAAATCCGACATCAAGCTGATCATCTTGTTCTTCTTGAAGGTCCTATTATTACTTACTATCACTAGTTTTTCTTCTTATTATGTACAAATATCTGGCATCAAGCTGATCATCATATTTTCTCTCTTTTCCTCTTGTACTATGCTATCACTTAATTTTTAGCTTTTAGGGCCTCTAAATGGAATTTATGTGTTAGATAATTTGTTTAAATATGCTGATGTGACATTACATGTAAAGCTGCAGCTGTATCTTTCTGTAATTAGTATTAGGTTGATCAGACTTTTAACCGCATCGAATTTATTAATACCAACCTGACGTGCATTGCGATCGCGTGTCAGGTTCAAAGCTGATGCACAATCGCGTGTGAGTCAATTTATGACTCTTTCTTTGTAGATCCAGCTAAGAAAAAAAAGTTCTGTTAGCGTTGTCGATTGTTTAAAGTGGGATTTTTTAACCTGACACCCAGTCTCAATGCGCACGTCAGGTTGATATTAATAAATCCGATGCCGTGAAAACAACATTTTCAAGCTTCTTTCTTGTATTTGAATTGGGTTACCCATGGAAATAAGCATAGCGTAAATTACTTCTTCTCTATTACTCTCGTGGTATAAGCGCTTCTTGGTTCTGTAATCCAACAGAAAATTCTGTGTTATTTTCTAACAACCTTTATTGTTTCCGTTGAAGCTGAAACCTTCATTGCTACAATTTTTTCCTTAGTTCACAGGCTTCATTGCAAGACATCCCTTACTACTATTATTTGGTCCGAATATGTGATTTCTTCCCAATTTGATTTGACCTCTTTTCAAAAGGATGATCTCATCAATGTTCAGCCAACTTACAAATTCATTGGCAAGAATTATCTTGCTTGGTCTCAGGCTGTAAAAACTTGCCTTAAGGGTAAGGGGAGGTTTAAACACCTAGTTGAGTCGCTTCCAACAAAAGATGCTGAATTTCCTTCTTGTGAGGCTTGACTCCATGATTTTGTCACGGTTATGGGAGTCAATGAATCCATTCATCAGTTTCACTTGCATGCTCCATGACACTGCCAAAGAAACTTGGGAGTTTCTGAACCTGTCTTATTCTAAAACCCAAGAACTTGATCAGTACCATGTTTTGGTGGTGGGATGCACACAGGATGCTACCACCTTGAAAAATTTAATAGAAAAACGTAGATCTTATGTTTTCTTGGCTGGACGCTTCTGAATTTGATCCTATTCAGCTTCAATTGTTGGAAATGAGTGAAGTCCCTTCACTTGAAGAGATTATCTCCATTACAGGGCTGGGAAAATTTTAGGGAGGTTATGATAGATAATAAATCCACTGAAAATATTGCTCTTGTTGCCACCTATGAGAAAACGGAGAACAAAGATGATTTATGGTGCACTTACTGCAAGAAGACAAGGCACAAAAAGCAGAAATTTTGGTTATTGCATGGTAGACCTCCGAGCCTTGAGTGGGGTAACAAGGACAGTATTCAGTACAGATGATATTGCGAAGCTGCAACATGTACTCCAGACTCTCAGGGCTCCTTCTACAAGTGCAAAATCTGTTGGTACACCTCCTCCTAAGACTTGCACCTTTTGGTAGTCTTGTTAGTCTTTACTCAGTTAAAAAGCACTCTAACTCTCCCAATAGGTCATGACTCGAGGGGGACCAAATCTCACGTGACAACATTCCCTAAAGTGCTCCCAGTCTAAATCTTGCTCCTCCTGATCCATTTGATCAAATTACAATTGTGCCTCACCCAATAGGTGGAATACGGCTAGGCCCACCCTATCTTCTTCAACGATCCTCTGGTTTGCAAAGAAACTCTCACACCGTTTCAGGCACCCTAAAGGATCATCAGTTCCATCATATGTAGGGAATTTCAACTTTGAATAGCGAGGTATCATAGTTCCTCCCAACTGCAATCCGTGTTTGTTTCCTAACCCCATTCTTGCATTACTGTCCTAAAGATTGCTGTTTTGGACCTTCTGTGTTGGGGTTTTCAAAACTCTTTCCTTTCTCTCGGACCGAAGACGACAGTTCTTCCAGAGCACACGGTCTCGTGGTCATTTCCTCCATGAAGGCTTCTAACTTAGTTCCAAGGCTCTTTGTGTCCCATGACTTCGCGCTCTGATACCAAGATGTTATGGGCTACTACAATAGGGTTGACCACTAGCGTAGGATCTAGTTACAGGTGGGGACAATTCTTGCCTGGAACCTATCATGAATGAGAAAGTGGAATAGACCGGGAGTACTCGTCCTAGGCAGAGTCGTTCCCTCTTAGGTTTACAATGTAGACCTGTTCTTAATAAAATTATGCGTAACTCTTTATTTCATCCTAAAAGCCATATATAGGCCATTAATTAAGCATCCATATCAGATTTGTACCCCTTTTCTTTTTCCCACGGTTCAACTGCCACAAATTTTCATTGTGAAATATGTGAGAAAGCAAAACACTCTCAGTTCTCATTTCCTACTAGTAATACAAGATGTCAATTTCTTGTAATAGTGCTAAGTGATATTTGGGGGTCATCCTCTATTGCTAATATCAATGGTTTCCGTTGGTTTTTTTTTTTATCATTATTGATGAGTGCATTAGGGTAACATGGATTTTCCTTTCAAAACATAAGTCTTAAGTCAGTGGCATTATTCCATTTACTCAATGACCCAAACACCATTTGAAAATGTTTTAAAATTAATAGCGCTAAGGATTACTTCGGTCAATCCTTAAGAGTCCTTTTCTGCCAAAGGATTGAATCCTCGTGTGTTTATACACTCCAACAAAATGGTCTTGCTGAAGGAACAAATGGGCATCTCCTTAATGTTACCCATGCCTTACTATAGCATCACAATATTCCTAAATATCATTCGGGGAGGCCTTATTGTTGCAATATACCTTACAAACCGTGAACCTTCCAAAATTTTGAACTTTTAAAGTCCAATTGCCATACCTATTGACTCGTTTTTCTGTCTGGTAAACATACTTATCGCTAAGATGGTTGCTGATAAGGCCTATTATGGTGGCATTATGCTCATATAGATCCCTTGTAAGCAAAATAAATGTTTTTCCATATAGACCTGCTGCGTAGTGGCCACTTAATTGTCCGAATGCTTAATGCATCATACACTGGATATGCGTAAAGCTGACTTGTGTTAGTGTTCATCCATCTCTGACCTACAGACTTGTAATCTAACAGTAGTGAATGTTGCAGGGAGCTACTATTGTAGATCAACGCGTGTGTATCACTCGGTGGGGAACCTATACTGATGATTACGATCCTTGGAGCAGCACTTCATGGAAAACGGAAGATAGCTTCAGCCCTGGTGTATGAATTATACTCTACCTTGACCTCTATCCATGCAGTCTTATAATTGTTGTGCTTTGATGAATGTAAGATTCTGAGATAGCCATTGTTTTTATGGAAGTGATTGAAATCCAGTTAAAGTGGACACATGAATGAAGCAATTTGAGTTATGTTGTCTGCCGGATCATGTACAGTATGTTTCTTATTAGATTGATAAATTCTCCAATATTCACTGCAGTGGGTAAAATATTAAGTTTAGCATTTTACATACTGCAGTGATATAATTTTTATGGTAATGATAAAATACACCGATGCAATGTAGTAACTTGCTAGTATATGGAAATCTAAGAGAGGTTTGTGTGGTTTGAAATTGGCAACCTTTTGGCTGAGTTTGTGAACATGCTTGTAAAACCTTGACAGGAAGCTCATGCTAGGCCCTTCATTTCGTCCCCAGGGGAAGCAGTGACAATAGCACAGGAAGTGGTGGTCACCATGATGGCAAAGGGCTACGATCTTGGAAAAGATGCGCTGTCGAGGGCAAAAGCCTTTGACGAGTCCCATCAAGTGTCAGCCACCGCATCTGCCAAAGTAGCCGACCTGAGCAACAGAATTGGGCTCACTAACAAACTCTATGCCGGAATGGAGGCTGTCAAGTCGGTGGACCAGAAGTATCACGTGTCTGATATCACCCGATCAGCTGCGTCTTACACCGGGAGGACTGCATTGGCTGCTGCCACTACGGTGGTCAACAGTAGCTACTTCTCAAAAGGTGCTTTCTGGGTTTCTGGGATGCTCGATAGGGCATCCAAAGCGACAGCTAATCTTGGTAGCCGTGGAACCGGGAATTGAAGATGTTAATTCATTCTACTCTCATGACAAGTATGTATAGCTTTATGCCATTTGGTTCTTGTTATAGAGGAGTCGTCTCGACTATGAATGACTTAACGCTGTGGAAAAGGTTGTATGAATGATTTGCTTGGAACAAAGTATACCCCTGTGCATCATCTGGATATTGGAATCTGTTTCTTGTTTCTCCCTATTTTGCTTCAGATCTTATAGGCTTCGTATTCTCCTTGAATGAATTGTGATGTGTCTTTGGTGTACACGGATTCTTCCTTCTTAGGTAATGTTTATTCAGAGCTGTCAGTATGTCACAATGTGATCAGAATTGGAGACATACCATTCTACAAATAAATAACATTATAATTTATAGAGTCAAATTATTTTTGTTATATTAAGAGAATTTAATTTCTGACATCCCAAGAGTTCAAATAAACAACCATTAATTTGCACTATTATTAGTTTTCAGTTACTAATAATTTTTAAGAAAAACAAAAATATAAATTTGGATTATAAAAACATTAAGATTTACGGGGCTAAAAGAATTTCAAAACTCAAAATTAATGATTCCAAGCTGTAAATGGGGCTTACATTATTTTAGGGTAAATGAAAATATGGTTTGTTAGTTACGGATAATAATTTTAAGAACATTATTATATATATATATATATATATATATATATATATATATATATATATATATATATATATATATATATATATATATATATATATATATATATATATATATATATATATATATATATATATATATATATATATATATATATATATATATATATATATATATAGATCCGGACTCATATGTAAACAGCTCTTACGATGTGAACATGTAAACACCGAATATGTGTGACTATACCGTCGAATATATGTGACTATACCGCAGAATATATAGAGTCAGGTCCGACGAATATTTCTTCCACTAATAACACAGTTTTTTTTCTTTAATATTGCCTAATCTCATCCATCTATTTAACGATCTAACGAACACAATTTGTTCTCATTTTACATGGTAAGAACTATTTACAAGAGAGAGAGAGAGAGAGAGAGAGGCACAGGCAATCCGCCCCTACGGATTTGCCACAGATCGCGCCCGATCTGTTTTTGTTTGTTTTATCTTCTTTCCATAGATAGAATCTTCTATCTTATGGGTCGGCTTCCTTATCTTCTTCTAACACTAGAACGTCCTTTTCATCCATCTTTCCAGCCCTGTTCTATATATTTCAGTCTTTTCTTCTTTTCCCCGTTTCTTGCTTACGCTTTCTTCAACCCTCGAGTGTTGTAGCCTTGCTTCCTGTGATCTTGCTGAACGTGTAAGTTCTTCCTCCCTAGTTCTTCATCACGTTCAGGTGTTGCTGCACCTTGCTTCCTTGTATTTCGATTATCCCTTCGTTTCCTCTTTTCTTCTTCTCCAAGAATCAAGTTTGATCCTTGATTCTTGTGGAGCGTTCCGTTGATGATCCTTTGATGTTCACATACTCTCTTGGTTGAATTATGAAGTGTGAGAGCGTTGGAAGAGCAAGCTTTGACATTGTCGTGGTGTTGTTGTCGTTGAGAAGTCGATAGTGCTTTTGCACTGAAACCTGCCCCCACACCTCTGCAGTGCCGCCCCTGCGGATTTCCCTCGCTTCCGCCCCTGCGCCTTTGTCTAACCGCCCTTGCGGTTTCTTCTACAGTAACTCTTGTTCTTGTGAGTTGCTTTCTTCCTTGCTTCCCTCGTTCCTTTCCTTGGCTCTTCTGGATATTATTGACCCTTAGTGTTCTATAAGACTAGGGTTATGACACCAATTTGTGGAGATCTCTTAGAGATCATGGAGACTAGAAGTTATAGACTAGCATTCGTTTCGGTTCCTGATTTGTGATGCCTTGTTGAGCAGGCTTTCCTTTGCTCCTTTCTTGAGGCTATCTATGTGTTTGTTGAGTGTTGAGATTACCTTCGAGTGAGGTAAGTCCTTTGGACTTACTTAGCTTCATTCCGCGTATTAGTTTAATTGTTTTGGCTTGTTTGTGTTGATTATCATGTTATAACTGATAACCGGAATATGATTGACCTTTGTTATACCTTAATTGGCCCAAGTGTTTTATAACCGGGCAGTTACCGCTTGTCCAGTTCAGAATGGGGAAACTGGGAGGTGCTCTTGCGATCAGTCCAGCAGGTGACAAAAGGATGCATACGTTCTATTCTTGTTGGTGAAAGGGGACGGAGGCGAGATCGTAGCGACTCTCGTGTAACAACCATAAGTTGAATTAGTAATGGGATAACGTAATGAAAGATAAGAACCGGTTACGTGTGAGCATGCTGATGTGTTTATTTTACCTCATGTGTGTTTGTTCCTTTACAGTCTTTTTGATTTCTAGAATATTAACTAAAGGTTTATACCGATGTTGTAGATGTCTTGCAAGATATAGGTACTGTTGAGTGATCCGGATGGTGTGGTCAGCCGGGGTTTCCGTACATTATAGGACGGGATTGAGTTTATGTTTATGTTGTTGCTTCCCTTTTGTTTTCAACTCGGCTGCGAGTTTTTTAACTACACTTCCTTTTGTTTAAACCTTTGATTTTATATTGAGCTTTGGTTTTCATTTGTCTATGCCTTGTTGTATAATCCATTGTGTCGTTGCTATTTTGAGGGTCAGGACCCATTGTGAGGTCTTACCCCGTAACGCTTCGAGTTCCCAAAACTTGGGGTGTTACAATATGGTATCAAAGCTCTAGATTGGCAACAATGACACTCGAAATCTTCTAAAGTTCAGATAGATAAATAAACATAACCCGCAAGGGGTCTACGTTTTCAAAAGGAATTTTTTGTTTTAAACTTGTCGGTCTTGGATAGATGTATGGGCGAGCACCACTACCTCCGCGAATCTCAATAGTTAGTGTTTCTCTATGTTGGCCTTTATGTTCTTTTCCTGGATTTCTACTTTAGCTGTAGCGTAACATTATGTATATATATTCTTATATATTTATCCTTATAACAGATGACGGCGTACTAGAGTTGCATCTGCTATGGGACGAGGAAGGGGTCGACCACCACTTCCACCTGCCGTCCGTGGACAAGTACGTGCAGGAAGACCTCCACTAGCTAGAGGTCGGGGCCACGCCCCAATTTCTAATCCGCCTATTGCTGAGGCGTTTGCTGAGGAAGTTGTTGAGAGCGTTTATCCTGAGGCTGGGAACGGGACCGCTGCTAGGTCCGGTGCACAAAGAACACAGTTGACCGAGTCCGGTCGAGTGTCCCTCGGAGTTTTTGCATATCGCGACTGATAACACGATTTATGACTTAGGTTTAGACACTCATTTAGATAGATTTTCCGCTCATTCATGCATGGTTTAACACTAGTTCACGACGTTTGCACTAAATTCATGTATTTTGTCGAGATAGATGTCTACACGGACTTTTGCATGCTTTGTAGGTATTTTGGGAGATTTAGGAGCTCAATCGATACATTTGAGGATCGTTCCTCGAGATGACACACCTTTGGACTCATTGGGATGCAAGCTAGGGTCTAAGGAGGACACATGGGACCTTATTGGTGCATGCCGTGCACGAAATCGTGACTTAATGATCCAAAACAAGCTGAGGCACCAAAACCACGACCACTGGGACTTCCACGGGCATGGAAATGGGCCGTGGTTTTTGCCAGACGGTTGTGACAGCTGTGCCACGATCTTCATGGCCGACTCTTGCAAATTTGTAGGATAAATAGGTGGTCCTGCAAGGCTGTTGGGGGCATCAATCCACATCCACTCTCACTACCATTCTCTCCCACACTCTCAACAAGAAAGATTCTCTCCATTGGAAGCTTGGATTGGAGCTACTCTTGGAGGAGAAGAAAAAGTTCCATTGGAGAAGAAGAGAAGAACACACCATTGTTGGTCCTTGATAGATTTTAGAGTGAAAGTTTTCGGAATCGTTTTCTAGGGTTGTAAGAATCGATTGAACCTTCTTTTGAAGGGTTGTAAGTCTTTCTTAAACTCATATTCAGCTTGATTTTCTTCGTTCAACTTGTTTATCTCTTTCTCATCATTATCTTGCAAATGGAAGCCATGATTTTATGCTTGATGATTTCAATTGTGATGATGTATGTTGTTGGCTAAGTAGATGCGATTCTAGGGTAAGGAAAGGATGGTTATGGCTTGGATTATGATAGAATAGACTTAAACGTATGCTTGGATGATTCGTTTGATTGAACCTAGTCACTGTTAGAAACCACGGTTTGTTCAAGACAAACCACGGCCGTGGATCTTGATGAACATCCCGTGATTTTGGTTAACTTGCTTGTAATGATAAATCCAAGTGTTAGGTTGTTAGATTGTTGAAATCCTAGTGCTTGTTGAGTTAAATCTATCCTAGGGTGACCTAGTGTTAGCAACTAAGTGTTAGATGAGACCTACCCGGTGATTCTTGCTCTTAGATACCGAAGATGACAAACTTTAGGTAGTAGTGAGCCTCACAAGCCGCTATTGGACTGAGTGTGCTAGGATAGGTATTTAGGACTTGCCTTTCCGAGACTTACCCGGTAAAGAGGGGTTAGATCCCTAGAATACCATCCGGTTTGTGTAGAATTCCTATCCTTAGGCTCTTTGAGACTTACCCGGTGATGAGACCTTAGGAACGGACTAGTGGACCATGAAACCTACCCGGTGATTGATCCCAATCTAGAAATACTCATTCCCAACATACTATAGTTAATCCAAGAAATGATTAGATAGCTTGAGTCCAATGCCATAACCGGAATTTCCGACCCCTAGAATCCGCTTTTCTTTCTTTGATTACAAATTTCGTATTCGCTTGTTTACTTGTGGTGTTAGCTTAGTTGATTGTTGATTTCGCATGATATGTGATCTTTGATTGATCACCTAAAAACCAAACCAAAAACATTGAGATTTTCATTTCTTTATTCCTTTCTCTTTTCTTAGCTTAGATCTTCACTAAACTTAGTCACTAATCGATTCAACCTCACCTCAGTCTTTGTGTTCGACCTCGGAATACTATCCCTACTACAAAACGTCCCGTACACTGCGGGTTCGCTAGGAGTTAGGAGAAATATAACGAGTATAAATTTAAAGCTTTTGCGTGCACACATCCTTAGCGTAACAAGTTTTTGGCGCCGTTGCCGGGGCAAAGGAAAGATGGGCTTACACATGCCATCTATTATGCTAGCAAGACGCTAGATGATGCCCAACTCAATTACGCTACCACCGAGAAGGAGTTGCTAGCGGTTGTGTATGCATTTGAGAAGTTCCGCTCATATCTCGTTGGAGCGAAGGTCATTGTGTATACGGATCATGCTGCGATCCGTTATCTCCTTACAAAGAAGGATGCCAAGCCTAGGTTGATTCGGTGGATCCTTCTTCTTCAAGAGTTTGATTTGGAAATCCGGGATAAGAAAGGGTCCGAAAATTCTGTGGCGGATCACCTTAGTAGACTCCCACCATTGGAGCTTGAGAAAGATGACATCCCGATTGATGACTCGTTCCGGGATGAACAATTGCAAATGGTGGAGGAATGCTTGTTTCAAGTGTCTAGAGGAAGTGAGCCATGGTATGCCGACATTGTGAACTATCTTGTGTGCGAGGAAGTGCCTCCCGGTTTGTCATATGCCCAAAGGAAGAAATTCTTCAAGGATGTGAGGCATTACTATTGGAGTGAACCGCTTTTGTTCAAGAGAGGGCCGGATGGAGTCTTTAGGAGATGCATACCGGAGGAAGAGGTGGAGAGTGTGATCCGCCATTGTCACTCTTTTCCATGTGGAGGCCATGCTAGCTCACACAAGACATGTGCTAAGGTGTTACAATCGGGTTTCTTTTGGCCGAGTTTGTTCAAAGATGTGCAGAATTTTGTGGTAGCTTGTGATGCTTGCCGAAGGACGGGCAACATCTCAAGGAGGAATGAGATGCCCTTGAACAACATACAAGAGGTGAAGATATTCGATGTATGGGGTGTGGACTTCATGGGGCCATTCCCCTCTTCATGTGGAAACCTCTACATCCTCTTGGCGGTTGACTATGTGTCGAGATGGGTGGAGGCAATCGCCTCTCCTACAAATGATGCCAAGGTTGTGGTGCGGTTCTTCAACCGAGTGATCTTTCCTAGGTTTGGAACACCAAGGGTGATCATAAGTGATGGAGGGAAGCACTTCACTAATAGGAACTTTGGGACACTTTTGGCTAAGTATGGGGTGACTCATAAGGTGGCAACACCTTACCATCCCCAAACTAGTGGCCAAGTGGAGATCTCCAACCGGGAGATAAAGGGAATTCTTGAGAAGACGGTTTCTAGGACGAGAAAGGATTGGGCTATGAAGCTCGATGATGCTTTGTGGGCTTATAGAACCGCTTTCAAGACACCGATTGGCACCACTCCTTACAAGCTAGTCTATGGCAAGTCTTGCCACCTTCCGGTAGAGATGGAGCATAGAGCGTATTGGGCTATAAGGTGGTTGAACTTTGACCTCAAGGAAGCCGGAGAGAAAAGATTGCTTGATATGAACGCTCTTGAGGAGATCCGGTTGGATGCCTATGAAAACGCCCGGATCTACAAGGAAAGGACCAAACGTTGGCATGACAAGCGTCTCATCCCGAAGGAGTTGAGTGAAGGCGACCTTGTCCTTCTCTTCAACTCAAGGCTGCAGCTCTTCCCCGGAAAGCTAAAGTCAAGATGGACGGGTCCTTATGTGGTGAAGAAAATCTTTCCCCATGGTGCGGTTGAGATAGGAGGGGAGCATTGTGGAGATTTTAAGGTGAATGGGCACCGTTTGAAGAAGTATATCCCGGGAGCTCCGGTGGACATGATTGTCCCACTTCACCTTGAGTAGAACGCCCCCGAGTTTGGTCAAGTTAATGACCTTAAAGAAGCGCTTGGTGGGAGGCAACCCATTGGTAGACATCTTTCCCTTTTTCGTTTTTGTTTTTGTTTTTGATTTTCTGTTTTTGTGTGTTTGGTGTGCTTTGTGTGTGTGCTAGAGTCTCGGTAGCATGGAAGCCTTGCATGGCATGTGGATGATGATGATGAGTCCCTCATCAATTATGGGTGGAGCGGACACGGAACTTGGACGGCTAGCGGTGCCTAGCGCGGGTCCCGATGCCATGATGAACATTTAGAGCTCTCTACCATTGTTGATAGGATCATCCACCATCAATCCACTTGAGTAATCCGAAATACCGAAGCAAACCATTTTTACATTGTGAGAACCTTCTTTCACTCTTCTTTACTTGAATGCCACATTGGGGACAATGTGTTTCTAAGTATGGGGTGGGGTTTGCATGATCTTTTGCATGATTAGCATCTAGAGTAGTTTCTTTTAGTCACATGCTTCATCATGTCTTGCATTGTACATACACATTTCGAAAAATCCAAAAAATCAGAAAATTTTAAAAATTTTAGTGCTTCTAAGCTTGGGAATGACCCTTATGATGAAATTGTCTTGTGGGTTGGCTATGGATGGCCTTATGTGTTGAATTGATGAATGCATATGTGGACTTGAAGTACTTATCTTGAATCCCATGAATGATTTGTGATTATGATGCTTGCCTTGATTGGATTGGGGATTGAAAGTCGAAATTACATGCTAGTTCTTGCACATCATCTAGGAGTGATTAAGGCAATTCATCTCTCTCTACTTCTCGTCTTGATCATGTTGTTTGAGCACCTCAATTGATATAAATTTGACCTCTTTTGACCCATCCGGGAATAGGAGCATGCTAGTGTGTTGATGTGTGTGAAAGCAAGTGTGGGGTGAAGTTGTTGATGGATGAATGTTATGAATGAAGTGTTGAATTTGTTGAGAAAAGTGTAGACAAAAATATAGGTTTGGGGACGTTGGTTTAAATGACGAGTAACTCGGCACCATTCACATAATCGGGTGTTTGTGCCTTGCCAAAGTCAAATAAACCGATAGTCCTAACGAGCTTTGGTATGTGTGCCCGGTGTGGATGCACCTCGAAAAATAAAAAAACCCGAGGACGGCTAATCACCAAGGTTTCGGCTTTTGTACACCAATGCCATTGTCTCAAAAATAAGTGAAAGAAAAAGAAAGAAAAGATGGAGAAAATATACACTTGTGGGAAGTTGATAAAAATGTGAAGTTGTGAAGTTAGTTCCATTCCCGGATTAGCATCACATAGCCTAGAAAAAATTCTCACCTAATCACAACGTTTCTTGGCCTTTTATTTCACAAGCCCTTGTGACCTATTTGCATGTGTGTAAGACTTAGTGATCTAGATTGAATATGCTCATGATCATCTTGACATCTTCATTTTTACATTTCATGCATGCTTTCGAGTTAAGTATAATTGTCTTTCCGTGCCTTCACCTATTTGATACATGATTGCTTGTCCATTGCCATGAATCATGACTATGAAGGTGATCCAATATTAGAAGCACAACTCCAAAAAGATCCGGATTCTAGGGGTTGGTTATCCTGAGGCTGGGAACGGGACCGCTGCTAGGTCCGGAGCACAAAGAACACAGTTGACCGAGTCCGGTCGAGTGTCCCTCGGAGTTTTTGCATATCGCGACTATGTGTAGAGAGTTAAGGAGGCTATCAGGACTGGAAGACCAGCACCAGCACCGCCAGTTCCCGCAAGATCAGCTGAGGTTTTGCAAAGAGTTACACAGGTCGTTGCCCCGCCTGCTAGAGTTGCTAAAGTTGTTAGAGCGCCGGATGAGACGAGAGAGATGAAGCCCGACAGTTGGTTGAAGGCTTTCGACTAGTTGAAGGTTCCCACTTTTGTAGAGAAGACTGGATTGGAGGTAGAGCTGTGGTTAGGACAACTGGATTCTGCTATGGAGGCAATCGATTACCCAGAGGGATGTCGAGTCGACATAGCACAGACGCTACTGAAGGATCAGGCTCATTCTTGGTGGAGGATTGTCCGCAATAAGGTCACCAGTTATGAACAAATGAAGACTGTGATCAGGGATCGCTACTGCCCTATAACTATGAGGAGAGATCGTCTTCAGGATTTCCTTGAGGGTGGTTTCGAGGATCTTCCTATTGCTGAGATCATCAGCAAGTTTCAGGATGAGTTGTCTTTGTTGGGTCCGTCTGCACCACCTGAGGATTAACATGTTTACCTGTTTCCTCAAAGACTGAGAGAGTCGACACACTCTTATCTGGCTGGTTTCCGTTGTGATTCTTTGACGGACTATCAGGATAGAGCATCTGCTTATGAGCAAGACCGACCGGGTCAGAGGAGAGCTTATTAGACAGGAGGTCCTGAGAAGAGACAAAGGAGTGGGCCAGACAGTGTTGTAGTTGGAGCATCTGGATTTGGGGATAGTCAGACGCCGGGACGTTCTGGTTTCCAGCAGTCTGTACAGAGCTCCGACAAAGGACGACAATGATTTAACTGCGGAGGTGTCAGACATATGAGAGCTGATTGCAAGAAGGCTGTTGTGACTTGCTACTCTTGTGGCAAGCCCGGACATAGAGGTGTGTTCTGCCGTCAAGGTAAGGCGCCATCGCAGGGTTATTCACCACTAGTGCTGCAGGAGGAGAACAAAGACCTCAGTATCAACAATAGAGAGTTCCTGGTTCTACCGCTCCTCAGGGTTCCACTTCGGGTTAGGGCAGAGGACGAGGAGGTGGTACTTCAGATACTAGAGGTGTCTCATCTAGAGTTTATGAGCAGAGGAGTGCAGTGGAGCCGACCGCTCCAGCGACCACACGTACCATTCATATTAATGGTCTTCCTGTTAGAGTTCTTTTCGATACCGGTGCTACGCATTCTTTTATATCTTATGCATGTGTAGATAGATTTACCTTAGTTACTGTAGAAGATAGACCTTTTTTTTATAGGATTGCCCGATGGGGGTGAGATTAGAGGTACACGAGAGGTTCGTGATTGCCTATAAGATTGGGAGGTCGCGACTGACCAATTGTCTTCTTCGTCATGTACTTAGTACATGAAGAAGTTATCCTTGGCATGGATTGGATGGATCGACATCGAGCAGTTTTGGACATCGGCAAGAGGACAATGACGGTAACTACAGATGTATGCCACGTTGAGATCTCAGAGGATGGGATCTAGGTAAGACTGGTACAGTCATCAGCGTAGTCCGAGCTGCGAGACTTATCGGACAAGGTTACGAGGCTTTTTGGTGCTATGCCATGAAGGATAGCACGAGTCCAGCTTTGGAGGAGATTCCAATAGCTTGTAAGTTTTTCTACGTTTTTAGAGAGCCATCAGTTTTACCTCCAAAAAGGAGTGTAGACTTTGGCATTGATCTAGAGCCCGGTACGAGACCGATATCTAAAGCTCCTTACCGTATGACGCCTATCGAGATGCTTGAACTTAAGAAGCAGCTCAAGGAGTTAGCAGAGAAGGGCTTCATCCGCTCTAGTGTATCTCCTTGGGACGCACTAGTACTCTTTGTCAGAAAGAAAGACGGGTCGATGAGGTTATGTATCGATTACCGAGAGCTTAACAAGGTGACGATCAAGACTAAGTACCCATTTTACCGTATCGACGATCTTTTGGATCAGCTGCATGGAGCTTCAGTGTTTTTGAGGATCGATATGAGATCTAGATATCACCAACTGAGAGTGAGAGAGCATGACATAGCCAAGACGGCATTCTGGACCAGGTATGACCACTACGAGTATGTAGTGATGCAATTCGGGCTCACGAATGCGCCCGCAATTTTCATGGAGTTGATGAACAACATCTTCATTGACTTCCTAGACCATTTTGTAGTTTTCTTCATAGATGACATTCTTGTTTACTCTCGCAGTAGAGAGGAGCACGCAGGACACTTGAGGATTGTTCTTCAAGTCTTACAGGATAGAGAGTTTTACGCCAAGCTCTCTAAGTACGAGTTTTGGATGCCCGAGGTAGCATTCCTTGGGTCACATCGTATCAATTGAAGGGATCAAGGTCGATCCAGCAAAGATCGAGTCAATAGCATCATGGCCGCCTCCTAAGAACGTCAATAAGGTACGCATTTTCTTAGGATTGGCAAGCTACTATCGGCGTTTTGTTGAGTGCATTTCAATTATTGCCCAACCGCTCACTTCCTTGCTGAGGAAGTCTACGAGATTCGTGTGGTCCGAGCCGTGCCTGCAAAGCTTTGAGGAGATGAAGACGAGGCTGACCTCTACACCTATCTAGCTCAGCCAGAGGGCATTAAGGACTTCATGGTTTACAGCGACGCATCCAAGCTAGGCTTGAGATGTGTTCTGATGCAAAGTGGTATGGTAATTGCTTATGCGTCTAGACAACTGAAGACGTACGAGGAGAATTACCCAACCCATGATTTGAAGTTGGTTGTTGTGGTTCACGCTGTGAAGATTTGGAGACGTTATCTGTACGGAGCTACGTGTCAGATATTTACAGACCATAAGAGTCTGAAGTACATATTCACTCAGCGGGAGTTGAATAACCATCAGCGCAGATGGTTGGAGTTGATCAAGGACTTTGATCTTGAGATCTCATACCACGTGGGGAAGGCAAATGTGGTAGTTGATGCCCTTAGTAGGAAGACTCCCCGGGATATGACGATCGCTAGGCTAACAGCTCAGCTACAGTTACAGCGAGACCTTGCATGGCTAGAGATGGATATCCACTTTCCGGATTCCGACAGCCAATTGTCCACCTTGGAGATTTTACCTTATCAGTTGGTAGAGATCCTACGGAAGCAGGGGAGTTGCCCCGCTTTGACACAGATCCGAGACCGGATACAGTTTGTAGTCGGTGTTGATGGGATCTTGAGACGCCAGGAGTGTGTATGTGTTCTGTTCGTTGGAAAGTGTGCGTGCAAAGTCTTAAATTTATAAAATCTGAAATCAAGCAAAGCGAAACCGCAGTGTACGGATCGGTATAGTAAAGCAAGAATTCCAAAGCCGAACTCAGGGATTTGGGGGATCAAATTCAGTTCGTAAAATCGTCCGGCAAGTAAATAAGGTTTTGTAAAGATTAATGGGAAAACAACGATTCTAAAGATTCAGATATCCAATTGTGGCAATCGATTCAAGATGTTCTAAGGATATAAGGACAGAGTTAGGATTGCAAAGATATAGATCTAAGGTAGGGTGTTGTACGTTGAAGTTCCAAACCCATATATCTTCCCCAAAGGCTCTCTCAATAAAGGATGATGAGTCTCATTGTAAAGAGAATCTGAGGACAAGATTCAACTCTCAAATACTCATGCTCAAACCCAAGGGGATCAAAGATAAGCCAAACAGGTTAAGGTTGTGACAAGATTCAACTCTCAAATACTCTCTCAATAAAGGATGATGGGATCTTGTAGAGGATTCGATTTGCTCCTCTTTTGGTTGAAGAATCGTTCGAATTGGTTTTCGGATGAAGAATTGCGGGAAGGCTTGATTTTTGGCGATTTAGGGCGTGGTTTTGGTGAGGAAGAGTGTGATTTTGTGAAGGAGAGGGAAATATATAGTGGGCGTAAAATTTTGGAAAAACACGGCCAGTCGGGGTGTTCCACGGCCGTGGTTTTGTACGGGCACCCGTGGAACTCTCTGATTTGTGTCAAAAACTTGGAAACTCACGGCCAGTGAGGGTGTTCCACGGCCGTGGTTTTGTACGGAAAATCGTGGAACTCTCTGATCTGTGCCAAAAATTCAAGTTTCGTCATTCCTTCCGAATTTTCCTTCCTTCCTTTGCTCATTCCTTATTCCTGACATCCAAAAACACAACATACCGGAAGGTATCGAGGGGAAAACAAACAAAAACGACATTTAACCTAAACTAACCTAAGAAAGAAAACAAAAACGATAATGCAATACCTTGGGTTGCCTCCCAAGAAGCGCTTTGTTTTGGGTCCGTAGCTAGACCGTTCCTATGTTCAAATGAGGACAATCGGAGCGATTTCCTTAGCTTGGAGTTCCGGTGACTATTTCTTAAGTCGTTGACCATTCACCTTGAAACTTTCACACTTCTCATAAGGTCCAGTCCAACGAGATTTAAGCTTGCCTGGAAAGAGTCCAACGAGATTTAAGCTTACATGGAAAGAGTCGAAGTCGAGAAATGAAGAGGAGAACTTGATCTCCTTCTTTGAGGTCTTTTGGAATGATATGCTTATCATGCCAACGCTTCGCCCTTTCCTTTTAATTCTTGGCATTCTCATAAGCGTTCAAGCGGAGTTCTTCTGGCTTGTTAAGGTCTAAGAGGCGCTTCTCGCCTGCTTCTTTCATGCTGAAGTTCAACCACTTCACAGCCCAATACGCCTTGTGTTCCAGCTCTACCGGGAGATGACAAGACTTCCCATACACAAGGTTGTATGGTGTTGTACCTATGGGAGTCTTGTAAGCTGTCCTGTACGCCCATAATGCATCATCTAGCTTCAAAGACCAATCCTTTTGTTGTCTTTGACACCGTCTTCTCAAGGATGCCCTTGATCTCTCTATTCGAGATCTCTACTTGTCCACTTGTTTGCGGATGGTGAGTCACCCCATACTTAGCTAGTAGTGCTTTGAATCGTTGGGCTATGAAGTGTGAACCTCCTTCACTAATGATAGTTCGTGGTGTCCCAAACCTTGGGAAAATAGTTCTATTAAAGAACTTGACAACCACCATAGCATCGTTAGTTGGAGAGGCAATAGCTTCTACCCATCTTGAAACATAATCTACAGCGAGAAGTATGTATTGGTTTCCGCAAGATGATGGGAATGGTCCCATGAAATAAATTCCCCAAACGTCAAAGATTTCCACCTCTTGAATGTTGTTGAGAGGCATCTCGTTTCTCCTAGAGATATTTCCTATTCTTTGACAAGCATCGCAACAAGAAACAAAGGTTTGCACATCCTTAAATAAAGTAGGCCAAAAGAATCCGGATTGCAATACCTTAGCGCTAGTTTTATGGGAACTAGCGTGTCCTTCACAAGGAAGTGAATGACAATGACGAATGACACTTTGCATTTCGTCTTCCGGCACACATCTCCTAATGATGCCGTCGGGACCTCTCTTGAAGAGTAGAGGTTCATTCCAATGGTATTGGCGGACATCCCTCAAGAACTTCTTTCTTTGTGCACAGGATAGTCTGGGAGGTATTTCCTGGCAAACTAAGTAATTTACAAAATAAGCAAACCAACGTTCATTACCTCTAGAAATATTGTCGATACACTGTTCCATGATGTGTAAGTGCTCGTCCGGGAAGGAGTCATCGATGGGTAGGTCGTCGTCGTCAGTGTGTGGTAGATGACTTAGATGATCCGCAACAGAATTTTCGGAACCTTTCTTGTCCCGAATCTCTAGATCGAATTCTTGAAGAAGAAGAATCCATCTAATCAGCCTTGGCTTTGCAACCTTCTTGGTGAGCAAATACCGTATTGCTGAGTGGTCCGTGTATACAATCACCTTCGCTCCTACAAGATAAGAACGAAACTTTTCAAAAGCATATACAACGGCTAAAAATTCTTTTTTCAATTGTGGCGTAGTTGAGCTGCGCTTCGTCTAACGTCTTTCTAGCATAGTAGATGGCATGAGTGCGGCCTTCCTTCTTTTGTCCAAGCACCGCTCCAACAGCTACGTCACTTGCATCACACATAACCTCGAATGGAAGGTTCCAATCCAGAGGTTGGATTATCGGGGCTGAGATGAGAGCTTCTCTAATCTTATAGAAAGCATCTAAACATTCCCGCGAAAAGTTAAAAACTGCATCCTTCATCAATAGATTAGTTAGCAGTTTCGAAATTTTCGAAAAGTCTTTGATGAATCTCCTATAAAATCCTGCATGTCCTAGGAAACTTCTTATCCCCTTCACCGAAGATGGAGGAGGAAGCTTCTCTATCGTCTCTATCTTAGCCTTGTCAACTTCGATCCCTCTATTAGAGATCAAATGTCCTAGCACAATGCCTTCCTTAACCATGAATTGACACTTTTCCCAATTAAGAACTAGGTTAGTGTCTTCACACCATTGCAAAACAAGAGAATGGTTAGCAAGACAGTTATCAAACGAGGAACCATAAACTGAAAAATCATCCATAAAAACCTCCATGATTTCCTCAATATATTCCGAGAAGATGGCCATCATACACCTTCGAAAGGTGGTTGGAGCGTTGCAAAGTCCGAATGGCATCCTCCTATAAGCAAACGTACCCCATGGGCACGTGAATATGGTCTTCTCTTGATCGTCCGGATGAATCAGAATCTGAAAGAAACCACTATAACCGTCAAGATAACAAAAGTAGGAGTGTTGTGCTAACCTTTCAAGCATTTGATCTATGAATGGTAGTGGGAAGTGATCCTTCCTAGTTGTATTATTCAACTTGTGGTAGTCAATGCACATCCTCCAAACTGCCACGGTTCTTGTTGGAATGAGTTCTTTGTTCTTGTTGGTCACAACGGTCATTCCTCCCTTCTTTGGAACGACTTGAACGGGGCTCACCCAATTGCTATCGGAGATAGGATAGATGATACCTGCATCAAGTAACTTAAGGATTTCCTTCTTCACAACCTCTTTCATGACCGGGTTTAACCGTCTTTGAGGTTGTCGTGAAGGCTTGCAATCCTCCTCCATTAGAATCTTGTGCATACATATGGTTTAATTCCTACAAGATCCTCTACGGTATAGTCTAAAGCTTTCCTATGTTTCCTCAAAACATTCATAAGTTTCTCATGTTCATCTTCCTTTAAATCGGAACTAACAATAACGGGAAAGGTAGAATTAGTTCCAAGAAAAGCATACCGAAGATGTGTATGAAGTGGCTTCAATTCCAAATCTATTGATGCCTTTGATGTGTCTTGAGGCGTGCTCGATGCTTCCTTAGAAGTCTCTAAGGATGTGGGAGTGGTGGAAGAAGACTCAAGGGTGGTTGTAGGAAAGACGGAATTGTTCTCAGAATTTCCCAAAACCACGGCACACCTGTTACTTCCACGGCCGTGGTTTAGGGCGTGGAAGTCTCTAATGTTCTCGAA
Organism: Fagopyrum esculentum; assembly: GCA_033239045.1. Taxonomy (NCBI): domain Eukaryota; kingdom Viridiplantae; phylum Streptophyta; class Magnoliopsida; order Caryophyllales; family Polygonaceae; genus Fagopyrum; species Fagopyrum esculentum. The sequence continues at coordinate 73,755,306 of BSUD01000001.1, forward strand.
ATATCACTCTACGGGTTGAATTTGAGGAATCACGGCCGTGGAATAGCACGACTGGCCGTGGTTTCTTCTGTTTTCCGAGCCATCATAGAATTTTTCGAACTCTTCATTATGTACCTCTTTTAGCTCATCCAAAGCTTCAACCTCAGCATTGCAATCCTCTTCTTCTCCCTTTTCCATGATGCTCATGGTTATGACCTTTTGCAATGGATCTTTGAATATGATCGAACTTACTTCCTCTCTAGACGCTTCTTCGTCATAGATGTTGAACATATCCTCTCCAAGTGCAGGTTCTTTCACCAAAGTTGAGAAAACAAATCTTTGAATATGATCGAAGACTAGTCTAGCATTCTTGCATTCCACCATACAACCGGAGGTTGCAAGAAATGGTCTCCCGGGTATGATCGGGACCGGACAATCTGCAGGAATGTCAAGCACAACAAAATCCATAGGAATATAGAACTTACCGAGCTTGACTAGGATGTCTTCAATGATACCTACGGGTCGAGTTATGGATCGATCCGCGATGTATAACGTCATCTTCACCGGTTTAGGTTCACCTAAACCGATCTTCCTACACAAAGCAAGCGGTATGATGCTTACACTTGCTCCTAAGTCACAAAGAGCATCGTATGTGACTTCTCCAACTCATATTGGAATACAAAATGACCCCGGATCTCTCAGCTTTGAGGGCATCTTCTCCGTCATCGTTTTGATGAGCTCCAAAGAATCCGAACTCATCTTGACTTCTCCAGAGTCTTCCAGCTTCCTCTTGTTAGAGATGATCTCTTTTAAGAACTTCCCGTAAGCGGGCTTACCTACAATTGCATCAATAAAAGGTATGTTAATATACAGTTTGCTCATTAGATCAACGAACTTACCGAATTGCTTGTCTAGACTCGCTCTTGCTCTAGATTGCGGGAATGGTAGAGGAGGTTTGTAAGCTGGGGGAGGAACATAGACATCTTCCTTCTCCTTCTCCCTATCTTTTCCTTTCTCAGCGGGGACTTCTACGAACTTGGGCTGCGGATCGGTGGTTGTTACACCACTCCTAGTAGTAATCGCCATCACCCTTCCTTTCGGGTTGTCCTCCGTCTTTCCGGGAAGCTTCCCTTGATCTCTAGGAACTTATCCGGCCTTGCTGAACACTTAGTTTTCTAAGGCTTTTTGTGCCTTATCAACCGAAGTGATGTGATTCTCTAGTCCTTGGATCTTTCCTAAGATTGTCTCCATCATGGCGTCATGCTTATCCTTCTCCGGCTTGCCCGAGCCATTCGATGTTTGACCCTGGCTTTTCAAAGGAGTAGAAGAAGAAGATGGAGGTGTTAGTGAATTGATATTTTGCGAATAGGGATTACCGGAGTTTTGTTGGTTGAATATCCAATTGTTGTTGTTGGAGTTCCTATTGTTGTTGTTCCAGTTGTTGTTCCGGTTATTGTTCCGGTAGTCGTTCCTATTGCCTTGGTTGTTATCTCTCCCTAGATAACCAACATCTTGCTCCTTCGTCTTTTGAAGGCCAACTCTTATGATTTCCTTCAACTCCTTGATCTCGGTGTTGAGGGAGAATATTTGAGTTTGTGCAGCTTGAGTCAACTTAGCTCCCGGATCTCCTTGGTTCCGGTTATTTGGATCCACTTTCCGGTTGGAATACTTCTCAATAACTTGGGCTTGCTTCTCAATGAAGTCCCAAGCGTCATCTTCTCTCATGTCCATAAATGTACCACAAGAAAGATATTGGAGCTTGAATTGTGTTTTCACATTCAGCTCCTTGTAGTAGATCTCCAATAATTCCAGCTTTGATATGCCATTGTGTGGGCAATCCAATAGGAGATCCTGAAACCTTTCCCAAAATTGAAACAAACTTTCGTTAGGTTTTATAGAAAAAGCATTAATCTTACCTCTCAACTCCGCCGTCTTGGATTGCAGAAAGAACTTGGTGAGGAACTCCGAAGATAAATCCTCCCATGTGTTAAGTCTTCCAGCCGGAAGAGCTTGATGCCAAGAAAAATCCTTGTCCTTCAAAGAGAAAAAAAACGGTTTGATCTTGTAGTTGTTGTTGACAGCCCTCTTCGACTTCAATGTCTCCATAAGAATCTCAAAATTATGTAAGTGTTGGTGTGGAGATTCAGCACTTGTTCCACCAAACTGGCTTTGACGAACCATGGTAATAATTTGCGGGCTAAACCCGAATCCTGGACGTCTTCACCTCCGAAATTCACACGTAAACGGCGTGGTTGCTGAATTGGATCCATCATTTGTCCAAGGGTTCGTGGTTCATCCCCTCCATCAGCGACTCTCACATCTCCAACGGGAACGCGAGGATTAACTTGTGGTCTAGGATTGTCACGAACTGGATGGATTATTGGTGCAATATCCTCTAGGTCCGGCATGTTATCATCGTCGGATGATTAAGCTCTAACGGACTTAGTTGACTTGACTTTCATCTTCTTAGAATCATTCATCTACAACTTCATGTCTAGCATCATAGCCTTGAGCTCATCTATTTGGAATTGATGATGCTCTAGTTCTTCCATACGAGCGTTCTCACTCAATTTGAGTTGAGTTCGAGCTTCATCCAACTCCTCTTGGATGTTCCTCTCATTATTTTCAGCCATCTTTTTCTCTTTCAACTTTCTTCTCAAAGTTTTCTCAAGTTCGGGATCAAAAGGAACTAGATCTTTGGTAGATCTTGTCTTTCGCATATACCTAAAAGAATTTCTACAAAAATAACTCAAAAAAGACTAATCAAATCACAAGAGCAAAATCTCTCAAGCTCAACAACCGAGAGCCGAATTTGGCCTAAACCAAATCCCCGACAACGGCGTCAAAAAATTGTTCGCCTCAAAGTGTGCGTGCAAATAAGTTTTAAATTATAAAACTGAAATTAAAGCAAGCGAAGCCACAGTGTACGGATTGGCGTAGTAAAGCAAGAATTCCAGAGTATCGAACTCAGGGATTTGGGGGATCAAATTCAGTTCACAAACTATCGAGCAAGTAAAGTATGGAAGCTTTACAAATATTGGGAAAACAACAATCCTAAAGATCCAGGTATTCAAATTGTGGCAGTCGATTCAAGATATTCTATAGATATAAGGACAGAGTCGAGTTTGCAAAGGTATATCTAAGGTAGGGAATTGTACGGTGAAGTTCCAAAACCCTATATGTCTAACCCAAAGGCCCTCTCTATAAAGTTTGTTGAGGCTGCAGTATAGAAAGGATCTAAGGACAAGAATTACTCTCAAACACGCATGCCTAAACCCAAGGGAATCAAAGATAAGCCCAAACGGTTAAAGTTGTGACACTCGAAACCGAAATAGAGGATGTTGAGTCTCACTACTACCTAGAAAAGGTAAGTCAAGGCTAAGTTAAGGCAAATCTTTAACTTTGGATTAAAGCAAAAGCAAAAGTCGTAAAACAGGGGAAATCATGTCTAGATCATGAAGAACCACGGCCGTGGTTTTCAAGAACAGACCATGGAAATGGTTGTCGACGAAGTTTCTCGCACTCTCAGGGTCCAATTTGTTTACGATCGATCTATCATTATCTAAGCCACAACTATCAACCCTTCACCTTAGAATTGCTAAAGGGTTTTAGCCAACAATCATTGTCATTGAATCAAATATCAAATATAAAAGAGGAAAACAAAAACCCTCAAAAACTCAATAACAATCGAAATCAATCTCAAATCTGAACAACCAAAGAATGTGTTTAATGAATGCGGAATAGGGAATGCAAATCCTCAAAACAATCTTAAGGAACAACGAAGAACGGAATGTCAATCCGTCTCCAAAGGTAAACCCCAAGATAATCTCGAAGTACACAATCTTCAAATCGCGTCTTTCTCAGGCCACGATCCAAAATCTCTCTCTTCCGGTATAAACCACCGTAAATGCAAGCGTATGCAACCGTCTGCGAAATGTAAGCAAAAGCCCCTTTTTCACCCGTCTTTAGTCTTCTTATAGGGAAAAATAGGGTTACGAGAAAAGCCCAATAACCGTCACTGAAGTGGCAAATATGACACGTCATAACGTCATGGAAATCACGGCCTAGTGTAACATTCTACGGCCATGGTTTAGGGCGTGGAATCCTCTGATGTTCTCCAAAATCACTTTCCACGAACTCAATGTCTAACCACGGTCGTGGTTTAGGTCGTGGAACTCAAAAGCCTTTGTGAAAACCTTTGTTTCGTAATGTTCTTCAATCATGCTCCTTCCTTAGCTTCTCCAATCTAAGAGGAAAAAACAATCAAAACAAGTCCCTAAAATATAGTCATATTTCATGCTATCAACCATACAAGTAGTGTCTCCAGATTTTCAAAGCATGAACTACCGCTGCCAACTCCAGATCATGAGTCGGGTAGTTCTCCTCATACGTCTTCAGCTGTCGAGACGCATATACAATCACTCTGCCTCTCTGCATTAGTACACATCCCAAGCCCAACTTGGATGCATCACTATAGACCACAAAATCATCAGAACCCTCTAGTTGTGCCAAGACAGGAGCAGAAGTCAAACGCCTCTTCAACTCCTCAAAACTCTGACCGCACTGGTCAGTCCATACAAATATGGTAGGCTTCCTCAGAAGACTCGTCAGTGGATGGGCAATCACAGAAAATCCCTCCACAAAGAGCCTATAGTAACCGACTATGCCAAGAAAGATACGTACTTCCTTGACGTTCGTCGGTGTCGTCCATGCAGCAACATACTCGATCTTCACCGGATCAACCATGATCCCATCCGCGGAGACTATGTGTCCAATAAATTTAACCTCAGACATCCAAAACTCACACTTAAAGAGCTTGACATACAACTCTCTATCCCTCAAAATCTGCAAAACTGTCATCAAGTGCCCACCATGCTCCTCTCTGCTACGAGAGTACACCAGAATGTCATCAACGAAAACCACCACAAACTGATACAGGAAGTCGATGAAGATACTGTTCAACAAGTCCATGAAGACTGCTAGGACATTCGTCAACCCAAATGGCATCACTACAAACTCGTAGTGTCCATAACGGGTATGAAATGCCGTCATGTGCACGACTTGCTCTCTCACCCTCAGCTGGTGATATCCTGAACGCAAGTCGATCCGGGAGAAGACTGTCGCTCCCTGAAGCTAATCAAGCAGATCATCAATACGAGGTAGTGGATACCTGTTCTTGATGGTCACCTTGTTTAGCTCTTTGTAGTCTATACACAACCTCAATGATCCGTCCTTCTTCCGCACGAAGAGGACAGGTGCACCCATGGTGAAACGCTAGGGCGTATGAAGCCCTTCTTAGCCAACTCCTCGAGTTGCTTCTTCAGCTCCAACATCTCGATAGGTGCCATACGGTATGGGGCCTTCGAGATGGGTCTTGTGCCAGGCTCCAAGTCAATGCCAAAATCTACGGTACTTTGAGGTGGCAGACTAGACGGCTCTACAAATACGTCTGTAAACTCACAGACCACTGGTATGTCCTCCAAAGCTGGACTCTCTTCATCCTTCATGGCGTAGCACCAGAAGGCATCACATCTCTGTGCAATCAGTCTAGCTGCTTGTACTGCACTGATGACAAATCCTGTTTTCCTAAGGTCTTAACCCCGGAAGACCTCTATCGGACCTACGTCGATAGAGACTGTAACAGTTCTCTTATCCACATCTAATACCACACGGTGTCTACGCATCCAATCCATACCTAATATGACTTCTTCATGCATCAAAGGCATGACTAAGAAGTCAACAGGTAATACACGAGTCCCTAAGCGTAAGGGACAACTACGTATCTCTTGGGTACCTCTGACCCTACTACCATCAGGTAACCCTATAGTAAAGGGTGCCCCCTCTATGGTAGACAGACTCAAACGCTCAACACAAGCAGCATAAATAAATGAATGCGTAGCACCCGTATCAAACAAAACTCTAACAGGTAAACCATTTAATAGAATGTTACATGTAGCAGCCGGTGCTGGCGGCTCCTCAGCACTCCTCAACTCAAAAACTCTGCCTCTAGCTCCTCGGTCATCATTGGTACCAGCCTCTCTACCTCTACCTCTACTCGGCCCTAGAGCTGACCCCTGAGTAGTAGGTATGTCTAGGACTCTCTGCTCTCCTTGTGTCTGGGACTTCTCAGACCGTCCTGTCTGAGAAGTCCTCCTTTGGCTAGCTCTCTCTCTCTCATAGGCAAAGGCCCGATCCTGGTAGTCTGCGAATGAGTCACAGTGAAATCCCGCCATGTATGAACGTGTGCTCTCCCTCAAAACGACGGGAAAAAAGGTACACATGCTGGTCCTCAGATGGTGCAGCTGGACCCAGCAATGCTAGCTCAGTTTGGAAGCAGAGAATAGCGTCTGTAATGGGTACATTCTCAAAACCCGTCTTCACAAAGTCCTGCAGCTTCTCCCTCCCCAAAGAGGCAGGGCTGAACTGCTCCCTCAGCATAGTCCTCATCTACTCGTAGCTCGTAACTCGTGCTCTAACTGTCCTCCACCACTGGTGTGCCAAGTAACGGAATAGAGACTGTACTAGCTCTACCCGTCTGTTCTCAAGGCATCGAATAGACTCTAAAGCTGAGTCTACATGCCCAATTCACACCTCAGTCTCTAAGCCAATCTCCCCTGAGAAGTTTGGAACTCCCTGCTGATAAAATGCCTTCAACTAGATATCTGGTCGAGGCCCTCTGGTCTCCTCTACAGCTCGAGCAACCTCAGCAGCACATGCCGGCATAGCTAGCACCTGAGTAGCTCCTTGGGATCTCTCAAATGATCCCTCATGCCCTGGCAGATCTGGAGCTCGTCTGCCCGCTCTAATGGCCTCCTCAAAATGCCTGAGGTACTTTGTAAACTCTGGTCCACCCATGGAGACACAGTCTGAGCCATCAGACTGGGCTGGATGGGTATGCTGTCTCCTGGACCCACCACTCCTCGTAGCTGGAACTACACTCTCTGCAACCTCCTCAGGAGCCTCCTCCACCACTGGTGGATCTACAGCGGGAGCTGGTTCCTATCCTATACCTCCTGGAGGAAGAGGTGGTCTACCTCCACCTCTGGCCACAACATCAGTAGCTCTAGTCCGAGCCATCTGTGGGGTATGCACACCTAACGTATAAGGCTTTATATAGGCCATATGTATAGATATATAAAATACTTAATAATACATGCATACACATCAACACATATAAGATATATATATATATATATATATATATATATATATACTGTCGAGTTCCTCAGATGGGTGACAGCTTCTGTACATACTATCCCAAAACATCTGTACTCGCTTTAAAACCAAAACCTTTAAAAAGTCAGACCCCGTGTGGGTTCTGTTTATGTATCCACTCTACCTTTATTGCAGATAGAAAGTGTCAATGTTGTCAATCTAAGGCTCTGATACAAACTCTGTAACACCCCAAATCCACAAGACTTGGAATGCTACATTGGGCTAGGATCTCACAATGGATCCTGACCCTAGCCTAACAACTAGTTCATTGAATCTTACAACAAGGCACAGATAGATTAAAACCAAATACATAAAAGCTATATATGACACATCAAAAGAGTTTACAAACACAAAGTCGAGTACAAAACATCCAACATAAACATCCGATACAAAAGATCCCATATCCCACGCATCCTAATGTACAGAAGTCCTCGGCTGGTCACACCACCTAGCTCACTCTACAGTCTTCCTAACATGTAGATCATCTACAACATAGTATACACCGTTAGCTACAACAATGAATAAGTATGAAGGTAATAGCACAAACACACATCAACATCTCATACATGCAATGCCACACACATTCATTTATTATCTTTCATTACGTTATTCCATTACTAATTCCACTTCTTTTGTAACACGAGGAGCCTCAGGAACCCCGCCCCATCCAACGTAACACATGAGTTTTGCATGGGGGTGATCATCACTCGTCCCCTCCTGTAAGATCATCTTTAGGGCACCGCCTCCTACCAGCAGGCGGAGGCAAGTGGTCACGACCCGTTATAATACACTTGGGCCATTTAAAGTAATAAATGGTCATCCTAGTCCATTTTAGGTTATAAATGCACAATCATATGAACACACACAACCATAACAATCACACAAACTCATAACTTAACGTTAAGTAAGTCCTATGGACTTACCTCATACACTCGTATCCAATACCACGTCATAGCTTCCCCTTGGGGAAGAAACCAACGCCTGCATTAGCGAGGTACACAACATCATACACTACAAAGGGTTAGGAGACTCGTCTCCATAACCAAAACCGACCTACAACCTCCAACTAACCCTCAAAACCATAACAAGCTCACATATGCCTACATCATAACCTCAACATCAACACGAGTGCCTAAGGCACAATCCTAACATACAACTCATCCTAACCAAGCTAGCCTAGTTATCATCTAAGCTAAGGCCAAATGAAAGGAAGGAAGGAAGACATACCAACAAGGTATGCACCAACAGAAGCAAGGGAATCCAAGTTGACCCAGTGAGGCGCAAGGGCAGCTCACACACTAGGTGCAGGGGCGGCGAACTGTGCAGAGAGTTGGTCCCGACTTCTCTTCGATCCCTTTATCGACTCTCTTCACTTCTTCAACACACCACATCAACACATAAACATATATACACATATATGATCATCAAATCATCCAAGAAAGGATCCACACAAGCTCAGCTTGTGATCCTAAGCTAGAAGAGGAAGAAAAAAGCAAAGAAGAAGAAAGAAGGAAGATGGAGGAGAAGAGCTTACCACAACAAACCCTAAGCTGCAACTAGGAGTCTCTACACACTTCACCACTCTAACAAAACATCAATAACTCTCAGCCACAAGCTCTTGATCATCCAAGCCTTAAACCACCAACAACTCTCAAAATTCACACACACAAGATCGAAGAGAGATCAAAGAACCTCAAGGAAGAAGAGAGAAGAAGATGAACGTGAGCAGGAAGAGAGGAGCTGGAGAGATGAAGAAACCCCTCCTCTGAAGCTAAGGAAAGCTTATATATGAAGCTAACCAAAAGCAAAGTCAAGAGGTCAACAAAGGTTGCTGCAGCCGCACAAAACCGTAGGGGCGGATCAACTAAGGCGTAGGGGTGGCTCACAGAGTCCGCTGGGGCGGCTCACAAGGTCAAGACAAGATCAACAAAGGCTCATCAAGGCTCCTAGGCTCCAAAGACTAAGGCTCTTACATACAAAACGACCCCGGATCACGCAACTTTGGGGGCATCTTTTTACTGTCATTTTCTGGATGAGTTCCGAAGATTCTAAGCTGAAAACTCCACCTTGTTTATAATGTTTTACAGGTGTTGATAATGGAAGATTTAACAAAAATGTAGTAGTTTGATACACAAACAATGTATTGAGTATATTCTCTAGATGCTTGGTTGGTTTGAATTCAGTGCAGGTCTTATCAAATGTCAAGGGCCTTGATATGGACTTCAAGGGCCTTGAAGTATAACTCAAGGACACAAGGAAGATAGTGCTACAAAAGGGCGATCTCAAAGGCCTTGGAGTTATATAGTTGCACGAACAAGGATTCAAATGCAAAGAAGATTTTCTAGGAACGATTTGCTCAATAGAAAGATTTCAGGGAAGATCTTTTCAACCAAAGATTTCAACCGAAGATTAGAGAATCTTTTTAGAAGATTTTCTAAAACCGAAAAGCGTCAAGATATCTGCTCTTTCGGTTCAACAAAAAACGAGAAGATTAAGGAGCTAAGGATTCGACATGTTCTCAGGAGTTGAAGATCTGCAACGTCTACCTTATCTCGAAATAAGAAGCGATCTTCATGGAGAAGAAGATTCATCTTCAAACGGTCATCTCTCCAACGGCTAGAAGACCTCTCCATATAAGAATATAAATGAAGATGGTAATCGAAGAAGAAAAGACACACAAGCATATACGGAAAACATCTTTACGTCTTCAAGCAACCGAAACATCTTCATTTGATTCGTTGTTTTTCTTTCTCTCATTTACACAAAAGCTTTATCCCCTTAGAGAGAGAAAACACAAGAGCTCCATTGGAAGATCTAAATAGTGTTATACTAGAGTGTGTGTTACTATGCGTAGTAACTAGGCTCTTATAGCTAGGTTGAGAGTTGGAGCTAGATCGTAGCATTGACGATAGTAAGAGAAGAAGGGGATTTCTTCTAGTTTGTATCTAGGACTCTTTGAAGCTGATAATAGATAGTTAGATCCTAAGGCTATACCTTGAGACGGAGAGTAGGCTATTTAGAGCCCAACTTCGTAAACATATCCTCGTGTCAATCTTTTACATTCCACACTATATCTTGCTATTGTGAGTAACTTTGTTTTGCAGGAGCACGAAGTAAAGGCCCTTGAAAGTTGTTTCAAAGCCCTTGAAATCAAAGTTACACAAAGAGCACATATCGACATCAAGGCCCTTGAAAGGAGTTTCAAGGCCTTGAGATTTAATTTGCGGAAAGTTCTCATACTCTATTCAACCTCTTTCTAGAGTATCTTTTAACTTATTTATTTCACCTACTAGTTCTTCAATTGGTATCAGAGCTAGACTCACGTATATTGATTTAACCATCAGTGTGACTAATCATGAATCCTATAGGTGATGGTGGATTTTCTCAAGGAAGATCCTCATCTCGACCACCACTCTTTTGTGGCAACAACTTTGCTCATTAGAGAGCACTCATGCGTATGTTTATTATTGACCAAGACATGGAGCTTTGGAGCATTATTCAAAATGGACCTAAAGTTTCAATGATAACGGTTGAAGATGTCCAAGTCCCAAAGAAGGAAGCTGACTTCACACAGGCTGACCTGGACAGTGTATCAAAGAATTACAAAGCAATGAACCTACTATAATGTGGATTAGATGCAAAAGAAATATAGAACAAGCTTGTGGTCACATATGAAGGAACAAGTCAAGTCAGGGAAACAAAGATTAGCATCTTCCTCAAACAATACGAGCTATTCAAGATGAATCCAAATGAAACAGTCAAAGAAATGTTCACCAGATTCACTAAGATCGTGAACAACTTGGAATCACTAGGAAAGATCTTCACAAATGAAGAGAAAGTTAGGAAGGTTCTAAGGAGCCTACCTAAAGCTAAGTGGGGACCAAAGATGACTGCTATTGAAGAAGTTCAGAATCTCACAACCCTTCCTCTTGATGACCTCCTTGCAAAACTCATCACACATGAAATGGTTCTTGGTGAAGAAGATGGAGAGCTCTCATCCAACTCCAAGAATTTTGCATTAAAATCAAGAAGAGATGAATTACCCTCTGATGAAGAGGATAGTGATGACGATGATGAAGAAGATGCTATTGCTATGATCTCTAAGGTTCTTGCAAGAACTCTCAAGATAAAGAAACAATCTGCTAATAGAGAATATCCACGAGCATCAAAACCCCGAGGTAAGTTTTCTAACTCTAATAAGAAAACGAGAGTACCGACTTGTTTTGAATGTGGTGAAACAAATCATCTAGTGAAGGATTATCCACAAAAGAAGAGGACAAATTTCAAGAAAAATGATCGAAAGAAGAAAGCTATGGTTGCTTCTTGGAGCGATTCAGAATCATCAAATGAATCAGAAGACGAGAAAGAACAAGCAAACTTGTGTCTAATGGCCGATCATGAAGAAGATTCAAATTTGTATGTTCATAATGTGGTAAGTATAATCATGTCTCAACCTGAATCTGACCTGAAACAATTACTCAAAGATATTATCATATGTGATAAGGAACATAGAATAAGGATAAATTCTTTAAAAGAAAAGCTACTTGAACAGGAAAAACAACTAAGTGAAATGTCTCTAGAGATTGAAAATCTTAACACCGAAAAGGTAGACCTTGATAACAATATCAAGGCCTTGGAATCAGAGAACCTGATTCTCAAGGACAACGTCTCCTCTCTTCATCGAAACTATATCGTTCTAGAGAAAGAGAAAGTTGATCTAACTTTGATGTGTCAATACCAGAAGTCTGCACTTGTTATGTTTACTCGTTCAAAAGCTAATCTTGAGAGAATGATGGGTGAACAACATTCCTCCCTTAACAAAAATGGTATAGGTTATCATAGGAGCTTTCCTAGAAAACCTACCACCACTTTTGTCAAGGCCAAAGGAAGTATTCATATGCCTACTTGCTTCGACTGTTGTAAAAAGGGTCATGTTAAATCCACATGTCCTTATAGAAGAAATGATCCTTATATCATTAGAAATACCTATCCTTTATGTTTAAGGAAACATGTCAAACAAATCTAGGTTCCTAAAGGTACTAGACCACCACACATGATCGAACCTGAATATGGATCAAAATATGTCATTTGGTCGACCCGGAGAGGTTGATGTTTGCTGTTTTGCAGGATATCACCAAGGTAAAGGAGCACAAATGGATATTAGATAGTGGTTGCTCAAGACACATGAGTGGAAAAAGCTCTTTATTCTCAAATTTAAAGAAGCAATCATCTAGAACCATTACTCTTGGTGATAATGGAAAGTGTGACATTATTGACATTGGTAAAATTTTCTAGAATTCATCTAACTTTATTGATGATGTTTATCTTGTTGATGGGTTAAAATATATAATTTGCTAAGTATTTCTCAAATATGTGATAAAGGCAATAAAGTCATGTTTCATTCAGATAAATGTGAGGTTCAAGACAAAAAAACGGGTGATGTGGTGCTTACGGCTCCTAGATGAATAATGTTTATTCCATGAGTACTAACCAAGTTTCAGGAACTAAGCTAAAATGTCTAAAGGCCTTGACTGATGATCCAAGGCTTTGGCATAGAATACTTGGTCACGTAAGCATGCACACCATGCAGAAGCTTCTTACAAAAGATTTGATCTAAATCTGAATCAACGAGAAGATCATAATTCGGATGAAGAGGAAGATCCTAAAGATCGAGAAAAGAATATGCAGGAAAAGATTCAAGATACCTAAGAAAATCCTCAAGACCTTGAAACACACCTTCAAGACCTTGAAATAGAAAACTGTGATAACAGAACTCAGCTTCAAGGGCTTGAAACCCAACTTCAAGACCTTGAGATTGGATCAACAGGTAATATACCAACGGTACCTGAATCTAGACAAACATATGAAGCTCAACCTTCTGGATCTGCTCCATCTGTCAAAAGAAGAAAATTTCAACACTCCTCATATCATCCACAAGAGAATGTGAACTCATATCCAAATGCTGGAGTTCAAACTAGATCTAAATTGAACAATCTTTGTGTCTTCTCCGCTTTTGTATCTCTTGTCGAGCAAAAGAACTACGTTCAAGCTCTTTAAGAACCTGATTGGATCATTGCTATGCAAAATGAATTGAACGAATTTGAGAGAAACAAGGTATGAACTCTCACTTCAACACCAAAACATCAATAAGTTATTGGCACGAAATGGGTCTTTCGAAACAAATTGGATGGAAGGGGCAAAGTCATACAAAATAAAGCACGAATTGTAGCACAAGGCTATAACCAAAAAGAAGGTATTGATTATGAGGAGACTTTTGCTCTTGTTTCCAGGTTAGAAGCCATACGTATGCTACTTGCATTTGCATCTTTTAGGAGCATAAAACTTTTTCAAATGGATGTAAAATATGCTTTTCTAAACGGCTTCTTAGGAGAAGAAGTCTACGTTGCTCAACCTCCTGGTTTTGAAAATGAAGAATTTCCAGATCATGTTTTTAAACTAGACAAAGCTCTCTATGGTCTTAAGAAGCTCCTCGAGCTTGGTATGAAAGATTATCTAAATATCTTCTTGAAAACAAATTCAAAAGAGGTTTGATTGATAAAACATTGTTTATCAAAACTAGGGGCAACGACATTCCAGTAGTACAAATCTATGTTGATGATATATTATTCGGTGCTACTAATGATTCCCTTTGTGAGAAATTTTCAGATATTATGTGTGGGGAATTTGAAATGAGCTTAATGGGAGAGTTAAGTTTCTTTCTTGGACTACAAGTTACACAAGCAAAGAAAGGAATTTTTCTCAATCAAAGCAAGTATACTAAAGACTTGCTTAAAAAGTATAAAATGAATCAATCTAAGGTTGCAAAGACTCCTATGAGTTCAACACTTTCGCTAGATCATGACAAGAATGGCAAAAGTGTAGTATAAAAGGAGTATCGAGGTATGATCGGTTCATTGTTGTATCTAACTGCTAGTCGTCCTGACATTATGTTTAGCGTGTGCATGTGTGCAAGATTTCAAGCTGATCCTAAAGAGTCACACTTGATAGCTGTGAAAAGAATTTTTCGGTATCTCAATGGCACTAAAGGGTTATGGTACCCACGTCAAAGCTCATTTCATCTTATTGGCTATTCAGATGTAGATTTTGCAGGTTATAAGGTCGATAGAAAAAGTACTTTTGGATGTTGCCAATTCTTAGGGTCATCCCTAATTAGTTGCCACTCCAAGAAGAAAAACTCTGTTGCCCTATCCACAACTGAAGCTGAATATATAGTTGTAGGAGCCTGTTGTGGACAAATTATTTGGATTGCTCAACAACTTCGTGACCTTGGCTTTAACTTAAAAGGTATTCCTATAAAATGTGATAATACTAGTGCTATTTCAATAACCAAAAATCCTGTGCAGCATTCAAGGACTAAGCATATTGATGTAAGGCATCACTTCATACGTGATCATGTTGAGAAAGGTGACGTTTCGATCTCTTTTATCTCAACTAACTTGCAGCTTGCAGATATCTTTACGAAGCCTCTTCCTGAGGAACAATATAATTTTATTAGATTGGAGCTTGTTATGTTGAACAAGGAACCATTAACGTAGGAGGAGTAAACAAGTTTTATTATTCCTATGCATGCAGCCCAATTGATGTTTTCAAGGGCCTTGAAATAAAATTCAAGGGCCTTGAAACATGTTTCATGGGTTATTTATTAAAACGGATCGATTAGAAATTCATATCCTTTAGATATGAAATTATCTAATTTTTATTCTTTAAAAGGGTTTTCAAAAGGTTTTGTTATCAGATTCAAAGGATTTTGAAAAGTGGTTAGCAAAATTTATAGAAAGAATTTCTATCATCAATGATTTTTTAAGATCTTAAATATCTTTTGATCTTACGTTGATATGACTTCTTCCCTTAAAAACATCTTCTCTTCCCTCTTTATTTCTTCCGCTTCCTTTTCTCTCTGAAAGAACAGTGCTTTACTCTTTCGTTTTTACAAACCCTCTTCATCTTCTTCTCAAAATTTTCTCATGGCATCCAAGAGACCTTCAATGGACGAAGCAACACCATATGTCCCCAAAAGACAAAGAATAGTTCAAATATCATCTGACTCCAACCCAGATTTGAGTTCAGGATCTGATTGAAGCTCGAGTTCTTCAGATTATCTAAGCGACGCAGAGATTTTTGCAAAGACTGGGCTTCCGTCGAGTTGGTTTGCAAGTCCATCGGCCGCCAAGAAATGGCTAACACAGTTCGATGATCGCTACCAATGCATGTGTGATCCGGTTCATAGTGAACTGTTTACATGCTTCTCATTACCGGGGCTAGAGGTGCTTCAGGCAAGCTCAATCTGGATCATGCTAAACCCAGGTGAAGCCTCCTACCCTCGATTGACAAGGCTGTTCTACACAAAGTTAACTGCACGAAGAGAAAGAGGAGAATGGATTCTGGACTCAGTTATCAAAGGTAAGAAAATCACCATTACCACTGAGATTATTGCTGATATTTTTGGTTTTCCTCGATACGACGTCTCAGATCATTCTAACCCTGCTAGAACTATCAGATTAGCCAGAGAACAGTTTCTTCTTCCCAATGCTTTACCACAACCCACTATTACTTGTTTAACCCTTGAAGCCCGAATCATTTATGCTATTTTAGACAGATGTGTAGTACCAAGGTTTGCTAACAAGGATGTCGTAACCAACACTTTACTGGCTTTATTCCATCATGTGGTGAATGGGTCGAAAGTAAATGTTCGCTCCAAACGGTGTGTGCAAGCTTTAAATTTATAGCCCAAGAAGTATGCTTGAACAAATATGCGAACCCGCAGTGTACGGGTCAATTGTAATAAAAGCAAGAATTCCAGGGGTCGAACACATGGACTTAGGTGAAACAAAGCACACATTCAGGTTGTCAAATGTTGCAAATAAGCAATTAAAGTAATCAAAGATGATATAAAGTCAAATAAGGGAAAATGCGGATTCTAGGGATTAAAACATCTAGTCGTGGTTCCGACTCAAGATCTCAAAGGATAACGCAGACAAAGTTGAGGTTTGCAAAGGGAAGGTGTTTCTAAGGTGGGAATAGATCACCGGGTAAGTATCACTACTCACTATCCCAAACCAAAGCTCCTATCACCGGGTAAGTCTCAAGGTACTAAGGAAAGGAACTATAATCTCAAACAAACACACCACCCAAGGGAATAGAATCAACCTTTACCGGGTAAGTCTCAGGCTAACTCACAAAGATGGAATGAAGGCAAACTCAAACCCCAATAAAGGATAAACCTTTATTACCTACACTCATTATCTTAGGTAAACAAACAAAGGATTCATCGAGTAAGTCTCATCCTAGGCTTGCATTGAACTAGGAAAGGTGTAATAAGGATAGGGTTTGGCAAACTAGAACTCTTAACTTCAGTTTCAGATCAGGAAAGGTTCACCTCGTTCAGTCAGATCCCACCCCGGCCGAGATGTTCATCGACTGAGCGAGGTGTTCTAGGGTTAAGGTTAAAGACTCGAACTTTCAGGGTCCTGCTGGGATTAAAATCATTCTATCATCGTCTTCCCCACAACTTTCAGTCAATCACCCTAGAATCGCATAAGAAACTTAGCCAATAATATCATGATAACAATAATCAAATTAATGGGAAAGGAATCAATATTCAAACAAGAAAACCTTAAGGAAAAGGTCTCAATAACTTAATCAATTAACAATCAACAAACAAGCGTTCCTCAAACACAAATCAGCAAAGACAACAAACCAAAAGACAATCTAACAAAGTCTTACAAACTCCTTCAAAAGCTATCTCCAACTATGACTCTTTCCTTCCTTGAACTTCAATATTCAATTCTTCCTTTAATCCTTCCTTCAAAACCTCCAGAAAATCCCTCAATTGCTGGATGCTCCAAGCATGTGATCCGTAGATTTCAAGATCCGAAGATGATCCGAATATGGCTGAATTGTGGAAAATCCGACCCTTTATATAGGAGAATTATCTTCCAAAGATAAAATATCTTAAAAAGATAATTTCCTAGAAAATATATCCATATCTCTTAAAATATATCAACCAAATATAATATCTTCCTTCTAGAAATCCAGGCAAAAATATAAGATATCCTCCTTCAAAAAATAAAAGATCTCAGCCAAAAATAAAGATCTCGCCGGTGACAGGGTGTTCCCCTCATTCGGGACGCTCTTCAAGATCTCCTCGGTCGAGGTGGTACGGTAGCTGACCGAGGTGAATCTCAACTGAATGTAGAATCTCTTGAATCTGGTCCAAAGTAAATCCTCTAAATCATTTCCATGCTCCCTGAGATCTTCTTATAGCTCCAGAATGTAGCTCAAATGACTCCTTAGCTTCCTTAGCTCCATTTTGATCAAAAACGTACCATTTTACCTACAATTACAACGAAAATAGGTGTAGACCTCGATTCCTGCAAAGGTAGACAAAACAACAATATAATCAAAGAATATACATCTATACATGCAGATTTAAGAAGATAAAACGTCTAAACTAGCCCCAAAATATAGACTATAATACATGCTATCAAAATACCCCATACTTGTCCCTTGCTTGTCCCTAAGCAAGTTCCAAATCTTAGATACAAGATAGAATGGATTATAAGTCAGAAAAATCATTGAAAAGTATTTCAAAATATTATGGTGGTGTGCTTCAATCAAAGATCACTCTAAGAGAATGCTTCATGGAAAATAAAACCAAGACATGATCAAAACATTTTATAAATATAAGAAAGCTGTTCATCCTTGCATAAAATTATAGAATGCATAATAAATCATAATTATCGAAATCAATCATGTATAATCCAGTTTAAACCACCAAGTCAATCAACAAGCTCGAGGTCTCAAGGGCTTCTAAAAGAGGTCAAGAAACGTGTCAGGGTGGGATGTATATAAGGTATGTGGTGTTAGAATCCGGGAAAAGAATGTTACTTCACTTTCTTTGAAACTCAACATCATCCACCAATAAGCTTTGCTTATTTTTACTGTACTTTTTGGGATGCATGGATAGAGGTGCACAATAACCGAAGCCTAGGAGATCAGCAATCATCAATTTCTCGAGATTCCTCAAACCCTTGATGCACATACCATGACCCGTTAGGAATATCGCTCAATCCTACTTTGGCAAGACACAAACACCAAGCTATGTGAATGGTGCCGAGTTACTCATCATCATGATTGACTTCCCCAAACCTATTTGTTTTTTTCTAACACTTTCAGCCAATATCTCAACTTTATTTTCACTTGCTTTTCTTTGTTTGCTTCCAAATTCCCGGATAGGTAAAGGGAGGCAAATATGTATATGAGGGGCTAAAGCATATGATCAAGAAAAAGAAGAAAGAGAATGAATTGCCTTAGTCATCCCAAGAAGAATGTGATAGAACTCATCTTGTGGTGTCAACCTTCAAATCCAACATAATTTTGATAAAAAACAAAGTATTAAAGATGCTAAAACTTCAAACAAAGCATTTTGCAACTTAAACATATCATAAAACCTTACGAGCATATAAAGATTTCAAAACCAATATGCAATCAGAATCATCATTGAGGTCATATCTAGAGAAGAAGCACAAAAATCGTTTCAAAAATCTTTCAGTTAAGCCATCTCGGTCGAGGTGTTCTGGCGTCATCCGAGGTGTTCATTCTCGATCGGCCATGAACGTCCCGGTCGAGGTCATAACATTTTTTTATGACCTCAACTCAGTTTTCGACGTTTTTCTCAAACAGAAATCTGTATGTATGCATGTAATGACAAATAAGCACATAGAGCCAAATAAGATCATAATCAAAGATCAAGAAAGTCATACAAATACCTCATAATTGGGACACATTGTCACAATGGGTCAAATATAAGTCAGAAGAACAGAATACTCACCGGACATAGCTGAACTGCATAAAGAAATAAGAAACAGCTCCCAGATAATACCATCTCGTTTGGCGAAGAACATCTCGGTCGAGGTCCTATGATTGCACCCGAGATGTGTCTTAGTCAAGCTCCGTTTTTTCAATTTCTCGAACTTCTATCCTTCCAGTGTAGCTGCTGAGCTGTAATCCTTTCTTAGAAAGTACCTGGTTCTTGTCTAGAGGACGCAAAAACAAAGCGAAGCAAACTATCTAAAACTAAGCTAGAAAAGGGAAAAGAAAGCAATACCTTGGGTTGCCTCCCAAGAAGCGCTTGGTTTAAGGTCGCTAGCTGGACTTTTCTCCATGGATTTACTCAATGTACCTCGAATATCTTGGAGTGCTCATCACATCCATCATAAAAATCTTCCAAGAAGGTTCCGGTTCCTAATTTCACCGGCAAATGGTAGGATCTCCCACGTACAAGCTTGTATTGTTTACTTCTCACCGGAATCCTACCGGTCTTCCTATGCTTCCGTGGGACATAACTCAGTTTTGCATCCCATCCTTTCCTGGGTCGAGAAATCTGCTTCTCGAGAATACCCTTAGCTCCCCCATCTCCAGCTTGGGGATAGTACAAGGTCTTTGTCACGTGAGTGACCCCATACTTGAACAAATAACACTTCGTTGCCTTAGCGGTGAAGCGCTTGTTAACTCCACTCCTTTCAGTCCAAGGAGCATTTACTTTCATCAATTTCAAGGGAGGTTTCTTCTTGATCTTAGGAGGTTCTTTCGAAAGAGACCTCCAACTTTTCGGTGCATCCCTGAAGAAATCTAGAATTTTATAGGGAATTTCAAAGGGAGTAAGAGAAGTTACCTTATAACGTTCTTCAAAACTTGGGACAAGTTTTGAAGAACGTTATAAGGTGATCTTTCCCGACTCAGCTGGATTCTCTTCAACCTCGGCCGATCTCTCTTCCATCTCGGCTGGTCTCTCTTCCACCGCGGCCGAAGTTTCAGCAGCTGCATCAATATTTTCCACTTCTTCCTCTTCTTCACAAACTTCAGGAGAAACTTCCGGGTCAATTGGAGGAATGCTTGAAATTTGCAGTACTTCCTTATGCTCCTCTTTCGGCTTAGCATAGGATAGGGTTCTTTCTTTGAGATCCTCCACCTTCTTCATCAATTTCTCCCATTTTGATTCAAGCGATTCTTCAAGAGGTTGCTCATAAATCTTTCTAGGGACATTCAGCTCATCCGATATCGCAAGCTCCTCCACAATAGCCTCTTCTCTTTCTCTTCCACTTTCAAACCAAATGAAGGCGTATTTCTCTACCAAGTATTCATAATGGTCTGTCCTAACACTTTGTCTTGCTATCCAGGCTGGATCAAATGTAGCCATCGGAATTTCTGAAAACTACAAAACTCGTAGAAAAGGATCAAATGCAAAAGCAAAAACTTCCAAGCTAGATAACCAAATACCCACCTCAGTCTTGACCAAGTCCCCGGCAACGGCGCCAAAAACTTGTTCGCTCCAAACGGTGCGTGCAAGCTTTAAATTTATAACCCATGAAGTATGCTTGAACAAATATGCGAACCCGCAGTGTACGGATCAATTGTAATAAAAGCAAGAATTCCAAGGGTCAAACACAAGGACTTAGGTGAAAGAAAGCACAGAATCAGGTTGTCAAATGTTGCAAATAAGCAATTAAAGTAATCAAAGATGATATAAAGTCAAATAAGGGAAAATGCGGATTCTAGGGATTAAAACATCTAGTTGTGGTTCCGACTCAAGATCTCAAAGGATAACCCGGACAAAGCTGAGGTTTGTAAAGGGAAGGTGTTTCTAAGATGGGAATAGATCACCGGGTAAGTCTCACTACTCACTATCCCAAACCAAATCTCCTATCACCGGGTAAGTCTCAAGGTACTAAGGAAAGGAACTATAATCTCAAACCAACACACCACCCAAGGGAATACAATCAACCTTTCCCGGGTAAGTCTCAGGCTAACTCACAAGGATGGAATGAAGGTACACTCAAACCCCAATAAAGGATAAACCTTTATTACCTACACTCATGATCTTAGGTAAACAAACAAAGGAATCACCGGGTATGTCTCATTCTAGGCTTGCATTGAACTAGGAAAGATGTAATAAGGATAGGGTTTGGCAAACTAGAACTCTAAACTTCAGTTTCGGATCAGGAAAGGTTCACCTCGTTCAGTGAGATCCCACCCCGGCCGAGATGTTCATCGACTAAGCGAGGTGTTCTAGGGTTAAGGTTAAAGACTCGAGCTTTCAAGGTCCTGCTGGGATTAAGATCATTCTATCATCGTCTTCCCCATAACTTTCAGCCAATCACCCTAGAATCCCATAAGAAACTTAGCCAACCATCATCATGATAACAATAATCAAATTAATAGGAAAGGAATCAATACTCGAACAAGAAAACCTTAAGGATCAGGTCTTAATAACTGAATCAATTAACAATCAACAAACAAGCGTTCCTCAATCACAAATCAGCAAAGACAACAAACCAAAAGACAATCTAAGAAAGTCTTACAAACTCCTTCAAAAGCTATCTCCAACTATGACTCTTTCCTTCCTTGAACTTCAATCTTCAATTCTTCCTTTAATCCTTCCTTCAAAACCTCTAGAAAATCCCTCAATTGCTGGATGCTCCAAGCATGTGATCCGTAGATTTCAGGATCCGAAGATGATCCGAAGATGATCCGAAGATGGCTTAATTGTGGAAAATCCAACCCTTTTTATAGGAGAATTATCTTCCAAAGATAAAATATCTTAAAAAGATAATTTCCTAGAAAATATATCCAAATCTCTTAAAATATATCAGCAAAATATAATATCCTCCTTCCAGAAATCCAGCCAAAAATATAAGATATCCTCCTTCCAAAAATTAAAGATCTCAGCCAAAAATAAAGATCTCGCCGGCGATAGGGTGTTCCCCTCGGTCGGGACCTCCTCAAGATCACCTCGGTCGAGGTGGTACGGTAGCTTACCGAGGTGAATCTCAAGGATCGATGGAGGGATATGTGTTTAAGAGACTATTATGGGAAAGGAAGTTCCTCCAGATGGTACAAGGAAAATTGAAGTTCTCTGACTGTCATGACTGATTTTGAAAATGTTTTATGTGGTTTGTGAAAAATACTCTTTTGGGTCAGTAATCGTGTTTAAAACTCCCGTGCTTTGACTATTTTTTTCTCCCTTATTGAGAGACAAAGGGGGAGAAATGAATGATCCGACATTCGATATACTGCATTCTGCATTTTAATTTTGATTTTCATATGCATTGCTAAACTAACAAATGTAGGTACGATAAAACATTTGTGTTGTCTTCCATCAAGGGGGAGATTGAAAACTCCGCCTTGTTTATAATGTTTTACATGTGTTGATGATGGAAGATTTAACACAAATGTAGTAGTTTGATACACTAACAATGTATTGATTATATTCTCTAGATGCTTGGTTGGTTTGAATTCAGTGCAGGTCTTATCAAATGTCAAGGGCCTTGATATGGACTTCAAGGCCCTTGAAGTATAACGCAAGGACACAAGGAAGATAGTGCTCAAAAAGGACGATCTCAAAGGCCTTGAAGTTATATATTTGCACGAACAAGAATTCAAATGGAAAGAAGATTTTTCAGAAACGATTTGCTCAACAGAAAGATTTCAGGGAAGATCTTTTCAACCAAAGATTTCAACCGAAGATTAGAGAATCTTTTTAGAAGATTTTCTAACACCGAAAAGCGTCAAGATATCTTCTCTTTCGGTTCAACAAAAAACGAGAAGATTAAGGAGCTAAGGATTCGACATGTTCTCAGGAGTTGAAGATTTGCAACGTCTACCTTATCTCGAAACAAGAAGCGATCTTCATGGAGAAGAAGATTCATCTTAAAACGGTCATCTCTCCAACGGCTAGAAGACCTCTCTATAGAAGAGTATAAATGAAGATGGTAATCGAAGAAGAAAAGACACACAAGCATATACGGAAAACATCTTTACGTCTTCAAGCAACCAAAACATCTTCATTTGATTCGTTGTTTTTCTTTCTCTTATTTGCGCAAAAGCTTTAGCCCCTTAGAGAGAGAAAACACAAGAGCTACATTGGAAGATCTAAATAGTGTTATACTAGAGTGTGTGTTACTTTGCGTAGTAACTAAGCTATTATAGCTAGGTTGAGAGTTGGAGATAGATCGTAGCATTGGCTACAGTGAGAGAAGAAGGGGATTTCTTCTAATTTGTATCTAGGACTCTTTGAAGCTGATAATAGATAGTTAGATCCTAAGGCTATACCCTGGGACGGAGAGTAGGCTATTTAGAGCCGAACTTCGTAAACATATCCACGTGTCAATCTTTTACATTCCGCACTATATCTTGCTATTGTGACTAACTTTGTTTTGCAGGAGCACGAAGTCAAGACCCTTGAAAGTTGTTTCAAAGCCCTTGAAATCAAAGTTACACAAAGAGCACAGATTTGCGAAAAGTTCCCATACTCTATTCAACCCTCCCCCCTTCTAGAGTATGTTTTAACTTATTTATTTCACCTACCGGTTCTTCATGGCTCATCTTATCTTCACCAAAATCTTCAAGCTTCCTCTTGTTGGAGAGGATCTCCTTCAAGAACTTCCCATAAGAGGGCATACCTAAAATTGCATCAAGATAAGGCATGCTAATGTGCAGTTTACTCATGAGATCAACAAAATTACCAAAATACTTGTCTAGATGCGCTCTCGCTCTAGATTGTGGGAATGGAAAAGGAGGTTTATAAGCTGGAGGAGGAATATAGACATCTCCCTTCTCCTTTTCTTTCTCTTTCTCAATGAGAACCTCAACGAATATGGGTTGTGGTCGGTGGTTGTTACACCACTTCTTGTAGTAATTTCCATTGCTCTCATCTTTGGATTGTCCTCCGTTTTTCCGGGAAGCTTCCCTTGATCTCTACGAACTTCTCCGGCTTTGCTAAACACTTTATTTTCCAAAGCTTTTTGTGCTTTAGAAATCGAAGTAATGGAACTCTCCATTCCTTGAATCTTCCCCAAGATTGTCTCCATCATTGCTTCAAATTTGTCCTTCTCCGGTTGGTTTGAACTAGATGAAGCTTGTCCCTGACTTTTCAAAGGTGTAGAAGAAGAAGGAGGTGTTAGTGAATTTTCAGCATGAGAATAAGGATTACATAGATTTTGCTGATTGGATCTCCAATTGTTGTTGAAGTTCCTGTTGTTGTTGTTGTTGTTGTTGTTTTTCCAATGGTTGTTCCGGTTGTTATTCTTATTCCCTTGATTGTTCTCCCTTCCTAGATAGCCAACATCCTGCTCCTTTTTCGGTTGAATGTTGGACTTCAAAAATTCTTTCAACTCCTTAATCTCATTGTTGAGGGAGAAAATTTGAGCTTGGCCTGCTGGATTCAACCTTGCTCCCGATTCTTCGGAATCTCGATTCCCACTCTCAATCTTCCTATGTGAATACTTCTCAATTACTAGAGCTTGCTTCTCAATAAAATCCCAAGCATCATCTTCTCTCATATCCAAAAAAGTTCCGCAAGAAAGAGATTGAAGTTTGAATTGAGCTTCCACATCCAATCCTTTGTTGTAAATCTCTAACAACTCAAGCTTTGATATGCCATTGTGAGGGCAATCCAATAGAAGATCTTGAAACCTTTCCCAAGATTTAAACAAACTTTCATTAGGTTTCATAGCAAAGACATTGATTTTACCTCTCAATTCCGCCATTTTGGATGTCGGAAAGAACTTGGTGAGGAATTCCGAAGTCATCTCCTCCCATGTGTTAACTCTTCCAGCTGGAAGAGCTTGATACCAAGCTAAGGCCTTGTCCTTCAAAGAGAAAAATAAAGGTCTCAACTTATAATTGTTGTTGATTGCTCTTGGAGGCTTCAAAGTCTCTATAAGAATGTCATAATTTTGCAAATGTCGATGCGGATATTCAGCTTCCATTCCACCAAACTGAATTTGGTGGATCATAGTGACTTGAGGGCGAAACCCATAGTCATGCTCATCTGGATCTCCAAGATTCACACCGAAACGGCGTGTTTGCTGATTTGGATCCTTACGTTGTCCAAGAGTTCGTGGTTCAACCACGATATGAGCAGCTCTCGCATATCCAACATGAACACGAGGATCGACATGGACACGAGGATTAAGTGGTGGGTTAGGTGGTATATCTTCCAATTCAGGCATATCCACATTGGATGATTCATCTCTCTTATCCTTGGCGCCTTTCTCTAAGTTTGCTTATAATACCATCACCCGGATTTCATCCATTTGAATTTGCATTCGCTCTTTATCAGCACGAGCTATAGCTTTCTCTTCAAGAAATCTTCTTTCACTTTCATTAAGGAGAGCTCAAGTTTCATCTAACTCCTCTTGAAGACTCTTTTCATTGTGTTCAACCATCTTTTTCTCCCGTTATCATTTCTTGAGAGTCTTCTCCGGTTCAAGGTCAAAAGGAATGAGGTCTTTCTCAGATCGAGACCTTCGCATATACCTAAAGAGAAATCTACAAAAATCACTAAGGTAGATAGATCAAATAACAGGAGCAAAAGCTCCCGATCCAGACAACCGAAAACTGAATTTGGCCTAAACAAAATCCCCGGCAACGGCGCCAAAAACTTGTTCGTTGGAAAGTGAGCGTGCGAAGTCTTAATTTATAAAATCTGAAATCAACCAAAGTGAACCCGCAGTATACGTATCGGCATTGTAAAGCAAGAATTCCAGAGTCGAACTCATGGATTTGGGGGATCAAATTCAGTTCATAAAATCATCCGGGAAGTAAATAAGGTTTTGCAAAGGTTAATGGGAAAACAACGATTCTAAAGATTCAGGTATCCAATTGTGGCAATCAATTCAAGATGTTCTAAGGATATAAGGACAGAGTTAGGATTGCAAAGGTATAGATCTAAGGTAGGGTGTTGTACGGTGAAGTTCCAAACCCATATATCTTCCCCAAAGGCTCTCTCAATAAAGGATGACGAGTCTCGTTATAAAGAGAATATGAGGACAAGATTCAACTCTCAAATACCCATGCCTAAACCCAAGGGAATCAAAGATAAGCCAAACAGGTTAAGGTTGTTGATAACGTGATTTATGACGTTAGTTTAGGCATTCAATTAGATAGTTTTTCCCGTTATTCATGCACGGTTTGACATTAGTTCATAAAGTTTACGCCTAATTTATGCATATCTCTAGAAAAGACGTCTACACGAGCTTTTGTTGGTTTTGTAGGTAATTCGGGGATCTTTTGGACATTAATCGATACATTCGAGGGTCAAGCCTCATGGTGGTACACATCCAAGGCTTTGAAGGAACATAATTGGAGCAATGAAGGACACAAGACCCTTATTGGTGCAAGCAATAGAGCAACTCATGGCTAGACGATCATAACAAGTCTCTGTTGAAGAAAATCGGACCAACACTCAGGAAAATCGGCCGATTTATCTGACTAGGTCGATTTTCTGGCCTTTGACAGCTTAAGCCACGTGTCCCACGATCTCTTTGTCCGGCCTTGCTCTTGATGGAGAATATAAGTGGTCCTGCAAGCTGTTGCTGAGGAGATCTCTCCCACATTCTCTCACACACACCTCATTCCATTTTGGATAGACTTGGAGAAGAAGAAAAACTCTCTCATTTTTGGGGAGAAGAAGAACACCAAAACTAAGAGTGAAAGTGAGTTTTTGAGTGATTTTTAGTGATTTTGGTTGAAGAACTCTTTGAAGGATTGTTAGGAACGTTTTGGAACTTCTTTTGAAGGATTGTAAGTCTTGCTCAAACTTAGATTCAGCTGAGATTCATTGTTTTTACTTGCTTATCTTTCATCATCCATCTATAAAAACCATGTATGCTTGTGTGATGATTTTGGATCTTGAAATGCATATTATTGGCTAGTTTGTTGTGATTCTGGAGTGATGGATTGATGGTTATGGCTTGGGTGATAATAGAATGGACTTATATGTTAGTTTAGGATGATTCGTATGCACAAAACCTAATCCACCCAGAAAAATCGACCTGTTCTTCAGGCAGATCGTCCGATTTCCCTTATGATCCACCCGATTTTTCCCTCTGTTGCTCTTTAATTGATGAATCTGTATGTTAGGATGTTAGGTTGTTGGAATCCTAGTGTTTATTAAGCCTAATATAGCTTAGGATCACCTAATGCTAGCAACCTAAGTGAGGGAACAGACCTACCCGGTGATTTCCGACCTTAGATACTTAAGATGATGAACTCTAGGTAGTAGTGAGCCTCACAAGCCGCTATTGGATTGAGTGTGCTAGGATTATTGCTTGAGACTTCCCTTTTTCGAGACTTACCCGGTAAGGAGAGGGTTGCCCCTTAAGTAGAGTCCGGTTTGTGTAGAATTCCCTACTTTACCCCCTTGAGACCTACCCGGTAATAGGAGTTTGATGCGGGATTAGTGAAGCGAGAGACTTACCTTGTAATTGCTTCCACTAGAGAAACACCCTTTCCCAACACCGCAGCGTTATCCTTAGAATCTTTAGAATCTTGAGTCCAATGCCATAACCGGAAATCTTGACCTCTAGAATCCACTTTTCTCTCTTTGATCACATATCTAGTGTTTGTTTTGTTTGTTCATTTTGCTAGCTTGAGTTGTTAGTTTGATTCATTATCCTACTTGATTTGTGATCTTGCTTGATCACTACAAAAACCAAACCAAAAATATCATGATTTTCATTTCTTTATTTCTTTCTCTTTTCTTAGACTAGATTTACACTATCTATGATCACTTGTTGATTTGAATTCACCTTAGTCTTCGTGTTCGACCTCGGAATACTATCCTTGCTACAAAACGACCCATACACTGTGGTTTCGCTAGGAGTTAGGAAAAATATAACGAGTATAAATTTAAGACTTTTGCGTGTCACAATCTTAGCGTAACAAGTTTTTGGCGCCGTTGCCGGGGACTAGGTCTAGATTGAGTCATTTTTGTGATTGTTTATAGTGTAGATCTTTCTTGTTTTTTTGATCTTGTTTGGTTTGTGTCTTTGCTTTTCAGGACATCTCTCACTCCTTAGGTGTATACGAAGATCTTGTGGCAAGGATTTAGCTCCATTCGATCCCGAACCGGAGAAAACCCTTAGATCTAGATCCAAGAGCATTAGAAAGGGAAAAGAGATGGCCGGAAGAGATCTCCAAGCTGAGTTGGATGAGGCTTTAGAGCAAATTAGGCTAAGAGATGAACTCTTGGAGAATGAAAGGAGACTTGCCAATGAGAGGCAAGAAGCAACTAGGAGGGAGATTGAAGAGATTAGGCAAGCTCTTGTGCAAAGAGAGCCTAATCGTCAACAACCTCCACCTCCACCTCCATCACAACCGCAGCCGGCGGTGAATATTCGGGTTGTGCCCATTGCTATTGAGGAGCCACAAACATTAGGGAGACGTATGGATCCGGCTCAAAGAGCACACTATCCGGGTATGAACTTAGGAGATCCCGCAACCCATAATTAGAGCTCCGCCCTCAAGTTCTACAAATGATCCGGCATAATCAATTTGGAGGGATGGAAGGAGAGTCTCCCCATCAACACTTGATGAACTATGAGATCTTGATGGAGACTCTTAGACCGCCTAGATTGGAGAGCAACAACCATAAGCTTAGGGCTTTCTCCTTCTCACTTAAGGATAAAGCCTTGGCTTGGTATCAATCTATTCCACAAGGGCGAGTGAGTACTTGGGAGGAGATGACAACCGAGTTTTTGACTAAGTTCTTCCCACCTTCCAAGACTACCGAGTTAAGAGGGAAGATCAATGCCTTCATGATGAATGATAGAGAAAGCTTGTTCAAGTCTTGGGAGAGGTTCAAAGACCTTCTCCTAGATTGTCCACACCATGGTATACCAAAAAATGAGCTATTGGAGATCTACTTCAAAGGACTTGATGAAGATAGCCAATTCAAGCTTCAATCTCTTTCCGGTGGGACTTTCATGGAGAAGAATGTGGATGAAGCTTGGGAATTTGTTGAAAAACAAGCCTTGGTGATTGAGAACTACTCCCATAGGAAGAGTGATGGGAGAAAAGCGGGAGCATATGAGGTGAGTGAAGTCACCATGAGTAACTTCAAGCTTGATGCAATCAACAATGAGTTGAAATCTTTGAGGGAGTTGTGTGCTACAACTTTGAAGAGTCAAGCAAGGCCTCAAGTGCAAGTGCAAGCAAACTTGTCTTCCAAGGAGGAAGATGTGAACTACATGGGAAGGGGCAATTACAACAACTATCAAGGCCCAAGGAACTTCAACAACAACCGGTAATTCAACAATTACCGGCCTAACCATAACCATCCCGGGTTTTCCTATTCTAACCCGGATGGAGCCTTGAACCCTCCCGCTTCCACAAGCGCAACTCCACCGCCTAAAGCCTCACAAGAGCCTCCACCCGGATTTACTCAACCTCCAAAAGATAGAACCGAAATGATGTTTGAGCAATTGCTTGGAAGGTTGAGTGGTCTTGAGAGCACGGTGACTTCAATTTCTAAAGCTCAAAAGGTTTTGGAAGCACAAGTGTTCCAAAAGGCGGGTGAAGCTCATAAAGATCCGGGAAAGCTTCCCGGGAGAACCGAAGATAACCCAAGAGGCCAAGTGTTGGCTATTACAACAAGGAGTGGGCTGAGCATGAAGGACCCCTTACCCAAGGGAAATGACAAAGGGAAGCAAGTGGTGATAGAAGAAGAGCCATTGCAAGAAGATGGAGGGAAGAGCAAGGATGATGAGCCATCATATGTGGCACCACCTCCATACAAGCCACCACTACCATTCCCTCAATCACGAGCAAGAGCTCGTTTGGACAAACACTTTGGTAAATTCCTTGAACTTATGTCTAAATTGCTTATTAATATTCCGTTCATGGATGTTATTCTAGGTATGCCGGCATATGGCAAATTCTTGAAGGAAATACTCTCCAACAAAAGGAAGTTGGAGGAGTATGGAGAAGTGAGGATGACAAAGAGGTCCTCGGAGTTGATTCAAACTATGAAGGAGGAGATGCCTCCTAAGCTAAGAGATCCGGGATCTTTTTGTGTGCCAATAGGAGTGGGAGAAGTGAAGTATGATGCCCTATGTGATCTTGGGGCAAGTGTAAGCATCATCCCGCTTGCACTTTGCAACAAGGTTGGGATAGGAGAGCCAAAGCCGGTCAAGATGACCCTTTACATGGCGGACCGTTCAATCACTTACCAGGTTGGAATCTTGGAAGACATACCGGTGCAACTAGGGAAGTTCTATGTGCCCATAGACTTCGTTGTTTTGGACATCCCGGCGGACTACCCGGTTCCTATCATCTTGGGGAGACCTTTCCTAGCTACTTCCGGATGTTTGGTGGATTGCAAAAATGGAATTCTCTCTTTCAACATTGGAGAAGAGAACATCAAGTTTAATTTGTCCACAATGGTGAAGGGGCCAGCCCTAGGTGAAGATGTCTTCAATATTGTTGAGGAAGAGGAGTCTAGAGAAGTTGTGAGCTCAATCTTGCTCAAGGATCCACTTGAGAAGGTTCTTAGCTCGAGTTTGATGAAGGAAGGAGTTGAGGAGAGTAGCAATGAAGTGATCAAGGCCTTGAATGCATTGGATGAGCTACCAAGTGTTGGATTTGAAGTACTAGAGGAAGAGAGAAATACCTGTAGAAAAATCGGATAGAGGGGGCAAAAATCGGCCGATTTTTGCATAAATCCTGAATTTTCATCCAATTTTGCAAATGCAGAAACTGAAATCGACCCCCAGATCGGCCGATTTTCTTCACAGAGGGTCGATTTTCCTGAGTCTTTTGAGCATCATCCAAGTGTTTGTGAGCAATCATCAAGGGACTTAGGTGAGGCTTCCATGGCTTTGGAATCATCTCAACCTACATTGTATGGATCATCTCCAACCGATAAAGGTCCTCCTAAACTTGATCTAAAACCTCTTCCTTCTCATTTAAAGTATGCTTTCCTTGGTTCAAATTCTACTTATCCGGTGATTGTGAATGCATCTTTGAATGATGATGAGCTTAATAGATTGTTGACTGAATTGAAACTGCATAGAAAGACAATAGGATACACCATTGATGACTTGGTTGGCATTAATCCCTCTTTGTGCATGCATAAGATATTGATGGAAGATGACCATAAACCCTCTATTGAACATCAAAGAAGATTGAATCCTATAATGAAAGAGGTAGTCAAGAAAGAGATCATTAAGTTGTTAGATGCGGGAATCATCTACCCTATTTCGGATAGTAAATGGGTTAGTCCCGTACATGTGGTTCCTAAGAAGGGGGTATGACCGTAGTAACTAATGAGAATAATGAACTAATCCCAACTAGAACGGTTACGGAATGGAGGATGTGTATAGACTATAGGAAACTAAATGTGGCCTCTAGGAAAGATCACTTCCCTCTTCCTTTCATTGACCAAATGCTAGAAAGATTAGCTCAACATTCCCATTTTTGTTACTTAGATGGCTATAGTGGATTCTTCCAAATCCCTATCCAGCCCGATGACCAAGAGAAAACAACATTTACATGTCCTTGGGGTACATTTGCATATAGGAGAATGCCGTTTGGGTTGTGTAATGCACCCGCCACCTTCCAAAGGTGTATGATGGCTATCTTTTCTGAATATATTGAAAACATCATGGAAGTGTTTATGGATGATTTCTCTGTTTATGGATCTTCATTTGATGATTGTTTAGCTAACTTATCTTTGGTGCTTAAGAGATGTGAGGAGACAAATCTTGTCTTGAATTGGGAGAAATGCCACTTCATGGTAAGTGAAGGTATTGTGTTGGGACACTTGGTGTCCAACCGTGGCATTGAGGTTGATAGGGCTAAGATAGAGACGATAGAGAAGTTGCCACCACCTACCTCGGTGAAGGGGGTAAGGAGTTTTCTAGGGCATGCCGGTTTTTACCGGAGATTCATTAAAGATTTCTCTAAGATTTCTAAGCCTCTTACTAACCTACTAATGAAAGATGTTGAGTTTGTTTTCTCCAAGGATTGCCTTGAGGCTTTTTGTAGGTTGAAGGATGCTTTGATCACCGCCCCCATCATGCAACCTCTGGATTGGAGCTTACCATTTGAAGTGATATGTGATGCAAGTGATGTGGCCGGTGGGGCTGTTTTAGGACAAAAGAAAGATGGGCGTACACATGCCATCTATTATGCTAGCAAGACGCTAGATGATGCCCAACTTAACTATGCCACAACCGAGAAGGAGTTGCTAGCGGTGGTGTATGCCTTTGAGAAGTTCCGGTCATATCTTGTTGGAGCAAAGGTCATTGTGTACACGGATCATGCTGCGATCCGTTACCTCCTCACAAAGAAAGATGCCAAGCCTCGCCTCATTCGGTGGATCCTCCTTCTTCAAGAGTTTGACTTGGAAATCCGGGATAAGAAAGGGTCCAAAAATTCTGTGGCGGATCACCTTAGTAGACTCCCACCATTGGGGCTTGAGAGAGATGACATCCCGATTGATGACTCATTCCGGGATGAGCAATTGCAAATGGTAGAGGAGTGCTTGTTTCAAGTGTCAAGGGGTAATGAGCCATGGTATGCCGATATGGTGAACTACCTTGTGTGTGAGGAGATGCCACCCGGTTGTCATATGCCCAAAGGAAGAAGTTCTTCAAGAATATGAGGCATTATTATTGGAGTGAGCCACTCTTGTTCAAGAGAGGGCCGGATGGAGTCTTTAGGAGGTGCATTCCGGAGGATGAGATGGAGAGTGTGATCCACCATTGTCACTCCTTGCCATGTGGAGGCCATGCTAGCTCACACAAGACGTGTGCAAAGGTGTTGCAATCGGGTTTCTTTTGGCCAAGTTTGTTCAAGGATGTGCAGAATTTTGTAGTGGCATGTGATGCTTGCCAAAGGACGGGCAACATCTCAAGGAGGAACGAGATGCCCTTGAACAACATACAAGAGGTGGAGATATTTGATGTGTGGGGTGTGGACTTCATGGGACCATTCCCTTCTTCATGTGGCAACCTCTACATCTTATTGGCGGTGGACTATGTGTCGAGATGGGTGGAAGCGATCGCTTCTCCCACAAATGATGCCAAGGTTGTGGTGCGGTTCTTCAACCGAGTGATCTTTTCTAGGTTTGGGACACCGAGGGTGATCATAAGTGATGGAGGAAAGCACTTCACTAATAGGAACTTTGGAGCACTTTTGGCTAAGTATGGGGTGACTCATAAGGTGGAAACACCCTACCATCCCCAAACTAGTGGCCAAGTGGAGATCTCCAACCGGGAGATAAAAGGAATCCTTGAGAAGACGGTTTCTAGAACAAGAAAGGATTGGGATATGAATCTCGATGATGCTTTGTGGGCTTATAGAACCGCTTTCAAGACACCGATTGGCACCACTCCCTACAAGCTAGTTTATGGCAAGTCTTGCCACCTTCCGGTGGAGATGGAGCATAGAGCATATTGGGCCATAAGGTGGCTGAATTTTGACCTCAAGGAGGCCGGTGAGAAGAGGTTGCTAGACATGAACGCTCTTGAGGAGATCTGGTTGGATGCTTATGAAAATGCCCGGATTTACAAGGAGAGGACCAATCGTTGGCATGACAAGCGTCTCATCCCAAAGGAGTTGAGTGAGGGTGACTTAGTGCTTCTCTTCAACTCAAGGCTGCGGCTCTTCCCCGGAAAGCTCAAGTCAAGATGGACGGGTCCTTATGTTGTGAGGAAGATCTTTCCTCATGGAGCGGTGGAGATATGAGGAGATCATTCTGGTAACTTTAAGGTGAATGGGCACCGTTTGAAGAAGTATATCCCGGAAGCCCCGGTGGAAGTGATTGCCCCACTTCACCTTGAGTGAAACGCTCTTGAATTTGGTCAAGCTAATGACCTTAAAGAAGCGCTAGATGGGAGGCAACCCATTGGTACATATTTCTCCCTTTCGTTTTTCTTGTTTTTGTTTGATCTTGCTCTTGGTGTGCTTTGTTTTTCTTTTGTGTTTTTAGGTGCTAGATCTTGTTGATTGTCATGTGTGATGAGATGTTGGAGGTCATGTGAAAACCTCATGGAACTGTTGAAGGTACAAGATCCGAGCACATGGACGAAGAAGAAAGCACCCAGGAAAATCGGACTGTTCCTCACAGAAATCGGCCGATTTTCCTGGGTAGATGGTCCGATTTTTCCTTCAGTCAAGGAAAGTGATGATCTCCAATCAAGCATGGGTGGAGCGGACGTGGAACTTGGACGGCTTGCGGTGCCAAGCGCGGGTTCCGACAGCTTAATGAACATCAAGAGCTCTCTACCATCCTTGATCGATCATCCACCATCATCATTCGACGTGAACCGAAATACCAAAGCATCACCAATTTTACATTGTGAGGACTCTCTTTCACTTCTTTATTTAGTTTGCACATTGGGGACAATATGTTTCTAAGTATGGGGTGGGGTTTTCATGATCACTTGCATGATTAGCATCTAGGATAGTTTAATATTGTCACATGTTTCATTACGTCTTGCATTGTACATATATATTTTGAAAAATCCAAAAAAATCAGAAAATTTTAAAAATTTTTAGTGCTTCTAAGCTTGGGAATGACCCTTATGATGAAATTGTCTTGTGAATTGGCTATGGATAGCCTTATGTGTTGAATAGATGAATGCATATGTGGACTTGAAGTACTTATCTTGAATCCCATGTGTGAATTGTGATCATGAATGCTTGCCTTGATTTGATTGAGGATTGATAGTCGAAATTACATGCTAGTTCTTGCACATCATTTAGGAGTGATTAAGGCAATTCATCTTTCTCTACTTCTCATCTTGATCATGTTGTTTAAGCACCTCAATTGATATAAAAATTTAACCTCTTTTGACCCATCCGGGAATAGGAGCATGCTAGTGTGTTGAGTGTGTGAAAAGCAAGTGTGGGGTGAAGTTGTTGATGAAAGAATGTTGTGAATGAAGTGCTGAATTTGTTGTGAAAGTGTAGACAAAAATATAGGTTTGGGGACGTTGGTTTAAATGACGAGTAACTCGGCACCATTCACATAATCGGGTGTTTGTGTCTTGCCAAAGTCAAATAAACCGATAGTCCTGACGAGCTTTGGTATGTGTGCCCGGTGTGGATGCACCTCGAAAAATAAAAAAAACCCGAGGACGGGTAATCACCAAGATTTCGGCTCTTGTACACCAATGTCATTGTCTCAAAAATAAGTGAAAGAAAAAGAAAAGAAAACAAAGAAAAGACGGAGAAAATAATTACACTTATTGGGAAGTTGAGCAAAAACAAAATTGTGGAGTTAGTTCCTTTCCCGGATTAGCATCACATGACCTAAAAATTCCCACCTAATCACAACGTTTCTTAGCCTTTTTCTTTCCTAAGTCCTTGTGACCTAAATGCATGTGTGTAAGACTTAGTGATCTAGATTGGACATACTCATGATCATCTTGACTTCTTCATTTTCACCTCTCATGCATGCTTTCTAGTTAAGTATAATTGTCTTTCCATACCTTCATTCATTCGATACATGATTGATTGTCCATTTCCATGAAACATGACTATGAAGGTGATCCAATATTAGAAGCACAATTCCAAAAAGATTTTGTTGTTTTTCTGCATGCATGAATCATGTCATCTCTTAGTCTATAGTTGGGTCTTGCTCGGGGACGAGCAAATCTTAAGTATGGGGTATTTTGATAACGTGATTTATGACGTTAGTTTAGGCATTCAATTAGATAGTTTTTCCCGTTATTCATGCACGGTTTGACATTAGTTCATAACGTTTACGCCTAATTTATGCATATCTCTAGAAAAGACGTCTACACGAGCTTTTGTCGGTTTTGTAGGTAATTTGGGGATCTTTTGGACATTAATCGATACATTCGAGGGTCAAGCTTCATGGTGGTACACATCCAAGGCTTTGAAGGAACATAATTGGAGCAATGAAGGACACAAAGACCCTTATTGGTGCAAGCAATGGAGCAACTCATGACTAGACGATCATAACAAGTCTCTGTTGAAGAAAATCGGACCAACACTCAGGAAAATCGGCCGATTTATCTGACTGGGTCGATTTTCTGGCCTTTGACAGCTTAAGCCACGTGTCCCACGATCTCTTAGTCCGGCCTTGCTCTTGATGGAGAATATAAGTGGTCCTGCAAGCTGTTGCTGAGGAGATCTCTCCCACATTGTCTCACACACACCTCATTCCATTTTGGATAGACTTGGAGAAGAAGAAAAACTCTCTCATTTTTGGGGAGAAGAAGAACACCAAAACTAAGAGGGAAAGTGAGTTTTTGAGTGATTTTTAGTGATTTTGGTTGAAGAACTCTTGGAAGGATTGTTAGGAACGTTTTGGAACTTCTTTTGAAGGATTGTAAGTCTTGCTCAAACTTAGATTCAGCTGAGATTCATTGTTTTTACTTGCTTATCTTTCATCATCCATCTATGAAAACCATGTATGCTTGTGTGATGATTTTGGATCTTGAAATGCATATGATTGGCTAGTTTGTTGTGATTCTGGAGTGATGGATTGATGGTTATGGCTTGGGTGATGATAGAATGGACTTATATGTTAGTTTAGGATGATTCATATGCAAAAAACCTAACCCACCCAGAAAAATCTACCTGTTCTTCAGGCAGATCGTCCGATTTCCCTTATGATCCACCCAATTTTTCCCTATGTTGCTGTTTAATTGATGAATTTGTATGTTAGGATGTTAGGTTGTTGGAATCCTAGTGTTTATTAAGCCTAATATAGCTTAGGATCACCTAATGCTAGCAACCTAAGTGAGGGAACAGACCTACCCGGTGATTTCCGACCTTAGATACTTAAGATGATGAACTCTAGGTAGTAGTGAGCCTCACAAGCCGCTATTGGATTGAGTGTGCTAGGATTATTGCTTGAGACTTCCCTTTTCCGAGACTTACCCGGTAAGGAGAGGGTTGCCCCTTAAGTAGAGTCCGGTTTGTGTAGAATTCCCTACTTTACCCCCTTGAGACCTACCCGGTAATAGGAGTTTGATGCGGGATTAGTGAAGCGAGAGACTTACCCGGTAATTGCTTCCACTAGAGAAACACCCTTTCCCAACAACGCAACGTTATCCTTAGAATCTTTAGAATCTTGAGTCCAATGCCATAACCGGAAATCTTGACCTTTAGAATCCACTTTTCTCTCTTTGATCACATATCTAGTGTTTGTTTTGTTTGTTCATTTTGCTAGCTTGAGTTGTTAGTTTGATTCATTATCCTACTTGATTTGTGATCTTGCTTGATCACCACAAAAACCAAACCAAAAATATCATGATTTTCATTTCTTTATTTCTTTCTCTTTTCTTAGACTAGATTTACACTATCTATGATCACTTGTTGATTTAATTTCACCTTAGTCTTCGTGTTCGACCTCGGAATACTATCCTTTTGCTAAAAAACGACCCATACACTGTGGGTTCGCTAGGAGTTAGGAAAATATAACGATTATAAATTTAAGACTTTTGCGTGTCACAATCTTAGCGTAACAGTTGTGACACTCGTAACTTAAGTAGAGGGTGTTGAGTCTCACTACTACCTAGAAAAGGTAAGCCAAGGCTAGGTTAGGGCCAATATTTAATTGTGGATCAAAGCAAAAGCAAAACACGTCAAACAAGGGAAAACCACGGTTAGATCTTGAGGAACTACGGCCGTGGAACTCAAGAACAAACCGTGAAAAGGCTCGATGACGAGGTTTCTTGCAACTCTCAGGGTCAAATTTGTTTTGGTTCCATCTATCATCATCTATGGCACAACTATTAACCCTTCACCTTAGAATCGCTTAAGGGTTTTAGCCAACAATCATTGTCATCAAATCAATAATCAAGAATAAAAGAAAGAAAAGGTAAAACCTTGAAAACTCAATAATGAATGTAAAACCAATCTCAATAAAACTCAAAAACCGTTCTTGCGTTCATTGAATATAGAATAGAGTCAGAAATCTCTCACAAATCTTAAAGAACAAGAAGAACGGGATGTCAATCCGCCTTCAAAATGAAACCCTTAGATCTTCCAACTCCGAAATGTGCGTACTTCTCCAAATCTTTCTTCCAAAACCTTCTCACATTGTGATCTTGCAAATGATCTCAAGTTCTCTCTTCCGAAAGCGTATGCAGCCAATGTGTAGCGAGGGATCCGTTTTCTCTCTTTCTTCAGCCTTCTTATAGGGAATGCTAGGGTTACAAAAGCCCGTGACGGATGATGACATGGAAAATATGACACGTGGCAATCGTTAGCAGAATCACGGCCAAGAACAATATTCCACGCCCGTGGAAACCACTGTGGTAGCCTACGACATATTTCTCCAGGACCTTAATCAAATTAAATACCAAAACCACGGCCATCGTTCCTTGTACTTGACTGTGGAATCCATAAATCGTTCGTACAATCCCTTGTTTCCCAAAGCTTTCTACTCATACTCCTTGCTTAGCTATTCCAATGCATACCCTTGATATCTAGCATGGTCAAATACTCTCGCATGCTCCATTTATGCTCTAATCCAAGCCTTTATCTACCTAAGAACACAACAAAGCTTGTGTAGATCACTATACCAACATAATAGGTGAATATGCTCATAAATGCTTCAAACTCATATCCATGTACACAAAAGAAGGGGAAAAACCAACTAAAAATGTGCCTAATATAAACGTCATATTTCATGCTATCATGTTCCTTCAGATCGAGAGTTGAGACGAGGATCCTACAAGAGGCTCATTCTTTACCTTACTCAGTGCACCCCGGTGCGAGTAAGATGTATCAGGATATCAAACGCTCTTTCTGGTGGGGAGGTCTGAAGCCTGACGTGACGAGATATGTAGCTTTAGTCTGCGACCTATCAACAGGTCAAGATCGAGCATCATAGACTAGGAGGAGAGCTACACCCACTTCCCGTCCCTTGATGGAAGTGGAAAGACATCTCGATGGACTTTGTTACCGGTTTGAGACCGATTCGTGGTTTGTTTGCTATATGGGTCATAGTAGATCGATTGACAAAGACCTCGCGTTTCATTATGATCAAGGAACCGTGGCCGGTAAGTCGACTGTCAGAGGAATTCACTAGAAAGATAGTGAGACTTCACGGGGTACCTAGGACTATATTCTCTGACAGAGACGGACGGTTCACTTCGAGGTTCTGGCAGCAAGTGCATGCCGCCCTAGGTACGAGCCTACATTTCACGACTGCCTATCATCCTCAGACCGATGGTCAGTTCGAGCGGACCATCCAAACTCTAGAGGACATGTTGCGAGCCTGCGTGTTAGACTAGGGATAGGTGTGGCCAGATCGCCTTCCTTTAGTGGAGTTTCCGTATAAAAACAGTTGGCACGCTTCGATCAAGATGGCTCCTTATAAGGCTTCATACGGATAGAGATGACGTACACCGTTGTGTTGGAACGTGCCGAGCAGTGCTAGCGGGGTAACACCTGAGTAAATTCAGGATGACATGGCTCGAGTAGAGGTGATCCGTGAGCGGATGTTAACAGCACAGAGTCGACAGAAATCTTATGCAGATAAGAGGCGCAGACCTCTAGAGTTCAGATTTTGAGCTCAAGTTTGATTGAGGGTATCCCCGACATAAGGCGTTAGACGTTTCGGTGTCAAGGGGAAGCTTAGTCCCAGATATGTCGGACCGTTCAAGATTCTTGAGCGAGTTGGAGAGGCAACATACAGACTTGCTTTGCCACCGAGACTTTGGGCATTCACCCAATCTTTCATGTATCTCAGTTATGGGAGTATGTACCGGACCCGAGACACATCGTCAGCCATGAGGATTTAGTGGTTGAGCCAAACCACACGTTCATAGAGCATCCGGTATCTGTCTTAGAGCGTAGTACGAGAGGTTTGCATTCGAAGAACTTACTGATGATGAAGATTCAGTGGTAATGCGAGGAACGGAAGAAGCGACTTGGGAGATAAAGAATAGTATCCAGAGGAACTATCCGGAGTTTTATGTTGAGCTAGATGTTCCTTTAGCATAGTCGTTGTGTTTCGGTTTTTTATTTTGTTGAGTTGCGTACGCTTTTGTGACATCTTGAGTTACATGCCCTGAGTGGGAATATATGAGTTGTGTTCAACGTTCTGTGTTGTTTTTTTGTGATCGTTCGGGTAGTTGCAAGTTTCGGGACAAAACTTCTTTTAGGGGAATCTGATGTAAGACCACAATTTTCACCTTCACCGCACCTGCGGTGAAGAAGGCCCCCCCCCGATAAAGGTGTATGCCACTGCCCTCGCGGTGACAAGGGGCCGCCCCAGCGGCACAAGCAATCTACCCCTTCGGATTTGCCACAGATCGCACCCGATCTGTTTTCGTTCGTTTTATCTTCTTTCCATAGATAGAAGATCCGATCTTCTACCTTATGGGCCGGCATCCTTATCTTCTTCTAACCCTATAACGTTCTTTCCATCCATCTTTTCCGCCCTCTTCTATATATTCCCGTCTTTTCTTCTTTTTCCCATTTCTTGCTTACGCTTTCTTCAACCCTCGAGTACTGCAGCCTTGCTTCCTGTGATCTTGTTGAACGTGTAAGTTCTTCCTCCCTTGTTCATTATCACATTCAGGTGTTGCTGCACCTTTCTTCCTTCTATTTCATTTCTCCCTTCGTTTCCTCTTTTCTTCTTCTCGAAAATTAAGTTTGGTCCTTGATTCTTGTGGAGCATTCCATTGATGATCCTTTGATGTTCACAGGCCCTCTTGGTTGAGTTATGAAGTGTGAGAGTGTTGGAAGAGCAAGCTTGGATGTTGTCGTGGTGCTTCTGTCATCAAGAAGCCGATAGTGCTTCTGCACCGGAACCCGCCCCCGCACCTCTGTAGTGCCGCCCCTGCAGATTTCCCTCGGTGCCGCCCCTACGCCCTTGTCCAGCCACCCCTGCGGTTTCTTCTGTAGTAACTTCCGTTCTTGTGAGTTGCTTCCTTCCTTGCTTTCCTCGTTCCTTTCCTTGGCTCTTCTGGATGTTGTTCCCTTAGTGTTCTGTAAGACTAGGGTTGTGACCCTAACTTGTGGAGATCTCTTAGAGATCATGGAGACTAGAAGTTATAGACTTTTAGCATTCGTTTCTGTTCCTGATTCGTGATGCCTTGTTGAGCAGGCTTTTCTTTGCTCCTTTCATAATGTTATCTAAGTGTCTTCTGAGTGTTGAGATTACCTTCGAGTGAGGTAAGTCCCTTGGACTTACTTAGCTTCATTCCGTGTATTAGTTTGATTATTTTGGCTTGTTTGTGTTGATTATGATGTTATAACTGATGACCGGAATATGATTGACCTTTGTTATACCTTAATTGGCCCAAGTGTTTTATAACCGGGCAGTTACCACTTGTCCAGTTCAAGATGGGGAAACTGGGAGGTGTTCTTGCAACCAGTCCAACAGGTGACAAAAGGATGCATACGTTCTATTCTTGTTGGTGAAAGGGGACGGAGGTGAGATCGTAGCGACTCTCGTGTAACAACCATAAGTTGAATTAGTAATGGGATAACGTAATGAAAGATAATAACCGGTTGCGTGTGAGCATGTTGATGTGTTTATTTTACCTCATGAGTGTTTGTGCCTTTACAGTCTTTATGATATCTAGAATATTAGCTAATGGTTTATACCGATGTTATAAATGTCTTGCAGGATATAGGTATTGTAGAGTCATCCGGATGGTGTGGTCAGTCGGGGTTCCCATACATTATAGGACGGGATTGAGTTTATGTTTATGTTGTTGCTTCCCTTTTGTTTTGAACTCAGATGCGAGTCTTTTACACTTTCTTTTGTTTAAACCTTTGGATTTATATTGAGTTTTGCTTTTCATTTGTCTGTGCCTTGTTGTAGGATTCGTTGTGTCGTTGCTACTCTGAGGGTCAGGACCCATTGTGAGGTCCTAGCCCATAACGCTTCGAGCTCCCAAGGGTATTACAATAACGCGTCTCTACTCTACATAGCTTTCAGATACCTAGTCTCTCTCTTGCACTTCTCGCTTCTCTCTACAGTTTCTTTCTCCCTCCCTTTTAGTTCTCTCCGGCGACCAATCTCTCTCTCCTATTTCAATTTCTCTGCCGGCGATAGTTCTCATTAACATCACGCTTGGACTCTTCAACTTCACCAATCGATCTCCTAATTTCATTTTTTGCGATCAACATCCTAGGTCGGGTAGGATAACAGACTCTCTCACAATAACGGGTTTGCTCGCTACTTTATCACATATATCTCCATACATCTTCCACAAAAATCCATTCTCATCCACATTAAACGACAATTTGGATAGGACTCATGCCTAACAAGTATTATAAACACCAGGAAAATATAATACTAGAAAAATGATTATTCAAAGATAATACACAATACTAGAATTAGAACACGTCTCATACCAGAAATGAGCATACCAGAAACACACCACATAAACAATACCAAAAACATAGCACGTATGCATACTAGAAAAAATAATAATATCAGAATCATGATTACTAAAAGATAATGTGGAATACTAGAAACGGAGCACGTATACATACCAGAAATGAGCATATCAGAAGCACACCACATAAACAATACCAGAAACATAACATGTATGCATAGGAGAAAAAAAATAATACCATAATTAGAGATAATACGCAATACTAGATAAAGACCACATATGCTTACTAGAAATGAGCATACCAGAAACATACTGAATCAAACATATTGCTTAATACCCAAATCACGTCAAAGCAAGGATGTCGATTTCCTGGTATGACGGATCTTAATAGATAAGAAGATGTCGAATTAGCATTGGTGAAATTAGCATTTTTCAGATTTGTTTGGGAGGGTTGAGTGTGAAAAGATTATAGAGAGAGACTACAAATTAGCGTTTTCAAAATACTACCAAATAAATGACGTATTGTGACATCTTGTTTTGTAACATACTAGTACATAGCCCGTGCCTTGCACGGGTATTTGTTAAAAATACATCATATTTTTTTTTATGGATGATTAACATCTAACTTTACATTTACTTAATAAATTTTTTGTTGGAAGGAGAGTCGGTGGTCTCCAACGCATCTAAACGCACTTCTATTAATAAGAAATTGGGTTAGGTAGTAATCGACAGGGGATATCCCGACCATTTACACACAAATATTTGTTATACCTTAGAAAGGTCAAGCAATACATTTAGTCTAACAGAAATATAAAAAATAAAAAAACAATTATAAGGCTAATACTTGATTGTCTAATTTATAGTATGAGCCCCGCACAAGTGGTTTTTAAAGAAAATAATTTAAATGTTTCGTTTATTTATTATACATATGCAAGTGTAAAATAAGTCATTGATATTAAATGTAATTTCATAACTCAATATAAATTTTCAAATTATAAAAGGAAAACTTAAATTGATAAGCAAATTCACCATTAATGTTTTGCTGATAAATAAAGTTTAATTGTATTTGAAATAACAATTAGTACCATATAAAGTAGTATTACTAAAATAAATATTCTTTATATCAGCCACCAAATTCATCCATTCAATAATACTTATTTTTTTGAACAACTTAAAATGCTACACCAATGAAAAATGAATTTCCACACACATTTTGTTATCTTTTAACTCTTGATTAATAGTATGCAAAATATTATCTCATAACCAAAAAATGTGTATTATTAATTTCGTACAATATTAAAATGGATAAAAAAAATGCGTTAGGTAAAAGAAATATTATCTTATCTTATATCTAATAAAGTAGAAGCCTCTATTGTCACGTGTCAACGCCATGTTTCTCGAAGCCTAAAAAATTATTATAAAAAATAATTTCTAAATGTTAATATAAATTGGAAATTGATTTTTAAATTTTTTTAAAATATTTAAATAAATATTTTTATAAAAATAGTTTTTAAACTTTTAAGGATTTTTTTTAACCAACGAGCATATCTTAACATATCAGTTTAAATATATAATTAATTATAAGAGATAAATATTTAAAAGAGAATTAAAAGTCATAATAATAATTATAATTTCATTCTCCGGATTTTTATTTTACAAAAAAATACATATAAATTTCTAAGTATTAAGT
The DNA here is from genome assembly GCA_033239045.1 of Fagopyrum esculentum. Lineage (NCBI taxonomy): Eukaryota > Viridiplantae > Streptophyta > Magnoliopsida > Caryophyllales > Polygonaceae > Fagopyrum > Fagopyrum esculentum. The sequence continues at coordinate 73,799,337 of BSUD01000001.1, forward strand.
ATTTATTAAAACTCAACCCGCACAAAGTGCGGGTAATACACTAGTATCTATTAAAGCAGATGCCTCTATTGCCACGTGTCATCGCCAGGCGTCTCGAAGCCTAAAAAATTATTTTAAAAATTAATTTCTAAATGGTAATATAAATTGGAAATTGATTTCTAAATTTTTTAAAAAAATATTTAAATCAATATTTTTATAAAAATAGTTTTTAAACTTTTACATATTTTTTTTACCAACAAGCATATCTTAACAAATAAATTAAAAAATATAATAAATTAGAAGAGATAAATACTAAAAAGAGAATTAAAATCATAATAATGATTATAATTTCATTCTCCGAATTTTTATTTTATAAAAATATACGTATAAATTTCTAAGTATTAAATAATAATTAAAACACAACCCACATAAAGTACGGGTAATACACTAGTTGGTCATTTGTTTTTAACATACAAAAACATTACCCCGTGAATCCATTTTTACATGATAAAATAAGAAATAGATATTAATGGTCTATTTTTACACAATAAAGTATTTGTTTGTTTGTTTTGTTCGATTTTATAAATTAATTTATCTTAACTACAATCACGATATTTAATTATATTTATGTTTATCCGCAATTTTTTATTTTGTAAATGAAGAAATCATTAACTTCAAATTAGATTGACAACCTAAAAAAATTCCTTATATAAAATAACAACAATAAAATTGAGAAAAAGAATAGATTTAGAATTGGACGACTAGTTAAAGCATTTTTTCCATGGATATTTGTTTAGATTTGATTTGATGAGCTAACATTTTTGAAATTATTTTGTGGATATCTACTTGAGATTTTAATTTAAATTTAGAGAATATATATGATCAATTTTGTTGAATTAAAATAATTAAAAGAAATTATTTAGTCAATTTACTTACTTTTCCAAAATTTCTAAATATTTTTTGATTAAAAAATGATAATGTTATCAGTATTTTTTTTTTAAATTCTCTTTAAGATAAAAATAGTTATTTGTAAATAATTTTGTGATAACAGATTTAGCCAAAGTAAAGATTAATCACAAAAATATAAATAGATATAACCACACGCGGAATTAAAAGAATATAAATAGATCTAGCTAAACATACATTTAAAACTAAATTAAAATTTGAAGTTACGATAAACTGAAAACCCGAATTCATGGTCAACTTTGTACCTTTCAATGAAGTTGTCATTGGTAAACACAATATAGTTGTAAATGTATTGTTTGTTATGAAGATGAATGAGAGCATTAGCAATGAGTCTCCATTATGCATCAATTATTGAAATCTTTTCCCATGCCACCTGCATAGATTTGATTGAAGAGATTTGAACACTAAAAACATTTGAACGATGTAAGAATGTATTAGTATACAAGATTGATGTACGTGATAACTATAAATGTCTCGTCCAACAAAATAGCAACTTAAATGCATAGACTTCTCTCTAGATGCATGTACATACATGTATTTCTCAAATTGAGATTAACTTCCCGTATACTGATATAGATTAGGGACTAGTCACGATTCAATTGTCATCCCAAAAGAGGATTGAGTGGCCATCGTTTGCCACGATAGTCGACCACTTCTTTAATACCTTGAACAATGCTCCTCCAAATATTTGACGGTGCCGCATGTTCGATCATTTGTAGTGCGGGAGCCTGACACCTTCAAAAGACACGATATTAGAAATCTTGAACAATAAGCAATTAAAAAACATTCAATAAAATGCTTGTGAATTTTTTTTGTGTGCCATGTAAACGTATATATGCAAAAAAATGACAAAAACTTAGGACATATTTAAAAGAAAAATTAAAACTTCTTCAGCAAGCTTTGAATTTTAATTTTTTGAATTTTTTTAATTAGATCAAGATTGTAAAAGAAGTTTGATAAGATATTATTACAAATTAGGTACGATGAGATTCGCTTAAAACAATACTTAAGAAGCAAAAAAAATAATTATAAAATTAATTATGTCATTTAGAAAAAAATCAATATAGAGATTATCTTGATAAAAAGTAATTTGAAGATCAAATGAAATTATTCATTCGTAAGATTATGTTTCCCAATCTTTCATTGTACGTTATGTATAATTTATCAACTTTTTAAATAGAGGGATTTATGACTTAGTTAGATAATTTTAAAAATTAAAATTGTAGATTAATTTTAGGATGTAAATTTTAATTGGTTAAATTGTTACAAATCTAGCAAATAACATGTTTACTCTTTTTTTTTTTT
>BSUD01000001.1:73809492-74053794 GCA_033239045.1 Fagopyrum esculentum
TTTTTTTTTTTTTTTTTTTTTTTATACCGGCGTCGTGATTCCTTACAACTTCTTATATCTCTGACGAGGTCCAAAAATTCTCTACACTCGTGGGGTCTATCTTCGCTCTTACACTCAATTGTAGGTCTTCTTTCCGTGCACCTCTTAGTCACAAGGGTTTCTTCCACAAATATCGTAAGATAATCATCATTCTCCCTTGTATGAAATGCTACACACACTCTGTATTGACTGAAATGAAACCTTATCAAAAGTGTATGCTTCTTACTCCTCTAGTTCTCCTTTTACAATACATTTGTTCTAATTGTGATATGTACCTTTTTCCTAGCCAGTAGGTAGTAAAACACTTACACAATTCCCTTGGTTTCAAATGACATAAGGGGTCATTCCTGGCCGTCTAATCTTTCTTCTTAAGTTCTTAATTGGAGTTACTGACTCGAACCCACTCCATGTTGATATTTAGGTTACTAGCACGTGTAACGATTTAGCTTCACATTTGTCGCCGTTGATTACTTAAAGGGTCATCTAGATGTCTATAAAACTGTTTCATAAGTCTATGGTTATCCTCCTTATCTGCCAACCATTTACTAATAGTTGACCCGCACGTGTTATGCCTCAGTTATTACCTACTAGTCTGTAGTTGACTTTGAATAAGATCACGTACTTATTGTTCTTCTATCTCTTTTGAAGTTTGATATAGCTGGTGAAACCTATCTCCTCCAGTTTCTTTGTTAAAACCCTTTAGCTCCTTCCACAATCTACACCTCTCTTGTTCTCTTATGAGGTCACTATACTCTTGTGAGTCCAGTCATAGCCTTCATCTGTCGTCAATGAGTTTATCAAGTCTTCATGAATCTTCTTACGTTGTCCATCGTCTGTTTGCGATTCTTTGATATGACTGTTAATATTGGTAACTTAAATCTTTATGTGAATGGGAAGTTATTGTGGACTCTCTAGTACACCAAAATCACTTTCCCACATTTTCTCTACTTGATTGGTGTTGTTTTGTTCATGTTACCTTTATAGAAATTCGTTGTCTCAGTTTTAGACTTTTTAGTTTCTTTGATACTTATGTCGAAGTTTCTTTCAAAATTCCCGTATCCTTGAAGGACTCCCCATGCTTCCCTGGTTACAAAATTTATTTCTCGTCATTAAAATCACACTCTATCTTTGTACCTTTTAATCTCTCACAACTGGGTCAACACCCTATCTTCTTGGTACTCTCATGCCCATATTTGCCTATGACGTCGTCCACCTTGGTTGCATTGTCATTTTATCCGCCAAGTGTAGTTGTACTCTACCCCGCTTGATTTGTATTCCGATATTGTCCTCTTCAATTTGTGCTTCTTATTAGTCCTTACATGCATCTTGGAGTTTCATCTCTCATCTTCGATCCGTTAAGTCCCTTGAACGGCTTCATATTACTTCTTTTTGAGTTGCTATGCTATTCTTTCTCATCTAATTGTTATTGTGGTTAAGAATCGTCTCATAATCTTTACCTTCTTGTCCACCCGTCCTTAGGAGTACCTGTAGGAGTCACCAGAGTGTCTGCTAGATCTAGTACTCCGCTCCGAGGTCTGATTCCACTTTCTTGTATTGATACTCCTAAAACCTACTAACATTTTATCACGAGGCGATAACAACATCGTGATATCTCAACTAAAGGATAATAGGAATTATCCTCTAGGGTGCTAACAAGCTACATGTATATATATATATACATATTCATATAACATACCTAAGTGTACAATCTTATAAGTCCATATACTATTTTACTAATCCTATCAAGTTGTAGAGATCCACGAAGGTGATGGTGGTCCGACGTACTACTAACCCAACAACCCGACTATGCACATGATTTTGAAGTAGAAATTCATTTTGAAATTTTCAGACCCCTCTCGGGTTCTAGTTATTTTCTACATTCGGTCTTTCAGAAGATTCCAAGTGCCATTGTTGCCAACCCAGAGCTCTGATACCATGTTGTAACACCCCAAGTTTCAAAATTTGGGGTGCTACTGGTTAGGACCTCACAATGGGTCCCAACCTTGGTTTAACAACAATTTTACTAGGATCTTACAACAAGGCACAAATGTACTTAAAACAATTTCAAAACATAATATGTTATTGTATGAATGTACACATGTGATAGCCTTACAAAACATCTATATATAATATAACATGCAAGCCGAAAGGAAGACTCCCTCGCCCCTCATCTAATGAGTACGTGGACCCGGCTGACCATCCGTCCCGAATCTCTCTCTGCAACTTTTTATCTCTACCAAAAACTACAACACGGATAAACCGTTAGCTAAGAGTAAAAATATAAGAATAATAAAGATAGCACAAACACAACCAAGGTAACATAAAACAAGCATCATGCTGGCACACAAACCCGTTATTATATAACAGTTAAGTGATTCACCTTATTCCATTTTACAGTTGTGGCACGAGAATCTAAAGAGTTCTCGCCTCCGTTCCTTATCCAACTGGGTGTAGGTCTAGCTTACCTCCGCCGGTAGCATCACTACAAACCGAGTGTGGACTAGTCCCTAAAGAAACCCCCAGCGCCCTCAGGTTAACTGAGCAGAATGCCACCGCCCGTTACTCTTAGGCCAAAGTATAGGTCGGTAGATATTTACTTCTAAAATATAACTATAAACATTTCATTTACACACCACCATCATTATCCACACTCATATCTAGAAGTCAGCTAAGTAAGCCCAAAGGACTTACCTGAATCAAATCTCCACTCTCGTTATATCAACTCGGTTTACAACCGTCAAAACTCAACCGCGTGTTATACAAGGCAAGTGGATCAAATATGTATCTCACTTCCTTAGAAGTCTCCAACTTCTGAGATATTCAATCGATCATAAAGGAATTACAAAAATACCCTCATAATGGTAAAAAGACTATTTTACCCCTGAGTCTCAAAACCTTAGAAATATTCCTAGAATATTTCTAAAACTTCCTATGAAGCCCAAAATCATAATCTAACACTCACAAGAAGGATCTAGCTAAGTTGGAAGATTTTCCAACTTCTTAACTCCCAAAAAAATTTCCTAAGGTTCTCACTTTGACCTAACTCAAAACACTCATACAAAAATCTAAAACACCTAGATAAAATATCTAATCCTTCTATATAAAGCACTCTATTCACTAGAAGAAATAAATCTCATAAAGGATCAGTAACTAGTCTTACACAAAAATCCCAAGTTGACTCCTCAACACAAAATCTCCCATACTTAGCCAAAAATCTGCATTTACCAAACTGCACAACTAGTCTACTTTGGAACCTTATAATTCTAAATCCGACCGTTGAATTGTTCCCAAATTTTAATACCATATACTATCTATATCCACCTATAACATATCAAAAATTGAACGGTGGATGTTTTATCTAGGGTATCCAACTATAGCCTAAAGTCAGCAGTTTCAACCCCCAAATTCTGGAAATAAAAGAGCATGTAATAGTTCCCTCTTTCGATTCCTACAACTCACATAAACAACAAAAAGACTACACCTACAGGTCTCAAGTTCAAGCTGATGAGCAACAATTGAGGTTTCTAAAATCATGCACAATTAGGTTACAAAATCGAGTCCCGTACTACACTACAGGTATGATTATGTAGCAACACAGGCTAGGATCGAGTCGAGTTACCTGCACTACGCCTTCCTCTTCCTATGCCTGGGCCAAATTAGACTTGACCTTCCAGGACCTAGCTTTGGCTGGTTCGTCTCCCTGTGTTCCCGACGTTAGTGACTGAGGAAAAGGAGTGGCAAGGAGAGGGAGGAAATACCACACTCACCTCTTCTGATATGTGCTGGTGTAAGGATGGAGGGTCGACTAATCTTGTCAACCATGCTTGATTGCACACGTAAAGATGAAGAAACGTGACCCTCTGCCCAGTCGAGACAGGAAGTAACTTGGTCGATCTCCCCGCCCCGGTTTCAATGAAATGCTGGAGATGAGGGAGGAGGCTCTTGGCGTGATTAAGCTACAACACTGTTCCTTGGAAGAGGAGTATACTGGTGCGTGTGTGGCCCGTATAGTTGTGCCGGATAGTTTCATATTGCGGTTGAGGTCTCTACTGGTGTCGTTAGAAGGGAGGCTTCAGCTAAGTTGCAAGAAGAGGAGGTGTCAGAAAATGAGTTAGGAATGTTGCTTCCATAGATGGACAAGGAAAGAAGGCGTTGCTACTGATTGAGGCGAGGATCTCGTGATGCTTAGAAGGAAGGAAGATCCGGGAGTGAGGTATGGTGAATGTAGACGTGAAGATGGAACATGGGTGGCATCAGGGAAGGAATTGCGTGAGCTGCTGCGTGATTTTAGGGCGATTGAAACTGAAGACCTGCCCTCACTCCAGCTTAGTGCCCTTCTCGTAAAAGCAGTCTTCTCCTTATTGGGCTGGCGCCTAGCTGGGCCTTCTAGGGTTGTTGTCCAACGTACCAACAAGAGGTTGCTGGGCCACATACAAGCAAAGGAAGGCAACGAGAGGTGGGTTGAAATAAGAGGGAAAATTATGTGGGCTGAGTTTGTCAAAACTTTGTCACAACCTTGTCAAAACTCGTCAAGGCATTGTCAAGCCCATGCATGGCCTTGTCTTAATCGTGTCATAACTCGTCATGCTCTCGTTTTGGTCTCGTCAAAAGGACATCATGACTTTGTCCACGACATGTCATGATATAATAAGGGTTTGATGGATTAGGGTTTGCTATAAAAGTCTTATCATTTTATGTGAAGTAAGGTTACATAAAATGATAAAATTTTTGAGATATTGTGTCCGACTAGATAGACCTATAAGGATCAACGGATCGAAATCCGGTTTGGTACGGAATTGAACGGAATAAAAATTCCGGATATTACAACAAATATCTTTTCCTTGTGAAAAATATTGCTACCAGTATTGGTTTCACTAAACGAATACGGTGAAAGATCACATGATTTTACATGGTTTCATTCCTAGATTGGAAAATCCTTCAAATCCTATTGTTAGTGTGGAAGTGACGCCTAGTGATTTTGAAGAAGTATATGAAAATGCCGAAATAGTTGGACTATTGGATGATACTTTCAAAAATCATGCAAAGGCAAAGACATTATATAAGTTAGTGGAAGAGGGCCAACAAGAATTATATCCGGGTTGCAAGAAATTTTCGAAACTCTCCTTCACTATTCGTTGTTCTTTTTTAAGTGTGACCACAAGCTAAGTAACAACGCCTTTGATGAATTGATAAAGATTGTAGGAGCTATGTAGATGCAAAGCTTCCAACGTCTTTTAGTGAAGCCAAATGTGATTTAATGGATTGGGGTTAAGCTACACAAAGATAGATGCGTTTCCCAATGATTGTATACTATATTGGAAAATCTTGGTGAAGCAACACATTGTCATGTTTGCAAATTTCCTAGGTGGAAACCAAATGAGAGGGATGAAACAGTCGGGAAGCCTTGACAAATTTATGCTCAAGATTTTGAGGAATATTCCCATCAAGAAAAGGTTGCAAAGATTGTTCATGTGTGCAACAACAATAACACATGATATGACGTGACACTCAGATGGTCGTTTAAAGGATAATTTTAAGGCACCGATTGATGGTATATCTTGGAAAGATTTTGACTTGGCATTTCTTGAGTTAATAAGTGACTGGGATTAGCAACTGATGGTTGTAATCCTTTTAGCACAATGAGCGTTTCTCGTAGTGCATGGCCCGTTATATTAATGAATTATAACTTGCCTCCATGAATGTGCATGAAACCGGAGTTTTTTATGCTTGCTCTACTTATACCTGACCCTCATTCCCCAGAAACAATATTGATGTATACATGCAACCACTATATAAGGAACTTAGTAAAATATGGAAGTTTGGAATAGATACTTACGATGCCTCAAGAAAAAATGTGTTAAATGCATGTAACATTATTGTTCACTATAAGTGATTTTCCGACGTGTGCAATATTAGTGGGATGGAGCATAAAAGGGAAGAGAGCATGCCCTTGTTGACACTATGAAACTTGCTGAAAGTATTTGACTAAGAGTAGAAAGACTTGTTACATGAGTCATGATAGATTTTCTACATAACAAAATAAATGAGGACAATCAAGGACTACACCAACTTGCTTGTCGGGGGCTGAAATTTCAAAGTTACTGGCTGATTTTCAAAATGAATTTGGAAAGGTGGAAAACAAAATGAAGAAGAAACCAAATGAAGAAAATCTATGGAGAAAGAAGCCAATATTTTTTGAATTACCTAACTACGAGCGTATTTCTTGCGGTCATTATCTTGATGTGATGCACATTGAAAAATGTGTGTGACAATATTATTGTGACTTTGTTGGACATACTGGGAAAGACAAAAGATCACGTGAAAGCACGAATGGATTTGTAAGAAATGAATTTGATGCCAAAACTTCATCCTAAGGAAACTATAGATGGAAAAATTGAAATTCCAAATTCAAGATTTTGGATGACAACAAAAGAAAAGCGGATAGTTTGTAGTGTCATTAAAAATGCTAAATTACCCAAAGATTATGGTTCAAACATTGCAAGATGTGTGCAAGTTGCTGAAAGAAAGATCACATGGTACAAAAGTCATGATGCTCAACTTTTAATGCAACTCTTGCTTCCGGTTGTAGTGAGGGTCACACTACTTAAAGATGTTGCACTTCCGTTGATTAAATTGAGTGATTTTTCAAGGCTATTTGTAGCAAGGTTATTAACCTTGCTGATCTTGATAAGTTGGAATGTGATATTGTTGATGTTCTTTGTGAGTTTGAAAGGATTTTTTCTCTAGTTTTTTTTGATATAATGGTGCATTTGTCTTTTCATTTTGTGGAAGAAATTAAGCTCATTGGACCATTTTTCCCAAGATGGATGTTCCCTATTGAAAGGTATCTACAAGAGTTTATGTCATATGTTGGGAAAAAGAGTCAACCTGAGGGCTCAACTGCGGAAGGATACATACCCAAGGAATGTGTCACATTTTGTTCTAGCAATATTTATCATGATGTAGAATTTGGCAATGCATTGAAGAAGGTGGTTGATGCTAGTGAGATGCCACTTTTCCTACCAAGATTAGGTACTCCTATAATGGGTAAAACACACGGTGCATACAAGATTGATATCACCGCAAGAAATCAAGCACACATATATGTCTTGTACAATTGTGGTTCAGAGGATGTCAAGAGATACATTAAGTAAGACATGAACTTACTTTCTCATTTTAACATATGTATGGAGAGAAATTGATGCGGGGTGAAAGCCGCAATTTCCCCATCTAGATTGAAAGTCCTCAAATCGACAACAGATTGGAAATCTCGGATGAATATCCAGAAATTTCAGCCAAAATTTACTCAAGAACAACCTGAGATTTGTTAGAACTCAAAATGCAAAATAATGAATGATATGGAAAGACAAGAAGATGATAATATGGAATGATAAATGATAGAGATAAGAATATAGGATTATTATAAGACTTACAAAGAACCTTGAACTCAGTTGGATCAAACCCTTAACAAAAAAACCTTGAAAAAATCGGTCGATTTTTAGGTTAAGTGGAAGAAAAACGAAAAAAATCGGGCCGACAAAAAAATCGACCCCAAAATAAAATCGGTCAATTTTTTTTATAAAAAACAAAAATTAAAAAAAAAATCGGTCGATTTTTTAGCAAATATATACGGCCGATTTTTCTTTGGAGATGGCCGATGCACGTTACCCTTCTTCGTTCAACAACATTTTCTGACGCCGATTAGAGTTTTGAGAGGTCCCTATCTGAGCTTCAGTAGATTGCCGCCACCACCGCCCGAGGAATGATTTGTCTTGCCTAATTCGCCATCTTACATTGTGAGTATCTTTTTCCATATTTCTTTTCTTCACATTGGGGACAATTTGAGTTTTAAGTATGGGTGGAGGTATTTGCAATAGCTTTTGCATGTTTTATGTCTTGGATTATATTTTTTAAAATTTTTTGAAAATTTTAAAAACTTTTGTGCTTCTAGGATGGATATGATCTCTATGATGATATTGTTTTGTGGAATAGCTATGATGATTCTTGTATGCTTGAATTGATTTATGACATATGTGAGATTTGAATACTTTGTTAGAATTTCATACTTGAATTGTAATTTGCTTTCATTCTAAATCATGTTGAGTGTTGAAGGTTGAAACCGCATGCTAAGTTCTTACACTTCTTTTTGGAATGATTAAGGCAATTCGGTTTTCTTTTCTTTCTTCATCTTGATCACACTTAACACCTCTTACAATGTATTATTGCCTCCATTTTACCTACCCAGGAATTAGGAAGCATGTTAGTGAAAGCGTTGTAAAGTTGAAGTTGAAAAAAAGTGAAGTGTGTTATGTGTAGAAAAATAGGTTTGGGGACGTCAATCATGATGATGAGTAACTCGGTGTAAGACCCCAGTTTTTGCCTTCACCGCCCACGCGGTGAAGAAGGCCGCCCCTGCGGCTGAGGTGATCCGCCCCCTGCGGATTTACGACAGATCGCGCCGATCTATTTTCGTTCATTTTATCTTCCTTCCATAGATAGAATATCCGATATTCTATCTGTAATATCCGGAATTTTTATTCCGTTTATTTCCGGTTCAATTCGGACTTCGAGTCGTTGACGGTTCCCATTCTATCTAGTATTTCTTCCTTCACAAATTTTATTAATTTATGTAGAATTTAATTCACATAAAATGATAAAATTATATCAAGCTCTAATTCTTATAATTATGTATTATTTTATGTAGAATTTAATTTACGTAGATAGATTTATATCAAACCCTAGTTATTATAATTCATTCTTATCGATGAGTTTAGACGAGATCATGACAAGCTGTGACGAGATCATGACTAAGCTGAGACGAGGCCATGACAAAGCCCGACAAATCTGTGACAAACTCATTCATGGGCCTGACAAGGACATGACGAGTTTTGACAGACTTTTGACAAACATTTCAGCCCACCTTTCTTGCCACTACTCAGCCCACCTTTCCCTCATTTTGCTTCAGCCCAAGCACAAACTTCTTCAGCCTTGCAGCAGCCCTCTCCAGCCCAGGAATGTACAGCCCACGAAGACAGCAACATATCCACCTCTTGGACGGGCCAGCCCAGCGTGGAAGAACAACCTCCCATACCCGCCAGATTAGGGAGATCTCCTTGCTTCTACAACCCGGATTTGCAGCCTCCTCCTTCTTACCTTTTCACGTCCAGGTGCATCTTGTCAAGGATGTTGTACACACCTTCCTTAAACAACCGTTCACATTACAGGAGACGTACATTCAACCGTCTTTCACGCTGATCTATCCCCTCCCCACGCCAAAACCCTTCTGTGCAGATGAAACCCTAGCCACCGCCTTTCTGCACGCCACCACCGTTTTGGCTCTCCTCTCCATCCTTTTGCACGCAACTGTCAAGGCTCCAATCCCCTTCGTCTTCGCCTCCATGCCAGGGAGCCGCATGCGCCTTCGACCGAACAGCCTCGCACCCCCTCTGTCGTCGAGCAAGCACGCAGCCTCTCCTCGCTTCTGTCGAGCCAGCACACAGTCGTCTCCTCCCAATCTCAGCAACACCTCTCCTCCGGTGGACGTGCACGCAACAGCAGCGCATGAGCCGCCTTCTGTCTTCTTCCTCGTACTAGTTTTCTTGCGTAGTCACTCTTGTCTGGTAAATACCGCACCTCCCTTCACTGCATTACCTTGTATCTATATGTGCTGTTTAGAACCCCTGTTGTGTCGGGAAACCTGCTAGAACAGCCTCGGAAGATAGCTTGAAGAGCTGAGGCGTTTGCTGAGTTTTCGGAAGTGAAGAACCGTCAACTTCAGCCCCAGTTTTGGGTAGGTTAGACTCCACCTTTACTGCTGATTTTCGGATATGTTTTAGTCGATATTGTATAGTCTAACATACTAAAATTTCAGAGGAATCCATGTCATGGTTTGAGAGATATGGGGTTTCAAAGTTGACTCCTCATACAGTTTTTATAAATGTGCTGAGTTGAGAAAAACAGCATGGGATGCTGTTTTGTGAGATAGTTTTTAATAGGCTCTTGATCTCCGTTGGACTTGAATTTTGGATATGATATAGTCGATACATTGTTGTATAACATATTAAAATTTGGGAGGCATCCAGCGAGTGGTTTGGGAATTATGAATTTTCAAAGATTGAGTCGTAAGCAGTTTTTCTGTTGTGCTGAAATTCGGTTTTGTGAGATAGTTTTAAACAGGATTTTGATCTCCTTTGCAGCTGAATTTTGGATATATTATAGATAAGATTTTATAGTAGAACATATCAAAATTTGGGATAAATCCAGCGAGTAGTTTAGGAGTTATGATTTTTTCAAATTAAGACAGTGTGTTGCTTGTTAAGTGTTGTAACCAACTTTAGAAATTTTTGTAGAAGTGGTGTTTTAACAGTTGTAAGAAATTCTTTCTTCTATGAGTAGATGGGATATCATAGATGATCTAGGGAATTATTTCGGAATTTTTATAAGATTATTCGAATTTTATATTTGAAGCTGTAGATGGACTTTAACGACTTTTCGAGAAATAGAAAATGGGTAGTTTTTCTAGTTGTTACCTAAAATCATCCTAGGGAGTAGAATATGGTTAGTTAGCATCAAATTATAAAATTAAGTACATATTCCGAGTTTTTGGAAGTTCCGGGACTAAGGGTAAAATAGTCATTTTACCTTAAATAAACACTGTAATAACTTTTACACATAGAATCGTATATCTTAAGAGTTGTAGACTTATAAGTATCTAGGGAAATGTGTTGACCCACGTGCCTCCTCTGACAGACAACTGAGTTCTGCACTTACGGATTTAGTGGTGGTTAAGAGAGAGTCGAGATTTGATTATAGTAAGTCGACGGACTTACTTAGCTGGCTTCTTGCATGTGTGTGATGTGTATGAGTGGTCTTTGCTAGTTAAGATAAATAACGAAACCGGAATAGGCCGAATTTAGTATATTGTGTAATTGACCCAAGTGCATGATAACGGGTCGTGACATCATCTGCCTAGCTCTTGCGAGAGTCTAGGAGGTTCCCTGCGACCAGCCCAGTCCGGTAGACGGTCAAATGCATTAGTACCATTCCGCGTTGGTAAACGGGGACAGGGGCGAGGTTTGGGAATCCCTCGTGTCACAAAATAAGTATCATTAGTAATGACATATCACCTAATTAAAGATAATAAAATGATTGATTGTTGCATGTTGATTGTGTATGTTGTGTGTTTGTGCTTTTACCTTTATACTTATGCATAGAATGTTAGCTAACGGTTTTATACCGCTTGTAGATGCCTTGCAGGTTAAGACAGTTGTAGAGAGATCCGGAGGGAATGGTCAGCCGGGTCCACGTACTTATTTAGTTAGGGACGGGGATGTCTTCTGTTCTTCTTATGTGTCGTTTTGGTACCATTGCTTTGTAAGGCTGATACATATTCTTCATGTATATATTGTTTAAAGTTTTCAAATGTTTTAAATACTTTTGTGCCTTGTTGTAAGATCCATGTAAAATTGTTGTCAAACTATGGTCGGGACCCATTGTGAGGTCCTAACTAATAGCTCCCCGAGTTCTCAGAATTTGGGGTGTTACACTATCTTATGGGCCGGTTTCCTTATCTTATTCTTAACCCTAAACGTCCTTCCTTCTATCTTTCCAGCCCGGCTCTATATATTCCCGCCTTTCCCTCCTTTTTCCCGTTTCTTGCATTCGCCTTCAACCCTAAGAGCTACAGCCGTCCCCTTGCTTCCCCGTGATCTTGCTGAACGTGTAAGTTCATCATTCTCTGTTCTATCTTACGTTCATGTACTGCAGCATGCTTCCTTCTTTCTATTAGTTTTCTCCTTCTTTCTCTCCTTTTCTTCTTCTCCAAGAATCAAGTTTGAACCTTGATTCTTGTTGGTTTCTCGTTGCTGATGTATTGTTGTTCTCAAGCTCTTTGGAGTTCAGTCATGACGTGTGTGAGTCAAAAGTTCTAGCTGTGGCTTCCATTGGTGTGAGTTCTGTCAAAGAGAAGCCCGACATCGCTTTCTGTCACGTAGCCGCCCCCGCACCTGCACATCCCCGCCCTGGTGTGTTGCCTCCCCTGCGCCTTGTCCAGCCACCCCCGCGGTTTCCTCTGTAGTAACTCCTGTTCTTGTGAGTTTCTTCCTTCCTTGCTTTCCTCGTTCCTTTCCTGGTTTCTTATGGTTGTTCCTTGCCCCCTGAGTATGCTGTTAGACTAAGGTTGAGCCCTTAGCTTGTGAAGATCTCTTAAAGATAATTGAGACTAGAAGTTATAGACTTCTAACAACTGTTTCGTTCTTGATTTGTGATTCTTATGTGAACAGGCTTTCCTTGCTCCTTTCTTGAGGGAAACTGAGCTATTCTTGAGTTGTTCCTGAGTTGTTGTTGAGCTTTGAGTTACCTTCGAGTGAGTTAAGTCCCTTGGACTTACTTAGCTTCATTCCATGTATTAGTTGGATTGTATTGCTTGTTTGTGCTGTTTATTATTGTTATGACAGATAACCGGAATAGGATTCACCCCTTATAACCTTAACTGGCCCAAGTGTATTATAATCGGGCGGTGACCACTTGTCTAGTTCTATAGGAGACTAGAATGTGCTCTTGCAACCAAGACCCGTAGGTAATGGATATTACTGATCTATTCCTATTGGTAAACGGAAGCGGAAGCGAGTTTCAGGAGATTCTCGTGTGACAACAGAAGTTGAATTAGTAATAGATAACCTAAGAAAGATAATAACCGGTTATGGGCAAGCATTCTTTGTGTTTCCTTTACCTTATGTGTGGTTGTGCCTTTACACTCTTGCTAGTATCTAGAATGTTAGCAAACGGTTTATACCGTCGTTGTAGATGTTCCGCAGGTTCAGCATGTTGTTGAGTGATCCGGATGGTGTGGTCAACCAGGGTTCCCGTACATTATAGGACGGGATCGGGTTTATGTTTCTTTTGTTGTTTCCATTTTGTTTTGAACTCGGCTGCGGGTCTTTACACTTTCTTTTGTTTAAACCTTTGGTTTTATATTGAGTTTTGGTTTTCATTCGTCTGTGCTTTCTTGTAAGATCCGTTGTGTTGTTGCTACTCTGAGGGTCGGGACCCATTGTGCGGTCCTATCCCGTAGCGCTTTGAGTTCCTAGAACTTGGGGTTTTACAATATGGTATCAGAGCATTAGGTTGACAATAATGGCACTCGAAATCTTCTAAAGGTCGGATGGATAAATAAATAGAACCCTCAAGGGGTCTAACGTTTTCAAAAGGGGGTTTTGTTTTTAAACTTGTCGGTCTGAGATAGATGTACGGGCGACCACCACTACCTCCGCGGATCTCAGTAGTGTAATTCTTACATGCTGGCCTTTATATGTGCTTTTCATGGATTTGTACTTTAGTTGTAGTGTTGTCTTATATCTATACATACTCTGATATATCTATCCATATAGAAAAGTTATGACAGAGGAAGACAGTGTCATAACTGTGGAGTAGCGAGACACATCCTAGCTGATTGCAAGAAGCCAGTAGTAACTTGCTTTTCTTGTGGCAAGCCCGGACACAAAGTTGCGTTTTTCCATCAGGGCAAGGCGCTATCTCAGCAGGGTTCTTCACCTGCTAGTGTTGATGGAGGAGGACAGAGATCGCAGTATCAACAGCAACAACAACAGAGAGTTTCTGGTTCTACCGCTCCTCAAGGTTCCACTCCGGGACAGGGGAGAGGTAGAGGATGCCTTGGTGGATCTACAGACACCTGAGATGCATCAGCCAGAGTGTATGAGTTGAGGAGTGCTGTAGAGCCGACAACGCCAACAACCACAAGTACCATTCACATTAATGGTTTTCTTCTCAGAGTTCTTTTCGATACCGGTGCTACACCTTTTTTTTATATCTGATGCATGTGTAGATAGATTGGACTTAGTTACTGTAGAAGGTAGACACTTCTTATAGGATTACCCGATGGGGGTAAGATTCGAGGTACCCGAGAGGTTCGCGATTGCCCTATTAGATTGGGAGGTCACGATTGGTCAGCCGACTTCTTCGTCATGTACTTAGTACATGAAGAAGTTATTCTGGGTATGGATTGGATGGATCGACATCGAGTAGTTTTGGACATCGGAAGAGGACAGTAACAGTAACTACAGATGCAGGCCATGTTGAGATCTTCCGAGGATGGGATCTCGGGAAGATTGGTACAATCATTACTGCAGTGCAATTTGCGAGACTTATCAGTTAGGGTTGCGAGAATTTTTTGGTGCTATGCCATGAAGGATAGTACGAGTCCGGCTTTGGAGGATGGGATCTCGGGAAGATTTGTCTAGTTCTACAGGAGACTAGAATGTGATGTTGTAACCTAGGCTCGTAGGTAACGGATAGTACTGATCTATTCATATTTGTAGACGGAAGCGGAGGCGAGTTTTGAGAGATTCTCATGTGACAAAAGAAGTTAAATTAGTAATGGATAACCTAAGAAACATAATAACCGGTTGTGTGCAAGCATGTTATGTGTTTTCTTTACCTTATGTGTGGTTGTGCCTTTACGCTCTTGCTAGTATCTAGAATGTTAGCTAATAGTTTATACCGTTGGTGTAGATGTTCCGCAGGTTTAGGATGCTGCTGAGTGATCAGGATGGTGTAGTCAACCGGGGTTCTTGTACATTATAGGACGGGATCGGGTTTATGTTTCTTTTGTTGTTTCCCTTTTGTTTTGAACTCGGTTGTGAGTCTTTACGCTTTCTTTTGTTTAAACCTTTGGTTTTATATTGAGTTTTGGTTTTCATTCGTCTGTTCCTTGTTGTAAGATCCGTTGTGTTGTTGCTACTCTGAGGGTCGGGACCCATTGTGCAGTCCTAGCCCGTAGTGCTTCGAGTTCAAGAACTTGGGGTGTTACACTCGGCACCATTCACATAGCCGGGTGTTTGTGTCTTACCATAGTCTGATTGATTGATAGTCCTAACGAGTCTTGGTATGTGCATCCGGTTTGAGGCACCTCGTAAAATG
Organism: Fagopyrum esculentum; assembly: GCA_033239045.1. Classification (NCBI taxonomy): domain Eukaryota; kingdom Viridiplantae; phylum Streptophyta; class Magnoliopsida; order Caryophyllales; family Polygonaceae; genus Fagopyrum; species Fagopyrum esculentum. The sequence goes on from BSUD01000001.1 coordinate 73,824,469, forward strand.
ACGCTTGCTGATCTCCAAGGTTTCGGCTACTGTGCACATTTGTCCATGTTCTCAAGTGAAAATAAAAATGAATAAAATTATGAAGTGAAGTTTGCTTATTTTTGGTGGATGTGTTTGAAGTTAATGTTGTGGAGTTTTTTTTTCCTTTTTCCCGGATTCGCACCACATATCCTATATGCATCCCACCCATAACATGTTTTTCGGCCTTTATATTTGAAAGTCCTTAAGACCTTAATGCGCATGTGTTTGACTTGGTGGTTTAAATTGAATTCATCATTGTTGATTTTGATATATTGCAAGTTATGATGCATGTTATGATTTTCTTACAAAGTGTGATATCCTTTCCATGATATAATTCTTTTTGGTCACATGATGATTATTATTAGCTACGAAATAATTTTTTGAGGGTGATCAATGAATAGAAGCACAAACCAAAAATATTGTGGTTTTTCTTTATTTTTGCATATTCATAATTTATATCATCTTGTATCTTAAGTTTAACCCTTGTTTGGGGACAATCAAGAGGCAAGTATTGGGTATCTTGATGACATGAATTATGACCTATATTTAGACATGCATTTATATAGATTTTCCGTTTATTTTGCATGCATAAACATGAATTGATTACATTTAAGCTCATAATTGCATACTTTGCTAGAAAAGATGTCTATACGTAGGTGTGGGCATGGGACGGGACGGGACGAGATGGGATTTATGACATTTTTCCTTCGTCCCGCGCGGGCCCTGTCCCATGTGGGACGGGACGGGACAAATCCCGCGAAAATTGCACACCGATTATATTTAATATGTATACTTGTTTTCTCTCATGTTTAAAGACATAAATGATCGGAAAAAAAACTCGATACCGAATTATCGATTCATGACGCCTACATTAGTAGTTTATACATTGAAAACAAATTCAAGTTACATCAAAGTGTCTTACCGACTCACATTCAAAAAATAACAACAGATAATTTAATGAAAATTATATTTATTTAATTATCGATTACAATTGTGGTAATCCACAAATACAAGGGCGATGAAACCGACTAGAGCAAGGGTGTCGATGGAACGGACTAGAGCAAGGCGGCAAACAAACTAAATCAAGGGAGATCAGAAACTCTAGTATTTTAGATCCAACCGAATGAGTAGTAAAGAATGAGTGAATGACTGATGAAAAATCATCGATCTAATAATTTTAAAAATAAAAAAATATTTTTGAAATTATAATTTATGTATATTATTTATCTATATAATATTTATAAAAATATAAAATATTATTTATATATATATGCGGGACAGGACGGGATTAACCGGGATGGGAACTCTTCGTCCCGCGTCCCGTCCCGCAAATTTTTTGCGGGACGGGACGGGACGGGATACACATTTTTTTTTCAAATCCCGCCGGGATCGGGACGGGATCGGGACGGGATGCGGGACGCGACGGGATTAAGCGGGATTTATGCCCACCCCTATGTATACGGATTATTGTTTCATTTGTAGGTAATTTGGCGAATTATAGAGCAAAATGACACATGAAAGGATTATATCATAAAGAAACAAAAACGAGCAATAAAAGAAAGCTAGGAACGCGCTGAAGCGAAGTCTAATACCGCAGAGCGAGCCCTGATACCACCAAAGTGGACTCTAATGCCGCGGATCGAGCTTTGATACCGCCAAAGTGGATTCTGATACTGCAGAGTGGGCTTTGATACCGCCGGAGCGGGCTCTGATACCAGCGGGCTCAATTACTTTTGAAAGAATTTGGCCTACTAGGCTTTTTTTTAGTTTTGTATTTAGTAAGTGTACCCCATAATTTTATACCACTTTCATTTAATGGTAGGTAAAAATAATTAACCCCTCTATTTTAATAAAAAAAGAATAATAGATGTTTATTAGTATTATGTAAGTGTAAGTTTTAATTCTTAATACTGAATTTATTTTTTTACTTTATTTTATTATTTTTTGCCTTTTTATTTTCTTTTTTCTTTTTTTATTATCTATAATTAACATACTAGAATTTTTTCATTCTAGAATTTTTTAATACTAGATTTTTTTCATACCAGATTTTTTCATACCGGAATTTTTTATACCAGAATTTCTCATACCGGAAGTTCATACAAAAACTTTTTTCATACCAAAACTTTTTTCATACCAGAATTTTTTCATACCAGAAGTTTTTCATACCAGAATTTTTTCATACCAGAATATTTTTCATTGTAGATTTTTTTTTTCTTTGGTCCTTTTTTATTTTTTATTATTTTCTAGGTATGTGTTTCTGGTATGAAATTGATACCAGAAACTCATACCAGAATTTTTTTTGTTTTCCTTTTGTCCTTCTTTATTTTTTATAATTTACATACCGAAATTTACATATCGGAATTTACATATAATAAGAACAAGAGCTTTAAGTTCAAATACTGCTTGAGCATGGACAATTTCTCCAAATTTTCAAGCAAAATAGTTTCCAATTCATGACTGACAGATTCCACAGAAACCAATTAGTAGTGAGCATAAACCAAAATCTGAATCCACTTACCAATAAAGGTATACCATGAAGGATAGTTGTACTACTATACACTATTGTGTAAACTTCCATAACTTAAACAACCAAAATATAAAAGAATTGCAACATTATTGGAATACCTGACCATGTATATAAACAACCACAAACAGTGATACGTTTTCCACGAGGCAATAGAAATAGCATTACAAAGTAAATATGCAAAACTCACACTTACCAATCAAGGTATACCAAGAAGGATAATTGCACCACAATACACTACTGTGTAAAATTTCATAACCTTAAATCATCAAAAATATAAAGAGGAATTGCAACAGCATTGGATTACCTAGCCATGTATATCACCACATACGCCTGAAGAAATTGGGAATCGGTAAGTCAAACACTTCTTGAGCTTGTGTGCACCATTAGGAAGAGCAAGGTAGTAAAATGTAAGATTAAAGCAACAGTCAAAGGAGTTATCTGCATGACAAGGGTAACATCTGGATAATCTACCCCTCGTGTTGACACATTAGAAGTAACGAGAATCAGACCCTTTGACTTGCGGAATTCTTCGGAAACCATGGTCTTATAGATTTGTGGCTTCCTAGAGTGTATTTCACGCACATTCAAGGAAAGCTCCCAAAGAAGTTCAACTACGAGTTTAGTCACCATGGCAGTAGATCTACATCTAGATCCAGATCTAGACCCAGATCTATATCTTCACAACTGAATCCTTCATATCTTCAAGTTGGACCTTCACTAGTTCATATTCAACGGCCTTGTACCTCTTCTTCCTCTTCTTCATCTCAGTCTTCCTTTTTAGCTCTTAGATCGAAACCTTCAGCCTCTCCAGATGGGGAAAATCGAGACCATATCGGTAATCCAAGCTGGTCGAGCTTATCACAAATAGGAGAGTTGCAGTTGAGGGGTGATGGAGAGAAGAGAGAGAGAGGGGTTGCACCAAGTTTGAGCAACAATTGCAGTGAGAGGATGAATGAAACCCAAAGAAATCAGGGGCATATTTACCTAATAAGAAAATAGAAAATGGCTAGTTACTAAAACTAAAACCCAAAATAACCTACTAACAAATTAGTCCATTTCTTTTTCGGCCCAAAAATTTAGGGTTTATCTTTAAGCTGCAGTTTATCTTTAATCTAGGGTTTATCTTTAAGATTATTTATCTTTAAGATTATTTATCTTTACGAATGTTTCATGCTTATCTAAACCCTAGATTTATCCCTATATATATATATCCTATAGCCATCAACATTGAAATGCACCCCAATGACGAGGACGTCGACGGCTGGATAGTAATTGACACCTCCTACCACCCATAGATCCAAGTTCAAGCTGAGGCATTGAAGAAACCCTAGGAAGGAGAAGGAGAAACGCTTTTGAAGATTTGTCATTGAAGACCGAAGAAAGATTGAAGTTATTTGAGATTTTTCTAGTTTTTGATTCTTTTATCATTGTGAACATAAGTTTGGAGTTTGTCTTTTCTTTTTAGTTAGTTTTTTGAGATTGATAAACCTTTGTTAAGGATTTGTTTCGTTTTATATAAGATACATAGTTTTCTTGATTTTCTTGATTTAATCCTTATCTTGATTTTAACTATGTGTTATTGGCTAAAACCCTTGCGATTCTAGGGTGATTGGTTGAAGATTGCGGTTAAGATGATGATAGAATGAACTTCACGCCGAGATTTGACTGTGAGAGTTGAGTTTTACCTTTGCAGAGAAGAAAAATCGGGCTGTTCTTGATGAAAATCGACCGATTTTCAGGGATGAACAAACCTCATATATACTATTTGATGTTTTGATAAGATTGAGAAATAATGGTCGAAAACCGCTTAAAAGTTCTTATACATCATATTGGAATGATTAAGGCAATTCATTTTTCTTTTCTTTCTTCTTCTTTGCCACGTTAACACCTCATATATACTATCTGTCTTCCCTTCACCTTTCCGGTAATTAGGAATAATGCTAGTGTGAAGTGTAAGCGTTGTGAAGTTGATTTGAAAGTGAAGTGTGTTAAAGTATAGAAAATAAGTTTGGGGAAGTCATTCATGATGATCAGTAACTCGGCACCATTCATATAGCCGAGTGTTTCTGTCTTGCCAAAGTAAGATTGAGCGATAGTCCTAACGAGTCATGGTATGCGCATTATGGTTTAAGGCACCTCGAGAAATTGAAGCTTGCTGATCCCCAAGGCTCCGGTTATTGTGCACCATGTCCATGTTCTCAAGTGAAAATAAACATCAAAAAAATTATGAAGTAAAGTTGCTTATTTTCAGTGGTTGTGAAGAAGTTCAAAATTGTGGAGTTATTTCTTATTCCCGGATTTTTCACCACTTATCCTATACATTCCCACCCTTGACACGTTTCTATGGCCTCTTACATTGAAAGACCTTGAGACCATTATGCACATGTTTAAGGCTTTTATGGTTTAGATTTGTTTTCTTATGATTATCTCTACATCCTTTACCATGCTTTTCATACATACTATTAGATAAAGTGTTCTTATCTTTACATGTTATGATTCTATTGATACATACATTATCTTCCTATGCCTTGAAACATCACTTTGAGGGTGATCCATGATTAAGAAGCACATTCCAAAACGAGTTTGTGTTTTAAGCATCATATAACCCCTGACATCTTATATGCTAGATTTGAACAATTGCTTGGGACAAGCAAGATGCTAGTATGAGATATTTTGATGACATGAATTATATGCTATAACATTCATGCATAATGCGAGTATATCACCTCAGTTTTACATAAATTTGATTAGAATCATGTGCCTTTTAGGCTATATTCATATACATTTCGAGAATAGAGGTCTACACGAGTTCTTGATTGAATTGTAGGTAAAATGGTGGAGTTTTGATGCGGAAATGGATCAATATCGGACTTAACATCATAAAGGATCAGGAAGGAGTCTTAAAAATAAGAAAAGATATGAGAAGAAACCTCAAAAGAAGATAGAAGATGGAACTAAAAGATAACACGCTCAAAGGACAAAAATCGGATCAACTTATGATATAAATCGGCCGATTTTATTAGAGATAGACCGATTTCTATCTTAATCGACCGATCCCGTGTAGGATTCTTCAAAAAATAAAGAGTTGCAACCCTTGATTTTCCCTATAAATAGAGGAAGTCTCTCCACATCCTAAATCATTCAATCACAAATCAAGTATACTCAAGAAGCATTGAAGAAACCGTAGGAGAAACGGATTTGAAGATTGGGATTCAAGATTGAACCAAGAAAGAAGTTCTTGAGAGGTTTTGTTAGTTTTTAGTTCTTTTGTCATTGTGAACACAGCTCTGGAATTGTTATTTGCTTTTTAGTTAGTTTTTAAGATTTGAGAACCTTTGTTCAAGGATTGTTTATTCTTATTTCAAGATTCAAAGTTTTCTTTACTTTCTTGATTTAATCCTTTCTTGATTTTAATCATGTGCGTTATTGGCTAAAAACCCTTGCGATTATAGGGTGATTGGTTGAATATTGTGGTTAAAACGATAATAGAATGAACCTTACGTTAAGATTGGACCCTGAGAGTTGAGTTTTACCTTAGCAGAAAAGAAAATTCGGGCTGTTCTTGAGAGAAATCGACTAATATTTAGGAAGAACATACCGGTTTTCTCTTTTGTCGTACCTATCATGCTTTATCCTTAAACCAAAGTTAAAGATTGTCTAAACCCTATCCTTGTTGAACCTTGCTAATATATATCCGAGTATAGAAGAGACTTATTCGGTGATTACCTTGCTTGGTTGCCAACGATGATGAGTTCTAGGTAATAGAGGATTCAAAACCCTCTTTTAAGGTTGAGTGTGTTGATGACGTGATTTATGACGTTTGTTTAGGCATTCATTTAGATAGTTTTTCCCGTTATTCATGCATGGTTTGGCATTAGTTCATCACGTTTACGCTTAATTCATGCATATTGTCGAAATAGACGTCTACACAACCTCTTGTCGGTTTTGTAGGTATTTTGGGGAACTTTTGGCGCTTATTTGATACATTCGAGGATCATTCCTCGTGATGGCACACTTCCGGACTCATTAAGAAGCAAGCTAGGAGCAAAGGAGAACACATAGGACCTTGTTGGTGCATGACTTACACCAACTCATGGCTTGATGATCCAAGGAGAGCTGACCAAGCATTTCCACGTTCCAGAGGCCAGAACCACGCCCGTGGTTTTGGCCGTGGTTTTCTCTGGAGAGCTGTGACAGCTGTCCCACGATCTCCTTGCCCGGCCCTTGCTCTTGGTGGAGAATATAAGTGGTCCTGCAGGCTGTTGCTAGAAAAACTCTCCCCACATTCTCTCACACACACATCATTCCATTGGTGGATGGACTTGGAGAAGAAAAAAAACTCTCTCATTTGAGGAAGAAGAAGAACAACATCAAACTTAGAGTTTTTGGAGCTTTTGAGTGATTTTTGAGTGACTTTTGTTGAGAACATCTGGAAGGATTGTAACTAACGTTTTGGAAGCTATGTTCTAAGGGTTATAAGTCTTGTTTCATCTTACATTAAGCTAAGACTACTTGTTTCTTTTCATTTTCATTTCATTTACTTGCTTTGGAAGCCATGAATGGTTGCTTGTTGAGTTTGAATCTTAAAATGCATGTTGTTGGCTAAATAGTTGTGATTCTAAGGTAATGGAATGATGGTTATGGCTTGGACTATGATAGAATAGACTTGAATGTACTCTTGGATGGTTGCTTGTTCGAAACCTATAACCAGAAAGAAACCACGGTTTGTTCATACCTTTCCACGCCCGTGGTTTAGGATGATCCACCCGTGATTTTGTCTCTTGTGCTTGTATTGATGAATCTGAATGTTAGGATGTTAGATTGTTGAAATCCTAGTGTTTGTTAAGCATATTCTAGCCTAGGGTGACCTAATGCTAGCAAACTAAGTGAGGGAAGAGACCTACTCGGCAATTCTCGACCTTAGATACCGAAGATGATGAACTCTAGGTAGTAGTGAGCCTCACAAGCCACTATTGGACTGAGTGTGCTAGGATTGATGCTTAGGACTTGCCTTCCCGAGGCTTACCCGGTAAGGAGAGGTTTGACCCCTAGATAGCAATCCGGTTTGTGTTGAATTCCCAACCTTAGGCTCCTAGAGACTTACCCGGTGATAGGACCTTAAGTGCGGGATTACTGGACCATGAGACCTACCCGGTGATTCATCCCATTTGAGAAACACCCTTTTCCCAACATACCGTAGCTTATCCAAGGTTGATTAGAAGCTTGAGTCCAATGCCATATCCGGAAGTCCTAACCCCTAGAATCCGCTTTTCTCTCTTGATCACATATCTTGTGTTTGTGTTGCTTGTTTGTGTTGCTGGTTTGAGTTGTTAGTTTGATTTCTAATATTGCATGATTTGTGATCTTGCTTGATCACCGCAAAAACCAAACCCAAAAAATATCATGATTTTCATTTCTTTATTTCCATCCCTTTTCTTAGACTAGATTGGCACTACCCATGATCACTTGTTTGATCACATATTGGCTCATCATCTTTGATCACATATTAGGCTAAGGGATGAACTCTTGGAGAATGAGAGGAGACTTGCAAATGAGAGGCAAGAAACAACTAAGAGGGAAATTGAAGAGATTAGGCAAGCTCTTGTGCAAAGGGAGCTTAATCGTCAACAACCTCCACCACCACCAACACCGCAGCCGGCGGTTAATGTTCGGTTCGAGCCGATCATCATTGAGGAGCCACAAACGCTCGGGAAACGTATGGATCCAGCCCAAAGAGTGCACCGTCCGGGTGTTAACTTACGAGATCCCGCAGCCCATGACTATGAGCTCCGCCCTCAAGTGCTACATATGATCCAGCACAATCAATTTGGAGGGATGGAAGGAGAGTCTCTTCATCAACACTTGATGAATTATGAGACCTTGATGGAGACTCTAAGGCCACCTAGATTGGAGAACAACAACCACAAGCTTAGAGCGTTTTCCTTCTCACTTAAGGATAAGGCCTTGGCTTGATATCAATCCATTCCACAAGGACGTGTAGGTACTTGGGAGGAGATGACAACCGAGTTCATGACAAAGTTCTTACCACCATCCAAGACAACCGAGCTAAGAGGGAAGATCAATGCCTTCGTGATGAAGGATAGAGAGAGCCTATTCAAATGTTGGGAGAGGTTCAAAGACCTCCTCCTAGATTGTCCACACCATGGGATACCGAAAATTGAGCTATTGGAGATTTATTTCAAGGGGCTTGATGAGGATAGCCAATTCAAGCTCCAACCACTTTCCGGAGGAACATTCATGGAGAAGAATGTGGATGAGGCTTGGGAATTTGTAGAGAAGCAAGCCTTGGTGATAGAGAAGTACTCCCATAGGAAGAGTGATGGGAGGAAACCGGGAGTATATGAAGTGAAGTCACCATGAGAAACTACAAACTTGATGCAATCAACAATGAGCTTAAGTCTTTGAGGGAGTTATGTGCCACAACCTTAAAGAATCAAGCAAGTCCTCAAGTGCAAGTGCAAGCCAATTTGGCTTCCAAAGAGGAGGATGTTAACTACATGGGAAGGGGTAACTTCAACAACTATCAAGGCCCTAGTAACTTCAACAACAACAGCCGGCAATACAATAATTACCGGCCTAATCACAACCATCCCGGGTTCTCCTATTCCAACCCGGATGGTGCCTTGAACCCTCCCGCTTCCACAAGCGCAGCCCCACCACCTAAGGCTTCACAAGAGCCTCCACCCGGTTTTGCTCAACCTCCAAAGGATAGGACCGAAATGATGTTTGAACAATTGCTTGGAAGGTTGAGTGGACTTGAGAGCACAGTGACAAACATTTCGAAGGCTCAAAAGGTGCTAGAAGCACAAGTGTTCCAAAATGCGGGTGAAGCACAAAGGGATCCGGGAAAGCTTCCCGGAAGGACCGAGGACAATCCAAGAGGCCAAGTGTTGGCCATTACCACAAGGAGTGGGCTGAGCATGAAAGATCCCTCACCAAGGTTGAATGACAATGGAAAGCAAGTAGTAGTGGAGGAAGAACCATTGCAAGAAGAAGGAGGCAAGAGCAAAGATGATGAGCCAACATATGTGACACCTCCTCCATACAAGCTACCACTACCATATCCACAATCACGAGCAAGATCTCGTTTGGATAAATATTTCGGTAAATTCCTTGAACTCATGTCTAAATTACATATTAACATATCATTCATGGATGCAATTCTAGGTATGCCGGCCTATGGAAAGTTTTTGAAGGAGATACTCTCCAACAAAAGGAAGTTGGAGGAGTATGGAGAAGTGAGAATGACAAAGAGAGCTTCCGAGTTGATTCAAACCATGAGGGAGAAGATGCCTCCTAAGCTGCGAGACCCGGGATCTTTTTGTGCGCCAATTGGAGTAGGAGAAGTGAATATGAGGCCCTATGTGACCTTGGAGCAAGTGTAAGCATTATCCCGCTTGCACTTTGCAATAAGGTTGGGCTAGGGGAACGAAGCCGGTCAAGATGACCCTCTACATGGAAGACCGATCCATCACTCACCCCGTAGGAATCCTAGAGGACATACCGGTTCATCTTGGGAAGTTCTATGTGCCAATCTATTTTGTTATTTTGGACATCCCGGCGGACTACCCGGTTCCTATCATTTTGGGAAGTCCATTTTTAGCCACATCCGGATGCTTAGTGGATTGCAAAAATGGGATCCTCTCCTTTAACATAGGAGAAGAGAATATCGAGTTCAAGATGTCCACAACGATGAAGGGGCTAGCCTTTGGTGAAGATGTCTTCAACATTTTTGAGCAAGAGGAGTCTAGAGAAGTTGTGCGCTCAATCCTAATCAAGGATCCACTTGAGAAGGTTCTTAGCATGAGCATCATGGAGTAAGGAGTTGAGGAAGCTTGCAATGAAGAAATCCGTGCTTTGGATGCATTAGAAAGGGAGACAAGCGCTGAAATTGAAGTGCACGAAGGAGCGCTGAAATACAGAGAAAACCACGGCCAGGCACCAAGAACCACGCCCGTAGTTTCAATCGTGGAACTCTCTGTAATGTCCATTTGTGCCAGCTCTTCCAATTTCACGCCCGTGGTTGTGCCAGAGGTCGTGGTTTTGCCCGTGGTTTCTCCAGAAAGTCCCTTAGTTGTTGATCAAGCTTCAAGGAGTCTTGGAGAGTCTTCAATGGCTTTGGATTCATCTAATGTGGAGCTATATGGATCACATCCAACCGATAAAGGTCCTCCTAAACTTGATCTCAAACCTCTCCCTTCTCATTTAAAGTATGCTTTCCTTGTTTCAAATTCTACTTATCCCGTGATTGTGCATGCATAAAATCTTAATGTAAGACAACCATAAACCTTCAATTGAACCTCAAAGAAGATTGAACCCTATTATGAAAGAGGTAGTCAAGAAAGAGATCTTAAAATTGCTAGATGCGGGAATCATTTCCCGATTTCAGATAGTAAATGGGTTAGTCCCTTACATGTTGTTCCTAAGAAGGGTGGTATGACCATAGTAACTAATGAGAAAAATGAACTAATTCCAACTAGGACGGTTACGGGGTGGAGAATGTGTATTGACTATAGGAAACTCAATGTGGCCTCTAGGAAAGATCACTTCCCTCTTCTCTTTATTGACCAAATGCTAGAAAGGTTAGCTTAACATTCACATTTTTGTTACCTAGATGGCTATAGTGGGTTCTTTCAAATCCCTATTCACCCGGACGACCAAGAGAAAACAACATTTACTTGTCCTTGGGGAACATTTGCATATAGGAGGATGTCATTTGGGTTGTGTAATGCACCCGCCACCTTTCAAAGGTGTATGATGGCCATTTTTTCTGAATATATTGAGAATATTATGGAAGTGATTATGGATGATTTCTCGGTGTATGGCTCTTCATTTGATAATTTCTTTGCTAATCTATCTTTGGTGTTGAAGAGATGTGAGGAAACTAATCTTGTGTTTAATTGGGAGAAATGCCACTTCATGGTGAATGAAGGCATAGTGTTAGGACACTTGGTTTCCCACCATGGCATTGAGGTTGATAGAGTAAACATAGAAACGATAGAGAAGTTTCCACCACCTACCTCGGTGAAAGGGGTAAGGAGTTTCTTAGGGCATGCCGGTTTTTACCGGAGATTTATAAAAGATTTCTCTAAAATTTCTAAGCCTCTCACTAACCTACTAATGAAGGATGTTGAGTTTGTTTTCTCAAAGGATTGCCTTGAAGCGTTTTGTAGGTTTAAGGATGCATTGATCCCCGCCCCTATCAAGCAACCTCCGGATTGGAGCTTACCATTTGAAATAATGTGTGATGCGAGTGATGTGGCCGTTGGGGCTGTTTTTGGACAAAAGAAGGATGGGCTTACACATGCCATCTACTACGCTAGTAAGACGCTAGATGATGCCCAACTAAACTACGCCACCACCGAGTAGGAGTTGTTAGCGGTAGTGTATGCCTTTGAGAAGTTCCGGTCATATCTTGTTGGAGCAAAGGTTATCGTGTACATGAATCATGTTGCGGACCATCTTAGTAGGCTACCACCATTGGAGATTGAGAGAGATGACATCCCGATTGATGACTCATTCCGGGATGAGCAATTACAAATAATGGAGGAGTGCTTACTTCACGTATCTAGGGGGAGTGAGCCATGGTATGCGGATATAGTGAACTACCTTGTGTGTGAAGAGGTGCCACCCGGTTTGTCATATGTCCAAAGGAAAACGTTTTTCAAGGATGTGAGGCATTACTATTGGAGTGAGCCTCTCTTGTTCAAGAGAGGACCGGATGGAGTCTTTAGGAGGTGCATTCTGGAGGATGAGGTGGAGTGTGTAATCCGTCATTGCCACGCCTTGCCATGTGGAGGCCATGCTAGCTCACAAAAAACATGTGCAAAGGTATTGCAATCCGGTTTTTATTGGCCTAACTTGTTTAAGGATGTGCAGAATTTTGTAGTGGCTTGTGACGCTTGCCAATGGACGGGCAACATCTCAAGAAGGAATGATATGCCCTTGAACAATATCCAAGAGGTTGAAGTCTTTGATGTTTGGGGTGTGGACTTCATGGGGTCATTCCCCGCTTCATGTGGCAACCTCTACATTCATTGGCGGTGGATTATGTGTCGAGATGGATGGAGGCAATCGCCTCTGCCACAAATGATGCCAAAGTTGTGGTGCGGTTCTTCAACCGAGTCATCTTCCCTAGGCTTGGAACACCAAGAGTGATCATAAGTGATGGAGGGAAGCATTTCACCAATAGGAACTTTGGGACACTTTTGGCTAAGTATGGGGTGACTCATAAGGTGACCACACCTTACCATCCCCAAACTAGCGGCCAAGTGGAGATCTCCAACCGGGAGATAAAGGGGATACTTGAGAAGACGGTTTCTAGGACAAGAAAGGATTGGGCTATGAAGCTCGATGATGCTTTGTGGGCATATAGAACCGCCTTCAAGACACCAATTGGCACCACTCCCTACAAGCTAGTTTATGGCAAGTCTTGCCACCTTCCAGTGGAGATGGAGCATAGGGCATATTGGGCCATAAGGTGGCTGAACTTTGACCTCAAGGAAGCCGGTGAGAAGAGGTTGCTAGACATTAATGCTCTTGAGGAGATCCGGTTGGATGCTTATGAATATGCCCGGATTTACAAGGAAAGGACCAAGCGTTGGCATGACAAACGTCTAATCCCAAAGGAGTTGAGTGATGGTGACTTAGTCCTTCTCTTCAATTCAAGGTTGCGGTTCTTCCCCGGAAAGCTAAAGTCAAGATGGACGGGTCCTTATGTGGTGAGGAAGGTCTTCCCCCATGGAGCGGCGAGGATAGGTGGGGAGCATTGTGGAGATTTTAAGGTGAATGGGCACCGTTTGAAGAAGTATATCCCGGAAGCTCCGATGGATATGGTTGCCCCACTTCACCTTGAGTGAAACGCTCCCGAATTTGGTCAAGCTAATGGGAGGCCACCCATTGGTACATATCTTTCCCTTTTCATTTTTTTTTGTTTTCGTTTTCGATTTTTGTTTTTTGTTTTTGTTTTGGTGTGTTTGTGTTTGTTTTGTCTTTGTGTACTAGAGTCTAGGTAACATGGAAGTCTTGCAAAGCATGAGTATGATGATGATGACCCCGCATCAAACGTGGGTGGAGCGGACGTGGGACTTGGACGGCTTGCGTTGCTTAGCGCGGGTCCCGACGTCATAATGAACATCAAGAGCTCTCTACCACCTTTGATTGATCATCCACCATCACTTCACATGAGTGAACCAAAATACCGAAAACACCATTTTTACATTGTGAGGACTCTCTTTCACTTCTTTATTTAATTTCCACATTGGGGACAATGTGTTTTTAAGTATAGGGTGGGGTTTTCATAATCATTTGCATGATTGCATCTAGGATATTTTCATATCGTCACATGTTTCATTAGCTTTTGCATTGTACATATATATTTCGAAAATTCCAAAAAAAAATCAAAAAATTAAAAAAAAAAATTGTGCTTCCTAGTTTGGATATGACCCTTATGATGACATTGTTTTTTGAAATGGCTATGGATGGCCTTGTATGTTGAATGGGTTGATGCATATGTGGACTTGAAATATTTCTCTTGAATCCTATGTATGGATTGTGATTATGATGTTTGCCTTGATTGGAATGATGATTGATGGTCGAAATTACATGCTAGTTCTTGCACATCATCTAGGAATGATAAAGGCAATTCATCTCTCTTCTTATCATCTTGATTATGTTGTTTCAACACCTCATTTGATATAAAATTTGGCCTCTTTTGACCCATCCGGGAATAGGAGCATACTAGTGTGTTGAGTGTGTGAAAAACAAGTGTGGGGTGAAGTTGTTGATGAATGAATGTTGTGAATTAAGTGCTGAATATGTTGTGAAAAGTGTAGAAAAAAAATATAGGTTTGGGGACTTTGGTTTTGATGACGATTAACTTGGCACCATTCACATAATCGGGTGTTTGTGCCTTGCCAAAGTCGGATAAACCGAATGTCCTAACGAGCGTTGGTGTGTGTGCCCGGTGTGAGGAACCTCGGAAAAATACCGGGGTCCGCTAATCACCAAGGTTTCGGCTTTTGTACACCAATGCCATTGTCTCAAAAATAAATGAAAGAAAAAAAATGAAAAAGAAAAGAAAAGAAAAGAAAGAAATGATGGAGAAAAATATACACTTGTGGGGAAGTTGATCAAAAATGAAATTGTGCAGTTAGTTCCTTTCCCGGATTAGCATCACATGACAAAAAAAGTTCCCACCTATATAACAAAGTTTCTCGGCCTCTTCCTTCCTAAGTCCTTGTGACCTATTTGCATATGTGTATGACTTAGTGATCTAGCTTGGATATTCTCATGATCATCTCGACTTCTTCATTTTCACCTTTCATGCATGCTTTCGAGTTAAGTATAATTGTCTTTCCATGCCTTCATTAATTTAATACATGATTGCTTGTCCATTGCCATGAAAAATGACTATGAACGTGATCCAAATTTAGAAGCACAATTCTAAAAATATTTTCCGTTTTTCTGCATTCATAATCATGCCATCTCGTAGCCTATAGTTGGACTTTGCTCGGGGACGAGCAAGTACTAAGTATTGGGTATTTTGATGACGTGATTTATGACGTTAGTTTAGGCATTCATTTAGATAGTTTTTCCAATTATTCATGCATGGTTTGGCATTAGTTCATGACGTTTACGCTTAATTCATGCATATTGTCGAAATAGACGTCTACACGAACTCTTATCGGTTTTGTAGGTATTTTGGGGAACTTTTGGAGCTTAATCGATACATTCGAGGATCATTCCTCGTGATGGCACACTTCCGGACTCATTAAGAAGCAAGCTAGGAGCAAAGGAGAACACATAGGACCTTGTTGGTGCATGCCTTGCACCAACTCAGGGCTTGATGATCCAAGGAGAGCTGAACAAGCATTTGCACGGCCCAGAGGCCAGAACCACGCCCGTGGTTTTGGCCTTGGTTTTCTCAGGACAGTTGTGACAGCTGTCCCATTATCTCCTTGCCCGGCCCTTGCTCTTAGTGGAGAATATAAGTGGCCCGGCAAGCTGTTGCTAGAAAAACTCTCCCCATATTCTGTCACACACACATCATTCCATTCGTGGATGGACTTGGAGAAGAAGAAAACTCTCTCATTTTAGGAAGAAGAAGAACAACATCAAACTTAGAGTTTTTGGAGCTTTTGAGTGATTTTTGAGTGACTTTTGTTGAGAACATTTGGAAGGATTGTAAGGAACCTTTTGGAAGCTGTGTTCTAAGGGTTGTAAGTCTTGGTTTTCATCTTACATTAAGCTAAAACTACTTGTTTCTTTTGACTTTCATTTCATTTACTTGCTATGGAAGCCCTGAATGGTTGCTTGTTAAGTTTGAATCTTAAAATGCATGTTGTCGGCTAAATAGTTGTGATTCTAGGGTAATGGATTGATGGTTATGGCTTGAATATGATAGAATAGACTTGAATGTACTCTTGGATGGTTTCTTGTTCAAAACCTATAACTAGAAAGAAACCACGGTTTGTTCATACCTTTCCACGCCCGTAGTTTAGGATGATCCACCCGTGATTTTGTCTGTTGTGCTTGTATTGATGAATCTGAATGTTAGGATGTTAGATTGTTGAAATCCTAGTGTTTGTTAAGCATATTCTAGCTTAGGGTGACCTAATGCTAGCAAACTAAGTGAGGAAAGAGACCTACCCGGCAATTCTCGACCTTAGTTTCCGAAGATGATGAACTCTAGGTAGTAGTGAGCCTCACAAGCCGCTATTGGAGTAAGTGTGCTAAGATTGATGCTTTGGACTTGCCTTCCCGAGACTTACCCGGTAAGGAGAGGTTTGACCCCTAGATAGCAATCCGGTTTGTGTAGAATTCCCAACCTTAGACTCCTAGAGACTTACCCGGTGATAGGACCTTAGGTGTGGGATGAGTGGACCATGAGACCTACCCGGTGATTGATCCCATTTTAGAAACACCCTTTTCTCAACATACCGTAGCTTATCCAAGGTTGATTAGAAGCTTGAGTCCAATTCCATATCCGGAAGTCCTAACCCCTAGAATCCGCTTTTCTCTCTTTTTGATCACATATCTTGTGTTTGTGTTGCTTGTTTGTGTTGCTAGCTTGAGTTCTTAGTTTGATTTCTAATATTGCATGATTTGTCATCTTGCTTGTTCACCGCAAAAACCAAACCCAAAAAATTTCATGATTTTCATTTCTTTATTTTCATCCCTTTTCTAAGACTAGATTTGCACTACCCATGATCACTTGTTTGATTTGATTTCACCTTAGTCTTCGTGTTCGACCTCGGAATACTATCCTTGCTACAAAATGACCCATACACTGTGGGTTCGCTAGGAGTTAGGATATTATATCGAGCTATAAATTGTAAGACTTTTGTGCTATACATTTCTAGCATAACAAGTTTTTGGCGCCGTTGCCGGGGACTTGGTCTAGATTGAATCATTTTGTGTGATTGTTTATAGTGTAGGTCTTTCTTGTTGCTTTTGATCTTGTTTGGTTTGTGTCTTTGAATTTTCAGGACATCTCTCACTCTTTAGGTGCATGCGAAGATCTCGTGGCAAGGATTTAGCTCCATTCGACCCCGAACCGGAGAAAACCCTTAAGACTAGATCCAAGAACATTAAGAAGAAGAAGGAGATGGCCGAAAGAGATCTTCAAGCTGAGTTGGATGATACCGTAGAGAAAATTAGGCTAAGGGATGAACTCTTGGAGAATGAGAGAAGACTTGCAAATGAGAGGCATGAAGCAACTAGGAGGGATATTGAAGAGATTAGGCAAGCTCTTGTGCAAAGGGAGCTTAATCGTCAACAACCTCCACCACCACCACCACCGCATCCGGTGGTTAATATTCGGTTCGAGCCGATCATCATTGAGGAGCCACAAACGCTAGGGCAACGTATGGATCCATCCCAAAGAGTGCACCGTCTGGGTGTAAAATTAGGAGATCCCACAACCCATGACTATGAGCTCCGCCCTCAAGTGCTACAAATGATCCGGCACAATTAATTTGGAGGGATGGAAGGAGAGTCTCCTCATCAACACTTGATGAATTATGAGAACTTGATGGAGACTCTAAGGCCACCTAGATTGGAGAATAACAACCACAAGCTTAGAGCTTTTTCCTTCTCACTTAAGGATCAAGCCTTGGCTTGGTATCAATCCATTCAACAAGGACGTGTGGGTACTTGGGAGGAGATGACAACCGAGTTCAATGCCTTCGTGATGAAGGATAGAGAGAGCCTATTCAAATCTTGGGAGAGGTTCAAAGACCTCCTCCTAGATTGTCCACACCATGGGATACCGAAGATAGAGCTATTGGAGATTTATTTCAAGGGGCTTGATGAGGATATCCAATTGAAGCCCCAAACTTTCCGGAGGAACATTCATGGAGAAGAATGTGGATGAGACTTGGGAGTTTGTAGAGAATCCAGCCTTGGTGATAGAGAAGTACTCCCATAGGAAGAGTGATGGGAGGAAACCGGGAGTATATGAAGTAAGTGAAGTCACCATGAGCAACTATAAACTTGATGCAATCAACAATGAGCTTAAGTCTTTGAGGGAGTTATGTGCCACAACCTTAAATAATCAAGCAAGTGCAAAAGTACAAGCCAATTTGACTTCCAAAGAGGAGGATGTTAACTACATGGGAAGGGGTAACTTCAACAATTATCAAGGCCCTAGGAACTTCAACAACAACAGCCGTCAATACAACAATTACCGGCCTAATCACAACCATCTCGGGTTCTCCTATTTTAACCCGGATGATGTCTTGAACCCTCCCGCTTCCACAAGCGCAGCCCCACCACCTAAGGCTTCACAAGGGCCTCCACCCGGTTTTGCTCAACCTCCAAAGGATAGGACCGAAATGATGTTTGAACAATTGCTTGGAAGGTTGAGTGGACTTGAGAGCACGGTGACAACCATTTCGAAGGCTCAAAAGGTGCTAGAAGCACAAGTGTTGCAAAAGGCGGGTGAAGCACAAAGGGATCCGGGAAAGCTTCCCGGAAGGACCGAGGACAATCCAAGAGGCCAAGTGTTGGCCATTACCAAAAGGAGTGGGCTGAGCATGAAAGATCCCTCACCAAGGTTTAATGACAATGGAAAGCAAGTAGTAGTGGAGGAAGAACCATTGCAAGAAGAAGGAGGCAAGAGCAAAGATGATGAGCCAACATATGTGGCACCTCCTCCATACAAGCTCCCACTACCATTTCCACAATCACGAGCAAGAGCTCGTTTGGATAAATATTTCGGTAAATTCCTTGAACTCATGTCTAAATTACATATTAACATATCATTCATGGATGCAATTCTAGGTATGCCGGCCTATGGAAAGTTTTTGAAGGAGATACTCTCCAACAAAAGGAAGTTGGAGGAGTATGGAGAAGTGAGAATGACAAAGAGAGCTTCCGAGTTGATTCAAACCATGAGGGAGAAGATGCCTCCTAAGTTGCGAGACCCGGGATCTTTTTGTGCGCCAATTGGAGTAGGAGAAGTGAATATGAGGCCCTATGTGACCTTGGAGCAAGTGTGAGCATTATCCCGCTTGCACTTTGCAATAAGGTTGGGCTAGGGGAACGAAGCCGGTCAAGATGACCCTCTACATGGAAGACCGATCCATCACTCACCCCGTAGGAATCCTAGAGGACATACCCGTTCATCTTGGGAAGTTCTATGTGCCAATCCATTTTGTTATTTTGGACATCCCGGCGGACTACCCGGTTCCTATCATTTTGTGAAGGCCATTCTTAGCCACATCCGGATGCTTAGTGGATTGCAAAAATGGGATCTTCTCCTTCAACATAGGAGAAGAGAATATCAAGTTCAAGCTGTCCACAATGATGAAGGGGCCAGCCCTTGGTGAAGATGTCTTCAACATTGTTGAGCAAGAGGAGTCTAGAGAAGTTGTGAGCTCAATCCTAATCAAGGATCCACTTGAGAAGGTTCTTAGCATGAGAATCATGGAGGAAGGAGTTGAGGAAGCTTGTAATGAAGAAATCCGAGCTTTGGATACATTAGAAAAGGAGACAAGTGCTGAAATTAAAGTGCACGAAGGAGTGCTGAAATACAGAGAAAACCACGGCTAGGCACCAAGAACCACGCCCGTGGTTTTAACCGTGGAACTCTCGGTAATGTCCATTTGGGCCTGCTCTTCCAATTCCACGCCCGTGGTTTTTCCAGAGGTCGTGGTTTTGCCCGTGGTTTCTCCAGAAAGTCCCTTAGTTGTTAATCAAGCTTCAAGGAGTCTTGGATAGTCTTCAATGGCTTTGGAATCATCTAATGTGGAGCTATATGGATCACATCCAACCGATAAAGGTCCTCCTAAACTTAATCTCAAACCTCTCCCTTCTCATTTAAAGTATGCTTTCCTTGGTTCAAATTCTTTATCCCGTGATTATGAATGCATCTTTGAATGAAGATGAGCTTGATAGATTGTTGAATGGATTGAAATTGCATAGGAGAGCTATTGGATACACCATTGATGACTTAGTTGGCATTAAACCTTCCTTGTGCATGCATAAAATCTTGATGGAAGACAACCATAAACCTTCAATTGAACCTCAAAAAAGATTGAACCCTATTATGAAAGAGGTAGTCAAGAAAGAGATATTAAAAATGCTAGATGCGGGAATCATTTTCCCGATTTCGGATAGTAAATGGGTTAGTCCCGTACATGTTGTTCCTAAGAAGGGTGGTATGACCGTAGTAACTAATGAAAACAATGAACTAATCCCAACTAGGACGGTTACGGGGTTGAGAATGTGTATTGACTATAGGAAACTCAATGTGGCCTCTAGGAAAGATCACTTCCCTCTTCCCTTTATTGACCAAATGCTAGAAAGGTTAGCTCAACATTCACATTTTTGTTACCTAGATGGCTATAGTGGGTTCTTTCAAATCCCTATTCACCCGGACGACCAAGAGAAAACAACATTTATTTATCCTTGGGGAACATTTGCATATAGGAGGATGTCATTTGGGTTGTGTAATGCACCCGTCATCTTTCAAAGGTGTATGATGACCATTTTTTCTGAATATATTGAGAATATTATGGAAGTGTTTATGGATGATTTCTCGGTGTATGGCTCTTCATTTGGTAATTGCTTCGCTAATCTATCTTTGGTGTTGAAGAGATGTAAAGAAACTAATCTTGTGTTGAATTTGGAGAAATGCCACTTCATGGTGAATGAAGGCATAGTGTTGGGACACTTGGTTTCCCACCGTGGCATTGAGGTTGATAGAGCAAAGATAGAAACGATAGAGAAGTTTCCACCACCTACCTCGGTGAAAGGGGTAAGGAGTTTCTTAGGGCATGCCGGTTTTTACCGGAGATTTATAAAAGATTTCTCTAAAATTTCTAAGCCTCTCACTAACCTACTCATGAAGGATGTTGAGTTTGTTTTCTCCAACGATTGCCTTCAAGCATATTGTAGGTTGAAGGATGCATTGATATCCGCCCCTATCATGCAACCTCCGGATTGGAGCTTACCATTTGAAATAATGTGTGATGCGAGTGATGTGGCCGTTGGAGCTGTTTTAGGACAAAAGAAGGATGGGCTTACACATGCCATCAATGTTCGCCTCAAAGTGTGCGTGCAAATAAGTTTTAAAGTATAAAACTGAAATTAAGTAAGCGTACTCGCAATGTACGGATCGGCGTAGTAGAGAAAGAATTCTAGAGTTTTGAACTCAGGGATTTGGGAGATCAAATTCAGTTGTAAAATTGTCAAGCAAGTAAAATAGAAGCTTTGCAAATTTATTGGGAAAACAACAATCTTAAAGATCCAGGTATCCAATTGTGGCAATCGATTCAAGATATTCTATAGATATAAGGACAGAGTCGAGATTGCAAAGGTATAACTAATGTAAGGTTGAGTACGGTGAAATTCCAAAACCCTATATGTCTAACCCGAAAACTCTCTCTATAAAGGTTGTTGAGGCTGCAATATAGAAAGGATCTAAAGGTAAGAATTAATCTCAAATACCCATGCCCAAACCCAAGGAATCAAAGACAAACTGACACGGTTAAGGTTGTGACACTCGAAACTGAAATAGAGGATGTTGAGTCTCACTACTACCTAGGAAAGGCAAGTCAAGGCTAGGTTAAAGCTAATCTTTAACTTTGGATTAAACCAAAAGCAAAGTTCGTAAACTAGGGGAAATCACGGCTAGATCTTGAGAATCATGGCCGTGGAATTCAATAACAGCCCGTGATTTAGGGTGTTGACGATATTTCTCACACTCTCAGAGTCCAATCTGTTTATGATCGATCTATCATCATCTAAGCCACAACTATCAACCCTTCACCTTAGAATTGCTAAAGGGTTTTAGCCAATAATCATCATTATATCAATAATAAAATTAAGAAGAATGAAAGATGAAAACCCTTGAAAACTCAATAATAACTCAAAGTCAATCTCGAAATCCAAACACAAAGTCGTATGTTTATGAATTCAGAAAAGTAGGAATAGAAACCCTCACAATGATCTAGAGAAACCACAAAGAACGGGATGTCAATCCGTCCTTCGATGAAAACCCTAAGATATCTCGAAAAGTACACAATCTCCGAAAATACGTCCTTCACGAATCTCCAATCCTTAAGGTCAAAATGAAACCCTAAAGTCGTCTCCAAACTCTAAGCGGAACTCTAAGCGGCGCTAAGCAGGGGATCCCGAAAACTCTCTTCTCAAGCCTTTATATAGGGCGAGATAGGGTTACGAGAAAGTTCAATGACGTGGCTGATGTGGAAATAATGATACGTCACAAAATCACCAAAATCACGGTCATGAACAAATTTCCACGACCGTGGTTTAGAGCGTGGAACCCAATTATTGTACCATATGATTTCCACGGTCGTGGTTTAGACCGTGTAACTTTCTGTTGTGCTCCAAACTCACGTCCACGATCATGTTGCCAAATCCACGGTCGTGGTTTAGAGCATTGTTCTTCAAATCACTTCTCCACGACCGTAATTCAGGGCGTGGTTCCTCAGATCCTTGGTTGTTGCCTTTGTTTCGTGACATCCTTCATCCATGCTCCTTCCTTAGCCTCTCCAATACATCTCCTTGCCATCAAGTATGATCAAACACTCCTTTCCTTCCACGTTTTCCTCCAATCCAAGTCTTTATTCACCTAAAAACAAAACATAGCTAGTGTAGATCTCTATATCGACAAAGTGGGTGAACTAGCTCACAATTGCTTCAAACTCATATCTAAGAACACAATAAAGAGGGAAAAACAACTAAAACAAGTGCTTAAAATATAGTCATATTTCATGCTAACAAAATGCCCCATACTTGCCACTTGCTTGTCCCCAAGCAAGTTTTTTAAAAGCTTAGAACATAAGGTAGAATGAAATATGAATGCAAAACAAAGAAAAACAATCTTTTTGGTTAATGTTCTTCTAGTCAATAGATCATCCTCAAACCTTGCTTCATTCATCCTTGAAAACGTTTATATGCACAAACTAAAGTATGTAAAACAAAGAAACTACATAAATTCCAAATTTTTCAAGAAAAATATCGTAACCTTCAAGTATTGTCAAAATTAAGCATGTGAAACTTCAATTTAGATCACCAAGTCAAATAACACTCTTATGATCTCAAGGACTTTCAAATAAGGTCAAGAATGCGGAAAATGTGTGAAACTTGTAAAGGAATGTTGTGTATGAATCCGGGAAGAAGGGACAACACAAACTCTTTTCTTTTTACCATTTGAACTTCCACCAACTTAGAGCTTTGCTCTAGACTTTTTGCACATAATTTTTCGACTTTACTTTTGGAGTTATGGACAGCGGTGCACAATAACCGAAGCCTAGGAGATTGGCGTTTTTCAATTTCGAGAAGCCTCAAACCCTTGATGCACATACCATAATCCGTTAGGAATATTGCTCAATCCGACTTTGGCAAGACACAAATACCCAGCTATGTGAATGGTGCCGAGTTACTCATCGTCATGATTGACTTCCCCAAACCTAGAATTTTCCTACACTTTGAAAACAATTTCTTTCATGGCCCTCCCACATCAAACATTCCAAAATCAACTCTTCCTAAGTTCCGGATAGGTAAAGGAGGCATTTATTTCATTGAGGGACTAAATGATCAAAGAAAGAAGTAAGAAAATCGAGGTGCCTTAATCATTTCATAAAGAAGTATAAGAACTTATATTGTGATTTCAACCTTTGTTTCTCAATATGATTTAGATAAAACCTTCACATTATGAACCTTACAAGAAAGGATAAACAACATATTCAATCTATTCACAATTCATAATTCAATTTAAGCATACAATTGTCATCAAAAACTCATTCCACAAGTAGTTTTCATCATAGAAATCATCTCTAATCTTAGAAGCACAAATATTTTCAAATTTTTCAAATTTTTATTGGTTTTTCAAAGCCTTTTTCATGCAATGCAATAATGAAACGTGTGACAATGAAAGGAAACATGCAAGTGTTCATAGTCATGCAAAGCAAAGTGAGTAGAGTTATTACAAACGATAGTCACACCCCACCCCATACTTGAAACATACATTGTCCTCAATGTTCAAAAGAAATAAAGAAAAGAATGAAAAGCAAAAGGAACTCACTAATGGCCGTGTGGTGGCTCAAGCCGGCGGTCAATCAACGTCATCATTGTGGAGGAGGCGGTGGTGGATATGGAAAGAAATCCGAGGTTTATAGGATGATATCATGAGTTGGATATATGCCCTGATGTGGCTTTAAGGTTCAACATGTTATTCAAGGTTTATAGGATGATTATGATCCTTATGGATCCCTTGGGTCTAGGTGTGACCCCTTTGATTGATAGGAGATTGATATATCTCTTTGCCTTGTTATTAGGCAGTGTCCCTCTCAGGATATGAGGTTGATCGTGATTGAGGTTGTGGTATGTCCGTAGGACTTACTTAGCTACCATCCTTATATTGGGTGTATGCATGAGTGGTGTGTGAGTTATATGCTTGATATGATAGCATGCAATGTCGATTATTACTGACCTATGTTTTATTTATAGCCCCATTGCGTGACAGTGACAACACTTTCCTCCATCATGTAAGGGGTTGGGAGGTTCTCTGACGCCAGGCCACTTGGTATACTGGAAGGGTGCAATCCACTCCCATAGGATACACGGGTTGTGTGACCGACACTACTTCCACATGGATAGCACGCCTAGAGGCGAGGATGATACGGTCCTCGTGTCACATAGTTTCATATATCTATATATATACGTTTTGAGTGAATGACTATTATATAAAGATAATAAAATGGGTAAATGTGTGACAACATGATTATGTGTTTATCTTTCATGATCTATGTTTGTGCTTATGCATTACCTTATATATGTCTGGATAGCTAACAATTTCATACCGTGTTGTAGATGCCTTGCAGGATAGGAGAGCTGCAGAGTGATTTGGCAGGGCGACAAACCGAGGACTCTCGTACATTAGGTGGTTATAGTTTTGGGGATATTTTATATACCTCCTGTGTGAGGATGATGTTTTGTATACCTCTTGTGTGCGGAAGATGTTTTATACTCGGCTATGCTTTTCTATACCTTTTGATGTACAATTTTATGTATTTGCTTTATATCTGTCAGTGCCATGTTGTAAGATCCAGTGAACTTGCTGTCACGCTAGGGCCAGGATCCACTATGAGATCCTAGGGCAATGTGGCATCCCGAGTCCTGTGGATTCGGGGTGTTACGGCAAGGCTTAGCATCTGCGTCTTAGCTGAGGCGCAGGCGCGGGATCTCTAAAAGACAAAGACTCTTACATCTGACCCCCTTAAAACAAGTTTCGTCCCGAAACTTGCAAAATCCCAAATCCTCTCGGACCCATATGCCGAGGTATAACTCTCTCTATCGGAGGCATCACATCTCCGCTCAAAAAGGTCACAACCTATATCATTCTATAACTTCAAAACACATGCATGGAGGAATCACCATCTCGTGCAACAAAATCAATATGCTATCCAAGGCATAGAGGAAAAATCATCTTTAGCCCGACTATACTCACATCACAAAGGCGTAGAGGAAACACATCTCTTGCCATAATCACCTCACAAAGCATAGAGGAAACACATCTCTAGCCATATCATACTCATAACACAAGGAATGGAGAAAAAACATCTCCAGCAAAACTATGTCCATCAAAATAGCGTGGAGGAATAACCATCTCCAGCTATATCCTAATCACATCCAAATAGTATGGAGGAAACAACCATCTCCATCTATAATCATAACTCGAGCTAGCACATCAAGATCTAATAAGATCATATGTCACATCATAGCTAGCAAGAAATATAATCACATCAAAGAACATAAGCACATAATCACCACACTCACCAAGATAGCACTAAGATCTACTCGTTGATCCTACAGGGGCATCTATCTCGGCATAAAACTCTGGATAGTTCTTTTGGATACTATCCTCAGTCTCCCATGTAGCCTCATTAGGTCCTCGTCTCGACCACTATATCCTCAACAAGGGAATGTCCTTCAAACGCAGGTGTCTCATACCTCGCTCTAGGACTACAATCGAATGCTTGATAAAAGTGTGGTCCGACTCAACCACCAAATCATCATAACTCACAATGTGTCTCGGATCTGGTATATACTCCCTCAGCTAAGATACGTGAAATACAGGATGAATACCCTCGAACCTCGGAGGTAAATCTAATCTTTATGCTGCCCTCCCAACTCTATCAAGTATCTCGAAAGGACCGCCATATCGGGGACTCAACTTCCTGTTTGCATATGACTTCTGGCGACTCTGTGCGACCAACTTCCTCTCTCTGATCAGCGGTACTAGAGTCATATCATCCTGAATCTAGTCGGGTACTAAACTACTAACACTGTTAGGCTCGTCCAAACATAGCGGTGTATGACATCTACGCTAGGCATGTCCACGGGTCGGACCCGCAGCGTCAAGGGTGACCCGGACCCGTCATATAGGCCAACCCGCCGGGTCTGGTGGGTTGGCCTTTTTTTTCAAACCCGAATTTTATTTTAAAAAAAAGAAAAGGGATCGTTGGTGGGTCGAACCGCCAACGGGTTTGCCCAACGGCTAAAATAGCCGTTGGGTTCAAACCCGTTTTTTTTTTTAAAATTGACAGTTGGCGGGTCGACCCGCCGGGTCTACGGGTAAGGATCACCTCAAACCTTACCCGCACCCGTAACCCGTGACCCGTGGACATGCGTAATCTATGCCCATACATTGCCTCATATGGGGCCATCCCTATCGATGCATGCTAGTTGTTGTTGTATGAGAACTCAACTAGTGGGAGATGATCTTTCCACACTTGTCCCTAATCCAACACACAAGCTCGAAGCATATCCTCAAGGGTCTGGATTGTCCTCTCTGAATGACCATCTGATTGAGGATGGAACGCATTCGTAAAGTGGAGACTCGTCCCCAGAGCAATTTGAATCTGCTATCAAAACCTCGAGGTAAATCTGCCATCTCGATTTGAGACGATCATCCTTGGTGCACCATGGAGTCTCACTATCTGCCTTGTGTACTCCTCAGCCAATCCCTCCTCACCAATATGATCGTCTCACATCCTGGTACATCTTAGTTGTACTTGGATGTACTGTGTAACATGTACAATGAGCCTCCTGTAAAATTCTCTGTTTCAGCTCCGCATCAGCGGGCACACAGACGCGGTCGCGGTGTCTCATCACTCCCCCAGCTCCTATGGAGAATTGTGGTGCCTCACCACAAGACATCCTCTCTCGGATCCTCATCAGGTTTTGGAAGGTCCCTTGCTTCTGTTGGATCTCACCCAACAGATCAGGTAGAACCTTTAAAGTGTACAACTGGGCATCCTCATCAGGAAACTAGATGTTCAATTCTAGCTAAGCTAGATCTCTCTACAGCTGAGGCTGAACTGTCAGTCTCGCAATCGCCTTCTCTCGAGGTGTCTTCCTACTCAGGGCGTCGGCGACAACGTTCGCCTTCCCTGGATGATACAGTATCTCAAGGTCAAAGTCCCTGATCAATTCGAGCCACCTACAATGGCGGTTATTCAACTCCCTCTGCGTAAAAATATACTTCAGACTCTTATGGTTTGTGAAGATTTGACATGTAGCACCATACAAGTAATGTCTCCAGATCTTGAAAGCATGAACTACCGATGTCAACTCCAGATCATTAGTCAGGTAGTTCTCCTTATACGTCTTCAACTGTCGAGACGCATATATAATAG
This sequence comes from Fagopyrum esculentum, assembly GCA_033239045.1. Classification (NCBI taxonomy): domain Eukaryota; kingdom Viridiplantae; phylum Streptophyta; class Magnoliopsida; order Caryophyllales; family Polygonaceae; genus Fagopyrum; species Fagopyrum esculentum. Next base: position 73,852,210 of record BSUD01000001.1, read on the forward strand.
CTCTACACCTCTGCATCAACACGCGTCCCAAACCTAGCTTGGATGCATCTTTGTTAACCACAAAATCCTCGGTACCCTCTGGTTGTGCCAAGATAGGAGCAGAAGTCAAACACCTCTTCAACTCCTCAAAACTTTGGGCACACTGCTCATAACATACAAATCTGGTAGTCTTCCTCATCAAACTCGTAAGTGGACGGGCAATCACAAATAATCCCTCCACAAAGCGTCGGTAATTACCGGCTAGGCCAAGGAAGCTACTCACTTCCTTGACGTTCATCGGTGTCGTCCATGTTGCTACAGACTCGATCTTCGCCGGATCAACCTTGATCCCATTGGTGGAGATGATATGACCCAAGAAGGCTAACTCTGGCATCCAGAACTCGCACATAGAGAGCTTGGCATACAACTCTCTATCCTGCAAAACTCGCATCATAATCCTTAGGTGTCCTGCATGTTCTTCTCTGTTGCAAGAGTACCCTAGAATATCATTTATGAAGACCACCACAAACTGATCTAGGAAGTCAATGAAGATGCTATTCATCAAAACTCGTAAGTGGACGGGCAATCACAAAAAATTCCTCCACAAAGCGTCGGTAATAACCGGCTAGGCCAAGGAAGCTACTCACTTCCTTGACGTTCATCGGTGTCCTCCATGTTGCTACAGACTCGATCTTCGCCGGATCAACCTTGATCCCATTGGCGGAGATGATATGACCCAAGAATGCTACCTCTGGCATCCAAAACTCGCACATAGAGAGCTTGGCATACAACTCTCTATCCTGCAAAACTCGCATCATAATCCTCAGGTGTCCTGCATGTGCTTCTCTGTTGCAAGAGTACACTAGAATATCATTTATGAAGACCACCACAAACTGATCTAGGAAGTCGATGAAGATGCTATTCATCAACTCCATGAAAATAGTTGGGACATTCGTAAGCCAAAAGGGCATGACTACAAACTCTTAATGTCCATATCGGGTCCGAAATGCCGTCTTGTGCACGTCCTGCTCTCTCACCCTCAACTAGTGATATCCTGAGCGCAGATCAATCCTGGAGAATACAGTCGCTCCCTGAAGTTGATCCAACAAATCGTTAATATGGGGCAATGGATACTTGTTCTTGATGGACACCTTGTCCAGCTCTTTGTAGTTGACACACAGTTTCAACGATCCGTCCTTTTTCTGCATGAAGAGGACATGCGCTCCCCACGGGGATACGCTAGGGCGAATGAAGCCCTTCTTAGCCTATTGTTCGATTTGCTTCTTCAGCTCCAACATCTCGATAGGCGCCATACGATATGGGACCTTCGAGATCGGTCTCGTACCAGGCTCCAACTCAATGCCGAAGTCCACACTCCTTTGAGGCGGCAAACTAGACGGCTTAACAAACATATCTGTAAACTCATAGACTAATGGAATATCCTTCAATGCTGGACTCTCCCAATCCTTCATGGCATATCACCAGAAGGCCTCACAAGCCTAGGCAATCAATCTCGATGCACGTACCGCACTGATGGCAGAATTCGTCTTCCCAAGGTCTTAACCTCGGAAGACTGTTAGCATGAAATATTGTGATATTTTAGGCACGTTTTCTAAGTGTATTTCATCCATATTGATAGTCATTGATTAAGCATTGATGCATTTGTGAGCTAGTTTGTCTATAATGTCGATATAGAGATCTACACAAGCTTTATGTTGATTGTAGGCAATTAAGAGATATTTCCGAACGGATTGAGCGAGAATGGAGTTTGATTGAGCATGTCCAAGGATTGAGGACATCTCTAGGAGCTAAGGATGGTGCTAACTTGAAGAATGACACGAGACTAAGGAAAACCACGAAATACCTCTAAACCACGCTCTAAAATACGGCCGTACTACATTCCACGTTCTAGTCCACGGCCGTGGAACTTGGCAAGAGAGGCGTGGACCATTCCAGCAACTTACACGGCCGTGGAGGGTTGTGTCAAACCGTGACCAACTTCCACGCTCTAAATTACGGGCGTGGAACCCTTCCACGACCGTGATCTTGGCGATCTTTTACGCAATATTTTAAGCCACGATCTTCTACGCAATTGGGCCGGGCTTATATTTTATCTTACACTATAAAAGGACGGAAGAAGAGAGATTCCGTCACCTCTTCTTAGTCTTACACTTAGACTTACCGTAGTTCACGCTTTTCGCGAAGATCATCGTTGAGATATTTGCGCTTAGCGGTTTGCAATTTCGGGATTGACGGAAAGAGAGAAGATTTGGAAGATTGTTCGCAAGAAGGTTACACTCCATCTTTAGGTTTGATTAGAAGACGGATTGACATCCCGTTCTTCCTTCTCATTCTAAGATTCGTGATTGTTTGTGTTATTCCGAATCTATTGACGTTGTTCTTGATTTGTGACTTTGAGATTGACTTGAAAGTTATTGAAGGTTTTCGGACGTTTTCATCTTTCATTCTTTTAAACCTTGAAATTGATATCAATATGACTGTTGTTGGCTAAAACCCTTTAACAATTCTAAGGTGAAGGGTTGATAGTTGTGGCTTAGATGATGATAGATCGATCGTAAACAGATTGGACCCTGAGAGATCGAGAGAATCGCCGACGAACCTAATCCACGGTCTGTTCTTGAGCTTCCACGGCCGTGGTACTCAAGAACTACCCGTAATTTTGTGTCAGTTTACGAACTTGCTTTTACTTTAATCCAAAGTTAAAGATTTGCTTTAACTTAGTCTTGGCTTGCCTTTTCTAGGTGGTAGTGAAGCCTCAACAACCTCTACCTCGATTCTGAGTGTCACAACCATAATCGGTTTAGTTAGTCTTGATCCTTGGATTACAAGTTTGGGTATTTGACTTTAATTCTTGCCTTTAGATCCTTTCTATACTGAAGCCTCAACAACCTTTATAGAGAGTGTCTTTAGGTGGGTCATATAAGGTTTTTGGAACTTCACCGTACAGTTACTTTACATTCGTATACCTTTGCAAACCTCAACTCTGTCCTTATATCTTTAGTATATTTTGAATCGATTGCCACAGCTGGATGCCTGGATCTTTAGGATTGTTGTTTTCCCAATAATTTGAAAAGCTCTTACATTTACTTGCTTGATAATCTATAACTGGATTTAACCCCCCAAATCCCTGTGTTCGATACTCTGGAATTCTTGCTCAACTATATCGATCCGTACACTGCGGGTTCGCTTGCTTGATTTCTAGTTTTATAATTAAAGCTTATTTGCATGCACGCTAAGTGGCGAACAAGTTTTTGCGCCGTTGCAAGGGATTTGGTCTAGGCCGAATTCGGTTATCGGTTGTCAAGCTTGGGAGCTTCTCCCTTGTTATTTGATATCTCTTTGAGTGTATGCGTAGGTCTAGGAACACCGAGGACCTCTTACCTCTTGATCAAGAGCTTGAGAAGAATTTAAGGAGAAAGCGTAAGGAAAGACAAATGGCTGAAGAAAGAGAACGTGATCTCCAATCGGAGTTAGCGGAAAAAGAAGCTCAACTCCAATGGAGTGAAAAAACTCGTAGGGAAGAGATGGATCGTCATCAATCAAAGGTTGATGATCTATCGGACATGATGTTCCAAATGAGGTTGGAGATAAACAACCTTAAGGAGAAAAAGAAAAGGAGGAGACCGGGAAGATCGGTTAGAGCCAACTCATCCAATGAGGATAGCGACTCCTCCATGCCACCGCTAGAGGAAATTGATCCCACGATCAATGTGAATCCATTCTTTCCACGACCAGCTGCAAATCGCCGTGTTCCACCTAGGAACGCAAGGGTCGAACGTGTGGAAGAAGAGCTAAGAACTCTTGGCCAAAGGATGGATCCAACGCAGCAACCATGCCGTCTAGGTGTGAACTTTGATGCTGACGATGTACAAGCGTTTAGCTTAAACCCTCAAGTCATTACCATTGTTCGCCAAAACCAATTTGGTGGAACAAGTGCTGAATCTCCACACCAACATCTACAAAACTTTGAGATTATGATGGAGACATGGGAGGATCTTTCCGCGGAGTTCCTCACTAAGTTCTTTCCGCCATCCAAAACGGCGGAGCTAAGAGGTAAGATTAATGCATTTTCTATGAGATCTAACGAAAGTTTGTTTCAATCTTGGGAAAGATTTCAGGATTTGCTATTGGATTGCCCTCATCATGGCATATCCAAGCTTGCATTGTTGGAGATATACTATAAGGGGCTAGATGTGGAGACACAATTCAAGCTCCAATCCCTCTCATGTGGTACAATCATGGACATGAGGGAAGATGACGCTTGGGACTTCATTGAGAAGCAAGCAAGGGTCATAGAGAAGTAGTCTCACCGCAAAGTGGAGGAAAATCGTGTAGAGCAAGGAGCAAAGCTCACACATGAAGCTCAATCTCAAATCTTTTTTCTCAACAATGAGATTAAAGAGTTGAAGGAAGCTATCAAGACCAACTTTCCAAAGCAACAAGGAAAAGATGTGGGTTATTTGGGCAACAACATTAACCACAACAATGGCGAGAATACAAACCGCAACAACAACAACAACCGGAACAACAACCGGAATAATTGAAACGGTAACAACAACAACCGGAACAACAATTGGAACAACATTAGGGGTTCAAACAACAACAATTGGCGCTCCAATCAACAAAACTCCGGTAATTCTTATCCTTCCAATTCGAATTCACTAACCCCACCTTCCTCTTCTTCCACTCCTTCAAAAAGCCAGGGGCAAACATCTAATGGTGGAAGCACTTCGGAGAAAGAAAAGCATGATCCCATGTTGGAAACGATTTTGGGGAAGCTTCAAGGGTTGGAGACTCGCATCATCAAGGTTGATGATCACATTACTAAGGTTGATAAAACCCAAAAGGTTTTAGAAAACCAAATGTTTACTCATGCGGAGGAAGTTCCTAGGAATCAAGGAAAACTTCCAGGAAAAACGGAGGACAACCCAAAGGGAAGGGTGATGGCAATCACAACTAGGAGCGGGGTGACAACTACCGACCCGCAGCCTAAGTTTGTTGAAGTCCCCGTTAAGAAAGACAAAGAAAAGGGGAAGGAGAAGAAAGATGTCTACGTTCCTCCTCCAGCTTACAAACCTCCCCTACCATTCCCTCAATCTAGAGCAAGAGCGCGTCTAGATAAACAATTCGGTAAGTTTATAGAACTCATGAGCAAACTGCATATTAATATACCTTTCATTGATGCTATTGTAGGTATGCCGGCTTATGGCAAGTTCTTAAAGGAGATCCTCTCTAACAAGAGAAAGTTAGAGGATTTTGGAGAGGTTAAGATGAGTTCGGATTCTTCGGATCTCATCAAGACCATGAAAGAGAAGATGCCCCCAAAGCTAAAGGATCCGGGGTCATTTTGTATTCCCATAGGAGTGGGAGATGTCACATATGATGCATTATGTGACTTGGGAGCAAGTGTGAGCATCATACCACTTGCATTATGTAGGAAGATCGGTTTAGGCGACCCTAAACCGGTGAAGATGACGTTGTACATGGCGGATCGATCCATCACTCGTCCTGTCGGTATTGTAGAAGACGTCCCGGTCAAGCTAGGTAAATCTTTGTTCCCATTGATTTTGCTGTGCTTGACATTCCTGCAGATAGTCCGGTCCCGATCATACTCGGAAGACCGTTTCTTGCAACTTCCGGCTGCATAGTCGATTGCAAGAATGCTAGACTCGCCTTTGACATAGGAGAGGAGAAGCTAGAGTTCGTTCTTTCTACTCTAGTGAAGGAACCAATCTTTGATGAGGATATATTCAATATCCAAGATGAAGAAGTGTTATCTAGAGAGGAGGTAAGTGCTATTCTCTTCATAGATCCTTTGCAAAAGGTTATTACTATGAGTCTAATGGATGTAGGGGAAGAAGAAGAGTGCAATGAGGAAATTGAAGCCTTAGAAGCACAAGAAGAAGTATGTGAAGAGGAGTTTGAGAAACTCCACGACGAAGCAGAAAACGTGAGAATCCACGGCCGTGGATTTCACCAACAAAAGCGTGGCTCACTCCAGAGGGTTACACGGTCGTGGAGGAAAGAGAGCACCCGTAACTACATTCCACGCCCAAAATCACGGCCGTGGAGCATACAGAGCACCCGTAATTTTGGCCGTGGACGAAGGCAATTGTGCCACTTCTTCAACTTCTCTTGATTTTGTTCCTTGGATACTTCTAATGAACCATCGGATGCTCCTCAAGAGCCATTGGAGACTCCGATCGCAATGGAGTTGAAACAACTTCCTACACATCTAAGGTACGCGTTCCTAAGACCTAACTCAACTTATCCGGTAATTGTTAGTTCCGATTTAACCTTAGATGAACATAGTAAGCTTATGGTTGTCCTTAGGAAACATAGGAAAGTTGTAGGTTATACTATAGAAGACTTATTAGGAATCAAACCTTCCCTATGCATGCATAAAATATTAATGGAAGAGGACTTTAGGACTTCAAGACAACCTCAAAGGCGGTTGAATCCGACCATGAAGGAGGTTGTCAAGAAGGAAATTCTTAAACTTCTTGATGCAGGTATCATCTACCCTATCTCCGATAGCAAGTGGGTGAGTCCGGTTCAAGTAGTTTCGAAGAAGGGAGGAATGACGGTCATCACCAACAAGAATAACGAACTCAGTCCTACCCGAACCGTAACGGGATGGCGGATGTGCATAGACTACCGCAAGCTAAACAACGCGACGAGGAAGGATCACTTCCCACTACCCTTCATCGACCAAATGCATGAAAGGTTAGCGCAACATTCGCACTTCTGCAATCTTGACGGTTATAGTGGTTTCTTCCAGATTCCGATACACCCGGATGATCAAGAGAAGACCACATTCACGTGCCCGTGGGTACGTTTGCCTATAGGAGGACGCCGTTCACGCTTTGAAATGCCCCAACCACCTTTCAAAGGTGCATGATGGCCATCTTCTCCGAATATATAGAGGAAATCATGGAGGTCTTTATGGATGACTTCTCCGTATACGGTTCCTCTTTTGACAATTGCCTTTCTAACCTTGCTCTTGTATTACAAAGATGTGAAGACACTAACCTAGTTCTTAATTGGGAGAAGTGTCAATTTATGGTAAAGGAAGGAATTGTATTAGGACACTTAAGCTCTAGTAGAGGGATAGAGGTAGATAAAGGTAAGATAGAGACCATAGAAAAGCTTCCTCCCCCAACTTCGGTGAAAGGGATAAGAAGTTTTCTTGGACATGCTGGATTCTATAGACGTTCATAAAGGATTTCTCTAAAATATCAAAACCGCTAACTAATCTATTGATGAAGGATGCAGTTTTTGAGTTTTTGCAGGAATGCTTGGATGCGTTTAACATGATTCGGGAAGCTCTAATTTCAGCACCTATTATCCAACCTCCGGATTGGAATCTTCACTTTGAGGTTATGTGCGATGCTAGTGACGTAGCTATAGGAGCTGTTCTTGGACAAAGAAAGGAAGGGCGAACCCACGCTATCTACTATGCTAGCAAGACGCTAGATGAAGCGCAGCTCAACTACGCCACTACGGAAAAGGAATTCTTAGCCATTGTTTATGCTATTGACAAATTTCGCTCTTATCTTGTAGGTGCAAAGGTGATTGTGTACACGGATCATGCTGCGATCCGGTATCTCCTTGAAAAGAAGGATGCGAAGCCAAGGCTAATTAGATGGATTCTTCTCCTACAAGAATTCGATCTAGAGATACGCGACAAGAAGGGTTCGGAAAATTCTGTTGCGGATGATTTGAGTCGTCTAACACATCTAGAGGACGACCATATACCTATAGATGACTCCTTCCTGGACGAACATTTACACATTATAGAGGAGTGCATCGATGTAATCTCCAAAGGTAACGAACCATGGTTTGCTGACTTTGTTAACTATTTGGTTTGTCAGGAGATACCGCCCGGATTATCATACGCACAAAGAAAGAAGTTCTTTAAGGATGTTCGGGAATACTTTTGGAATGAACCTCTCCTCTTTAAGAGAGGTCCGGATGGCATCATTCGGCGATGTGTGCCGGAAGATGAGATGCAAAGTGTCATCCGCCATTGTCACTCGCTACCATGTGGAGGACACGCTAGTTCGAACAAGACTAGCACTAAGGTATTGCAACTGGATTCTTTTGGCCTACTTTATTTAGAGATGTGCAAACCTTTGTTTCCTGCTGCGATGCTTGTCAAAGAACAGGAAATATCTCTAGGAGGAATGAGATGCCTCTCAATAACATCCAAGAGGTAGAGATTTTCGACGTTTGGGGAGTTGACTTTATGGGACCGTTCCCATCATCTTGTGGAAACCAATACATACTCTTGGCGGTGGATTACGTTTCTAGATGGGTGGAAGCAATTGCCTCTCCCACCAATGATGCCATGGTAGTGATCAAGTTCTTTAACAAGACCATCTTCCCACGATTTGGGACACCAAGGACTATCATTAGTGATGGAGGTTCTCACTTCATTGCCCGGCGCTTTGAAGCTCTTCTAGCTAAGTATGGGGTTACTCACAAGATCGCCACCCCTTATCATCCACAAACTAGTGGACAAGTTGAGATCTCAAACCGGGAGATCAAAGGAATTCTAGAGAAGACGGTTTCAAGGACTAGGAAGGATTGGTCCTTGAAGCTTGATGATGCATTGTGGGCGTACCGGACTACGTACAAGACTCCCATAGGAACCACACCATACAACCTTGTGTATGAGAAGTCTTGTCACTTACTGGTAGAGATAGAGCATAAGGTGTTTTGGGCCATCAAGTGGTTGAATTTCAGCATGAAGGAAGCGGGAGAGAAGCGTCTCTTGGACCTTAATGAGCTTGAAGAACTCCGCTTGAACGCTTATGAAAACGCCAAGATTTATAAGGAGAGAGCAAAGCGTTGGCATGATAAGCATATCATTCCAAAGGACTTCAAAGAAGGAGATCAAGTTCTCCTCTTCAATTCAAGGCTTCGTCTCTTTCCAGGTAAGCTTAAATCTCGTTGGACCGGACCTTTTCTAATCAAACGTATTTTTCCCCATGGTGCAGTTGAAGTATGGGGTGAAGCGGGCGGAAGCTTTAAGGTGAACAGTCAACGACTCAAGAAGTATACGCCGGAACTCCAAGCTGAAGAGTTCGCGCCTACCACACTCGAATAAGTGCTAATTTGGTCTAGCTACGGACCTTAAACAAAGTGCTTCTTGGGAGGCAACCCAAGGTATTGCATTTATGTTTTTGTTTTTGATTCATAGATTTGCTTAGTTTAGACGTTTTTTGCTTTGTTTTGCCTTCGATTCCTTCCGGTATGTTCGTGTTTTTGGATGTAGGAACAGTGGAAAAGGAAAGGGGAAGAGAAAATTTGAAGAAAAGTGACGAAACTTGGACTTTGGAGCATTACAGAGAGTTCCACGGCCTAAACCACGGTCGTGGAACCCTCTAAGACCGTAATTTACAAAAGCCTTTGAAAAATCACCAAAACCACGGTTCCGTACATTTCCACGGCCGTGGAACCCCCCGACAGACCGTGATTTTCAAAAATTTTTACGGCCACTATATAAACCACTTTCCTTCACAAAACACATCTCACAAACCCAATTCCACGCCCTATTTTGCCGAAATCCCTCCCCTCGCCTAAAATCTTCGTTCGTTAATCGTTTTTAACGATTCTTTGATCCAAACTGAAGCAAATCCAACCACCAACGAGATCCAAGCAACAATCCGAGCGGCAATTCATCAAGGAAAGCAGAATTCGGATTTGAAAATCCGAAAACCTAGGTTTTTTCGCTCTTCTCTATCTTTGTCGATTCGGACCTACATTTGCTAGAATTTTTAGGAATAACTGATTGAAATTGGAAGAGAATTAGTCTAGGACTGCTGCTGTGAATTTTGGTGTGATTTTGTTGAGTTTTGAGAAAAGTCGAGACAAACCACGGTCCCTGTAGCTTCCACGGCCGTGGAACACCAAGAACAGACCGTGGTTTTTGCCAGAAAATGGATTTTGTAAGGAGAGTGTCCTGGAGGAATAAGGACAAGAACAAAGACAAAGATAAGAGTAAAAAGAGGAAGGGCAACCCCTCTTCCTCTTCCTCCTCTAGAGCACCACCACCTTCATCCCCTTCACCTCCATCATCACCTTCATCACCATCACCTCCTCGCCCTAGGGTCCCTACCATTCACGAGGATCATCTCGACGCCTTAGAGAGGATCCATAAGAGGGCTGTTATAGGACCTAGGTACCTACTGTTAGAGGACTTAGCGCCTCTACATGTGATAGATGATATCACTTGGCTCTTGGATAGAGCCGGATTAGTCATCTTCTCGGCTATCCGAGAAGATGCATATGAGGAGATTACGAGAGAGGTTGTGGTCTCTTTTGAGAACAGCCATGTTGATAGGACAGTTTCTTTCCGGCTGATGGAAAGAAACTATGATTTCTCCATCCGGGAGTTTGGAGCCTTCTTTGGGTTCCATGAGACCTTCAATGGTCGTTTCCCCAGCGGCGTTTACGCCAAGGATTTCTTGGCGGAGGTAGCTATGATTTATGCCAGCGAGGACCGCTGGCAACCAGTTGATACCAAGGCTAAGTTGATGTATCACTTAGCCTTGAAGATAGCTCACAGGGTACTTTTTGAGTGTCTCTTCCCTAGGACGGAGACACCTCAGAAAATCAAGACGGATGAGCTCTTTTTTCTGTACTCCATGTTATATGGACGACCTGGTGACTGCGCCATCCTCTTAGCTGCTACCATGAGCAAGCTAAAGAATAAGAGGGCTGGCAACATTGGATATGGTGGGATAGTGACCCACCTTGCTCGACAGCTAGGGGTACATTTTTCTGCATGTACACGTATAGCTGCTGTACCCCTAGGACTTTAGGCCCATATGACTAGAGGCCTCATCTTCCCCACCCATAGAGGTCCACCTTATGCTGCTATGCCATGGGAGAGCAGGACGGGGAGAGGCATTGAGTGGCTCCCAGAGTATTCCATTATGGCTGGACGCCATAACTGGAAGGAGACGTTCGCTGCTATGCATGCGAACAGGATTGCAGCCCCTCCATATGTCCCACCACCACCTGTAGTTGAGGATGAGGAGATGAGAGACCAGTATGAGGGAGGAGGAGGAGGAGCTGATGACTTTGGCACATTCCCGGATCAGCCGGATGTGGTTCCTGACATGCCTAGACATTCTCCACGTCCAGCTAGAGCTTCAGGATCTTCTTCTCGCCGCGCCAGCGTGAGCGAGAGGCCCACTTGGATGGAGGCCCCTCCTGCGTGGTACGGAGCTCCACCACCATGGTCTACACAGCCGCCACCAGCACCGGCACCAGCACCGTCAAATGCACCGGCATGGTACAGCCAGCCGCTTGGTTGGTATGAGCAGCTGCCGGAGTGGGCCACCGATCTTTCCGATAGGGTTGGGGCTTTGGAGATTCGAGCTGACACTAGAGATGCACGTATGGACGACCTTGACCATATGATGAGGGATGTTTACCGCCAGCAGTTCGGGTGTTACTATGATCCTAGCTTCTCTCCATTTCCGCCTCCACCGTAGTGATGACTTGCATGATCGACAGCTTTAGCCGCTCCACCACCTTTTTGTGAGTTTTTTTTTTCTTTCTTTCTTTTCTTCTTTTTCTTTTCTTTGAACATTAGGGACAATGTTTGTTCCAAGTATGGGGTGGGGTGTGACTAATCGTCTGTAATAACTCTTACTCAATTTGATTGCTTCTATTGAGACTATCTTGCATGTTTCATTATATTGTTACACGTTTCATTATTGCATTGCATGAAAAAGAGTTTTAAAAACCCATAAAAATTGAAAAATTTTGAAAATTTTGTGCTTCTAAGAATTGAGATGATTTCTATGATAATCACTACTTGTGAATTGAGTTTTGATGACAATCGCATGCTTAAACGAATAGTGAATTGAAAAGAAATTGAATGAATTGATTATACCTCTTTTGCAAATTTCATAATGTGATGAATGTTACTTAAATCATGTTGAAAAAATAAGGTTGAAATCACACTATAAGTTCTTATATTTCTTGTTGAGATGATTAAGGCAATTCGATTTTCTTTCTTCTTTCTTTGATCATTTAGCCCCTCATTGAAATTATGTCCTCCTTTACCTATCCGGGAATTTTGAGGAGTTGATTGATATTGGCATGTTTGATGTGGGAGGGCCTTGAAAGAAATTATTTGCAATCAAAAGAATAGAAAGAAATTATAGGTTTGGGGAAGTCAATCATGACGATGAGTAACTCGGCACCATTCACATAGCCGGGTGTTTGTGTCTTGCCAAAGTCAGATTGAGCGATATTCCTAGTGGATTATAGTATGTGCGCTAAGAGTTTGAGGCATCTCATAAAAATTGAGAAACGCCAATCTCCTAGGCTTCGGTTTTTGTGCACCTCTATCCATAACTCCAAAAGTAAAGTCGAAAAATGAAAAGAAAAGAGTGAAGCTCTAAGTTGAAAGTGCTGCGGAAACCGCAAGAGAAGAAGAAAAGAGTAGCTATCCACTTTCCCGGATTCATGCACCACATTCCTTAAAGTTTTCCTTCCCTTTCCACATTCTAGACCTTGTTTGAAAGTCCTTAAGATCAAAAGAATGTTATATGGCTTGGTGATCTAAATTGAAGTTTCTTATGATTGATTTTGATAATGTTTGAAGGTTATGGTGTTTACATGGAAGTTTGATTGATTCATGAGCTTTCTTTACTCTTTACTCTTTGATTAAGTGTATGAAAGTCTTATAAGCGAATGAAACAAGATTTGAGAATGATCTATTGATTAGAAGGCACATTCATCCAAAGGAAGTTTTGCTTTGAGAAGGTACATGTTACGCTAAGATCGTGTGATGTGCACGCAATAAGCTTTAAATTTATATTCTCCTTATATTTATCCCAACTCCTAGCGCACCCGCAGTGTACGGGACGTTTGTAGTAGGGATAGTATTCCGAGGTCGAACGCAAAGACTAAGGTGAGATTGATTCGATTTCTGATCAAGTTTAGTGAAGATGTAGGTTAAGAAAAGAGAGAGGAATAAAGAAATGAAAATCTAAATGTTTTTGGTGGGTTTTTAGGTGATCAATCAAGAATCACTAAGCATGCAAAATAATCAAATCAACTATGCTAACAAATCAATACAAACAACACAAGAAAGAACGAGATATAGATCAAAGATAGAAAAGCGGATTCTAGGGGTTGGAAGTTCCGGTTATGGCATAGGACTCAAGCTATCTAATCATTCCTTAGATTAACTATGATATGTTGGAAGTGAGTGTTTCTAGATTGGGATCAATCACCGGGTAGGTCTCATGGTCCACTAGTTCATCCCTAAGATCTCATCACCGGGTAAGTCTCTAAGAACCTAAGGGATGGAATTCTACACATACCGGATTGTCACCTAGAGATCTAACCTATCCTTACCGGGTAAGTCTCGGAAGGGTTAGTCCTAAACAACTATCCTAGCACACTTAGTCCAATGGCGGCTTATGAGGCTCACCACTACCTAGGGTTTGTTATCTTTGGAATCTAAGAGTAAGGATTACCGGGTAAGTCTCTCCTAACACTTAGTTGCTAATACTAGGTTACCCTAGGATAGAATTGACTCAACAAACACTAGGATTTCAACATTCTAACAATCTAAGGCTAGATCCATCGAACCAGGGAGAATCACGGTGTGTTCTACCAAGTCCACAACCGTGGTTTGGCAAGAACAACCCGTGGACTTCAACAGAGGCTACGTCCAAGTAAGTAACTCATCCAAGGGCAAATCTAAGTTCATCCTATCATAGTCCTAGCCATAACCATCCTTTCCTTACCCTAGAATCACATCTATTTAGCCTACAACATTCATCATAGCAATCGAAATCATCAAACATAAGATCATGGCTTCCATTTGCAAGATAATGAAGAGAAAGAGATGAACAAGTGAAGTAAACAAAACCAAGCTGAAAATGGAATTAGAATGACTCACAATCCTTCTTAAAGAAGGTTTAAATGGTTTATACAACTCTAGAAATTGATTCCGAAATTCTTCACTACAAAGCTATCAAAGTCTATCAATGGTGTGTTCTTCTTCTTCTCCAATGAAGCTCTTCTCCATTGGTAGCTTCCTTCTACCTCCTCCTTCAAAGAATCTTCTTGTTGAGAGTGTATTTTGATTCCCAATTTGATTGGATGATAGGGGATGCCTCTCTCAGCCAATGCAGGACCACTTTTATACTACAACTTTGCAAGAGCTGGCCAAGAGATCGTGGCACAGCTGTCACGAAAACCTGGCAGAATCCACGGATGGTTCCACGGCCGTGGACTTCTAGTGAACCGTGGTTTGGTGCTTCAGCTTTGCTTTTGATCATTAAGCTTCGATTTGGTGCATGGCTTGTGTTGACAAGGTTCCATGAGTCCTCCTTAGCCTCTAGCTTGCATCCTAATGAGTCCGAGGGTGTGTCATCTTGATGAACGATCCTCAAACGTATCGTTTTAGCTCCTAAATCTCCCAAAATACCTACAAAGCAATGCACAAGTCCGTGTAGAAGTCTATCTCGGCAAAATACGTGAATTGAGTGCAAACGTCGTGAACTAGTGCTAAACCATGCATGAATGAGTGAGAAATCTATCTAAATGATTACCTTAACCTAAGTCATAAATCGTGTTATCAAAAATACCCCATACTTAAGGTTTGCTCGTCCCCGAGCAAATTCTCAACTATAGACTACAAGATAACATGATTTATATATGCAGAAAAATGGCAAAATCTTTTTAGGTTTGTGCTTCTACTATTGGATCACCTTCATAGTCATGTTTCATGGCAACGGACAAGCAATCATGCATCAAACAAGTGAAGGCATGGAAAGACAATTGTACTTAACTCGAAAGCATGCATGAAATGTAAAGATGACGAAGTCAAGATGATCAAGAGCATATCCAATCTAGATTACTAAGTCTTACAAACATGCAAATAGGTCATAAGGTCTTATGAAGTAAAAGGTCAAGAAACGTTGTGATTAGGTGGGGATTTTTCTAGGCTATGTGATGCTAATCCGGGAATGGAACTAACTCCACAATCTTGTCCTCGATCAACTTCCCTCAAGTGTATATTTTCTCTATCTTTTCTTTCTTTCCTTTTTCTTTCACTTATTTTTGAGACAATGGCATTGGTGTACAAAAGCCGAAACCTTGGTGATTAGCCATCCTCGGGCTTTTTCTATTTTTCGAGGTGCATCCAGACCGAGCACACATACCAAAGCTCGTTACGACTATTGGTTTATTTGACTTTGACAAGGCACCAACACCCGATTATGTGAAGTGTACCGAGTTACTTGTCATTTAAGCCAACGTCCCCAAACCTATGTTTTTGTCTACACTTTCACAACAAATTCAGCATTTAATTCATGACATTCTTTCATCAACATCTTCACCCCACACTTGCTTTTTACACACATCAACACACTAACATGCTCCTATTCCCGGATGGGTCAAAAGAGGTCAAATTATATCAATTGAGGTGCTCAAACATCATGATCAAGATGAGAAGTAGAGAAAGATGAATTGCCTCATTCATTCCTTGATGGTGTGCAAGAACTAGCATGTAATTTCGACTTTCAATACTCTATCCATTCTAGGCAAACATCATGATTACAATCATTCATGGAATTCAAGAGAAGTACTTCAAGTCCACATATGCATTCAATAATTTAACACATAAGGCCATCCATAGCCAATCCACAAGACAAGATTCATCATTAGGGTCATATCCAAGCCTAGAAAGCACAAAAATTTTTAAATTTTCTGATTTTTATGGGATTTTCGAAATGAATATATACAATGCAAGACATGTGAAGATTATAAACTATCCTAGATGCTAATCATGCAAAAGATCATGCAAACCCCACCCCATACTTAGAAACACATTGTCCCCAATGTGTAAATGAAGTAAAGAAGAGTGAAAGAAGGTTCTCACAATGTAAAAATGGTTTGCTATGGTACTTGGGAATCTCAAGTGGAATTGATGTTGGATGATCCTATCAATAATGGTAGAGAGCCCTAAGCATTCATCAAGGCGTCGGGACCCGCGCTAGGCACCGCTAGCCGTCCAAGTTCCGCGTCCGCTCCACCCATAATTGATGAGGGGTTCATCATCATCATTCACATGCCAAGCAAGGCTTCCAATGCTACTAAGGTTCTAACACACAAAAGGCACACAAAACACACACAAAAATAGAATAATCAAAAACAAAAACAAAACGAAAAAAGGAAAACGTTACCAATGGGTTGCCTCCCACCAAGCGCTTCTTTAAGGTCATTAGCTTGACCAAACTCGGGGGCGTCTACTCAAGGTGAAGTGGGGCAATCATATCCACCGGAGCTCCCGGGATATACTTCTTCAACCGGTGCCCATTCACCTTAAAGTTTCCACAATGCTCTCCTCCTATCTCAATAGCTCCATGGGGAAAGATCTTCTTCACCACATATGGCCCGGTCCATCTCGATTTTAGCTTTCCGGGGAAGAGCCGCAGCCTTGAGTTGAAGAGAAGGACAAGGTCTCCTTCACTCAACTCCTTCGGGATGAGGCGCTTGTCATGCCACCGTTTAGTCCTCTCCTTGTAGATCTGGGCATTCTCATAAGCATCCAACTGGATCTCTTCAAGAGCGTTTATATCAATCAACCTCTTCTCTCCAACCTCCTTGAGGTCGAAATTTAGCCACTTAATGGCCCAATAAGCTCTATGCTCCATCTCCACCGAAGGTGGCAAGACTTGTCATAGACCAACTTGTAGGGAGTGGTGCCAATGGGTGTTTTGAAGGCGGTCCTATATGCCCACAAGGCATCATCGTGCTTCATAGCCCAATCCTTTCTTGTCCTAGAGACCGTCTTCTCAAGAATTCCTTTTATCTCCCGGTTGGAGATCTCCACTTGGCCACTAGTTTGGGGATGGTAAGGTGTTGCCACCTTATGAGTCACCCCATACTTAGCCAAAAGTGCCCCAAAGTTCCTATTGGTGAAGTTCTTCCCTCCATCACTTATGATCACCCTTGGTGTTCCAAACCTAGGAAAGATCACTCGGTTGAAGAACCGCACCACAACCTTGGCGTCATTTGTAGGAGAGGCGATTGCCTCCACCCATCTCGAAACATAGTCAACCGCCAATAGGATGTAGAGGTTGCCACACGAAGAAGGGAATGGTCCCATGAAGTCCACACCCCACACATCAAATATTTCCACTTCTTGTATGTTGTTCAAGGGCATCTCATTCCTCCTTGAGATGTTGCCCGTCCTTTGGCAAGCATCACAAGCTACCACAAAGCTTTGCACATCCTTGAACAAACTTGGCCAAAAGAAGCCCGATTGCAACACCTTAGCACATGTCTTGTGTGAGCTAGCATGCCCTCCACATGGCAAGGAATGACAGTGGCGGATCACACTCTCCACCTCATCCTCTGGTATGCATCTTCTAAACATTCCATCCGGCCATCTCTTGAACAAAAGTGGTTCACTCCAATAGTAGTGCCTCACATCCTTGAAAAACTTCTTCCTTTGGGCATATGTCAATCCAGGAGGCACTTCCTCACACACTAAGTAGTTCACAATGTCGGCAAACCATGGCTCACTTCCTCTAGACACTTGGAACAAGCATTCTTCCACCATTTACAATTGCTCATCCCGGAATGAATCATCAATCGGGATGTCATCTCTTCCAAGCTCCAATGGTGGGAGTCTACTAAGGTGATCCGCCACGGAGTTTTCGGATCCCTTTTTATCCCGGATTTCCAAATCAAACTCTTGAAGAAGAAGGATCCACCGAATCAACCTTGGTTTGGCATCCTTCTCTGTAAGTAGATAACGGATCGCAGCATGATCCGTATACACTATGACCTTCGCTCCAACAAGATATGAGCGGAATTTCTCAAAAACATACACACCCCTAGCAACTCCTTCTCGGTGGTAGGATAATTGAGTTGGGCATCATCTAGCGTCTTGCTAGCATAATAAATGGCATGAGTGCGCCCATCTTTCCTTTGCCCCAAAACAGCCCCAACGGCTACATCGCTTGCATCACACATGATCTCAAATGGTAGGCTCCAATCCGGAGGTTGCATGATAGGTGCGGAGATCAAGGCGTTCTTCAACCTACAAAAAGCCTCAAGGCAATCCTTGGAGAAAACAAACTCAACATCTTTCATTAGTAGGTTAGTGAGAGGCTTAGAAATTTTAGAGAAGTCTTTAATAAACCTCCGGTAAAAACCGGCATGCCCTAAAAAACTCCTTACCCCTTTCACCGAGGTAGGTGGTGGCAACTTCTCTATCGTTTCAATCTTGGCCCTATCAACCTCAATGCCACGGTTGGATACCAAGTGTTCCAACATAATACCTTCACTTACCATGAAGTGGCATTTTTCCCAATTTAAGACAAGATTTGTCTCCTCACATCTTTGCAATACTAATGACAAGTTAGCCAAGCAATTATCAAAGGAAGAACCATAAACAGAGAAATCATCCATGAACACTTCCATGATATTTTCAATGTATTCCGAAAAGATAGCCATCATACACCTTTGGAAGGTGGTGGGTGCATTACACAACCCAAATGGCATTCTCCTATAAGCAAAAGTACCCCATGGACATGTAAATGTGGTTTTCTCTTGGTCATCGGGGTGGAT
Organism: Fagopyrum esculentum; assembly: GCA_033239045.1. Classification (NCBI taxonomy): domain Eukaryota; kingdom Viridiplantae; phylum Streptophyta; class Magnoliopsida; order Caryophyllales; family Polygonaceae; genus Fagopyrum; species Fagopyrum esculentum. The sequence goes on from BSUD01000001.1 coordinate 73,870,831, forward strand.
ACAGATTTGGAAGAATACACTATAGCCATCTAAGTAGCAAAAATGAGAGTGTTGAGCTAACCTTTCTAGCATTTGGTCAATGAAAGGGAGAGGGAAGTGATCTTTCCTAGAGGCCATCTTCAACTTCCTATAGTCAATACACATCCTCCATCCCGTAACCGTCCTAGTTGGGATTAGTTCATTGTTCTCATTGGTCACTAAGGTCATCCCACCCTTCTTAGGAACTAAATGAACAGGACTAACCCACTTACTATCCGAGATAGGGTAGATTATCCCCGCATCTAGCAACTTAATGATTTCCTTTTTGACTACCTCTTTCATTATAGGATTTAGTCTTCTTTGATGTTCAATAGAGGGTTTATGGTTATCTTCCATCAATATCTTATGCATGCACAAAGAAGGTTTTATGCCAACAAGGTCATCAATAGTATAGCCAATGGCTTTCCTATGCAATCTTAGCTCATGCAACAACTTAGCAAGTTCATCATCATTCAAGCATGCATTCACAATCACCGGATATGTAGAATTATCACCAAGGAAAGCATACTTTAAATGAGAGGGAAGGGGTTTGAGTTCAATTTTAGGAGGACCTTTGTCGAGTGGAGACGATCCAAGTAACGTTGGATGAGATGAATCCAAAGCAAATGAAGACCCTTCAAGGCTACTTAATGTTTGATTGTCAATGAGGTCTGATTCTGGGGAAACCACGGCTGACTCCACGGTTGGCTCCACTTCCACGGCCGTGGACCTTGCCATGCTCGTTTGTTGAGGCTTTACAGAGAGTTCTACGGCCGTGGAACCACTTCCACGCCCGTGGAACCTACAGATGTTCAGCATGCCTTCGTGGTCTTCATCTTCAACTCTTGTCTCCTTTTCTAATGTTTCTAAGGCCTTGATTTCTTCATTACAAGCCTCCTCAACACCTTCCTCCATCATACTTAAGGTAAGAACCTTCTCCAAGGGGTCCTTGATCAAGATCGAGCTCACAACTTCTCTAGATTCCTCTTGCTCGACTATGTTGAAGACATCGTCATCAAGGGTTGGCCCTTTCATCATTGTGGACAACTTGAACTTGATGTTCTCTTCTCCAATGTTGAAGGAGAGAGTCCCATTCTTGCAATCCACTAGGCATCCGGAGGTGGCTAGGAAGGGTCTTCCTAAGATGATGGAAACCGGATAGTCCGCCGGAATATCCAAGATAACAAAATGAATTGGCACATAGAATCCTCCTAGTTGCACCGGAATGTCTTCTAAGATCCCAACCGGGTGAGTGATAGAACGGTCCACCATATAAAGAGTCATCTTGACCGGTTTCGGCTTTCCTAGCCCAACCTTGTTGCATAGTGCAAGCAGTATGATGCTTACACTTGCTCCAAGATCACAAAGGGCCTCATACTTCACATCTCCCACTCCAATTGGAACACAAAAGGAACCCGGATCTCTTAGCTTTGGAGGCATCTCCTCCTTCATTGTTTGGATCAATTCCAAGGACCTTTTTGTCATTCTTATCTCCCCATACTCCTCCAACTTCCTTTTGTTGGAGAGTATCTCCTTCAAGAACTTGCCATATGCCGGCATTCCTAAAATAGCATCCATGAACGGAATGTTAATATGCAATTTAGACATTAGTTCAAGGAATTTACCAAAGTGATTGTCCAAGCGAGCTCTTGCTCTTGATTGTGGGAACGGTAGTGGTGGTTTGTATGGAGGTGGTGCCACATATGTTGGCTCAACGTCCTTGCTCTTGCCTCCATCTTCTTGCAATCTTTCCTCTTCGACCACTACTTGCTTCCCTTTAGCATTGTCCTTGGGCAAAGGATCCTTCATACTCAACTCACTCCTTGTACTAATGGCCAACACTTGGCCTCTTGGGTTGTCTTCGGCCCTTCCGGGAAGCTTTCCCGGATCTCTATGGGCTTCACCCGCCTTTTGGAACACTTGTGCTTCCAACACCTTTTAAGCCTTAGAAATGGAAGTCACGGTGCTCTCAAGACCACTCAACCTTCCAAGCAATTGCTCAAACATCATTTCGGTTCTATCCTTTGGAGGTTGAGTAAATCCGGGTGGAGGTTCTTGTGAAGCTTTTGGTGGTGGAGTTGTGCTTGTGGAAGCGGGAGGGTTCAAGGCTCCATCCGGGTTAGAGTAAGAAAACCCGGGATGGTTGTGGTTGGGCCGGTAATTGTTGAATTGCCGGTTGTTGTTGAAGTTCCTTGGGCCTTGATAGTTGTTGTAGTTGCCCCTTCCCATGTAGTTCACATCTTCCTCCTTGGAAGATAAGTTAGCTTGCACTTGCACTTGAGGAGTCGCTTGGTTCTTCAAAGTTGTAGCACACAACTCTCTCAAAGACTTCAATTCATTGTTGATGGCGTCAAGCTTGAAATTGCTCATGGTGACTTCACTCACCTCATATGCTCCCGCCTTTCTCCCTTCACTCTTCCTATGGGAGTATTTCTCAATCACTAGAGCTTGCTTCTCCACAAACTCCCAAGCATCATCTACATTTTTCTCCATGAAAGTCCCACCGGAAAGAGATTGAAGCTTGAATTGGCTATCTTCATCAAGCCCTTTGAAGTAGATCTCCAATAGCTCAATTTTCGGTATGCCATGGTGTGGACAATCTAGGAGAAGATCTTTGAACCTCTCCCAAGACTTGAATAAACTCTCTCTATCCTGCATCACGAAGGCATTGGTCTTCCCTCTTAACTCGGTAGTCTTGGAAGGTGGGAAGAACTTAGTCAAAAACTCGGTTGTCATTTCCTCCCAAGTACTAACTCGCCCTTGTGGAATAGATTGATACCAAGCCAAGGCTTTATCTTTAAGAGCGAAGGAAAAAGCCCTTAGCTTATGGTTGTTGCTTTCCAATCTTGGCGGTCTAAGAGTCTCCATCAAGATCTCATAATTCATCAAGTGTTGATGAGGAGACTCTCCTTCCATCCCTCCAAATTGACTATGCCGGATCATTTGTAGAACTTGAGGGCGGAGCTCGTAGTTGTAAGTTGCGGGATCTCCTAAGTTCACACCCGGACGGTGTGCTCTTTGTGCCGGATCCATACGTCTCCCTAATGTTTGTGGCTCTTCAATAGCAATGGGGACAACCCTAACATTCGCCGCCGGCTGCGGTTGTGGAGGTGGAGGAGGTGGAGGTTGTTGACGATTAAGCTCTCCTTGTACAAGGGCTTGCCTAATCTCATCAATCTCCCTCCTAGTTGCTTCTTGCCTCTCATTGGCAAGTCTTCTTTCTTCCTCTAAAAGCTCATCTCTTAGCCTTATTTGCTCTAAAGCCTCATCCAATTCAGCTTGGAAATCTCTTCCGGCCATCTCTTTTCCCTTTTTAATGCTCTTGGATCTAGATCTAAGGGTTTTCTCCGGTTCGGGATCGAATGGAGCTAAATCCTTGCCACGAGATCTTCGCATACACCTAAAGAGTAAGAGATGTCCTGAAAAGCAAAGACACAAACCAAAGAGAGATCAAAAGCAACAAGAAAGATCTACACTATAAACAATCACAAAATAGACTCAATCTAGACCTAGTCCCCGGCAACGGCGCCAAAAACTTGTTACGCTAAGATCGTGTGATGTGCACGCAATAAGCTTTAAATTTATATTCTGGTTATATTTCTCCTAACTCCTAGCGCACCCGCAGTGTACGGGACGTTTGTAGTAGGGATAGTATTCCGAGGTCGAACACAAAGACTAAGGTGAGATTGATTCGATTTATGATCAAGTTTAGTGAAGATCTAGGTTAAGAAAAGAGAGAGGAATAAAGAAATGAAAATCTAAATGTTTTTAGTGGGTTTTTAGGTGATCAATCAAGGATCACTAAGCATGCAAAATAATCAAATCAACTATGCTAACAAATCAACACAAACAAACAAGAAAGAACGAGATATAGATCAAAGATAGAAAAGCGGATTCTAGGGTTGGAAGTTCCGGTTATGGCATAAGACTCAAGCTATCTAATCATTCCTTGGATTAACTATGATATGTTGGGAGTGAGTGTTTCTAGATTGGGATCAATCACCGGGTAGGTCTCATGGTCCACTAGTTCATCCCTAAGATCTCATCACCGGGTAAGTCTCTAAGAACCTAAGGGATGGAATTCTACACAAACCGGATTGTCACCTAGAGATCTAACCTATCCTTACCGGGTAAGTCTCGAAAGGGTTAGTCCTAAACAACTATCCTAGCACACTTAGTCCAATGGCGGCTTATGAGGCTCACCACTACCTAGAGTTTGTTATCTTTGGAATCTAAGAGTAAGGATTACCGGGTAAGTCTCTCCTAACACTTAGTTGCTAACACTAGGTTACCCTAGGATAGAATTGACTCAACAAACACTAGGATTTCAACATTCTAACAATCTAAGGCTAGATCCATCGAACCAGGGAGAATCACGGTGTGTTCTACCAAGTCCACGGCCGTGGTTTGGCAAGAACAACCCGTGGACTTCAACAGAGGCTACGTCCAAGTAAGTAACTCATCCAAGGGCAAATCTAAGTTTATCCTATCATAGTCCTAGCCATAACCATCCTTTCCTTACCCTAGAATCACATCTATTTAGCCTACAACATTCATCATAGCAATCGAAATCATCAACATAAGATCATGGCTTCCATTTGCAAGATAATGAAGAGAAAGAGATGAACAAGTGAAGTAAACAAAACCAAGCTGAAAATGGAATTAGAATGACTCACAATCCTTCTTAAAGAAGGTTTAAATGGTTCATACGACTCTAGAAATTGATTCCGAAATTCTTCACCACAAAGCTATCAAAGTCTATCAATGGTGTGTTCTTCCTCTTCTCCAATGGTAGCTTCCTTCTACCTCCTCCTTCAAAGAATCTTCTTGTTGAGAGTGTATTTTGATTCCCAATTTGATTGGATGATAGGGGATGCCTCTCTCACCCAATGCAGGACCACTTTTATACTACAACTTTGCAAGAGCTGGCCAAGAGATCGTGGCACAACTGTCACGAAAACCTGGCAGAATCCACGGATGGTTCCACGGCCGTGGACTTCCAGTGAACCGTGGTTTGGTGCTTCAGCTTTGCTTTTGATCATTAAGCTTCGATTTGGTGCATGGCTTGTGTTGGTAAGGTTTCATGAGTCCTCCTTAGCCTCTAGCTTGCATCCTAATGAGTCAGAGGGTGTGTCATCTTGATGAACGATCCTCAAACATATCGTTTTAGCTCCTAAATCTCCCAAAATACCTACAAATCAATGCACAAGTCCGTGTAGACGTCTATCTCGGCAAAATACGTGAATTGAGTGCAAACGTCGTGAACTAGTGCTAAACCATGCATGAATGAGTGAGAAATCTATCTAAATTATTACCTTAACCTAAGTCATAAATCGTGTTATCAGTACACATATTTCATCCTAACTTGTGCTTTAAAAGCTTTTTGGAAGACCTTGCTTAGGGACAAGCAAGTGGCAAGTATGGGGTTATTTGTTAGCATGAAATATTGTGATATTTTAGGCACGTTTTCTAAGTGTATTTCATCCATATTGATAGTCATTGATTAAGCATTGATGCATTTGTGAGCTAGTTTGTCTATAATGTCGATATAGAGATCTACACAAGCTTTATGTTGATTGTAGGCAATTAAGAGCTATTTCCGAACGGATTGAGCGAGAATGGAGTTTGATTGAGCATGTCCAAGGATTGAGGACATCTCTAGGAGCTAAGGATGGTGCTAACTTGAAGAATGGCACGAGACTAAGGAAAACCACGAACTACCTCTAAACCACACTCTAAAATACGGCCGTACTACATTCCACGTTCTAGTCCACGGCCGTGGAACTTGGCAAGAGAGGCGTGGACCATTCCAGCAACTTACACGGCCGTGGAGGGTTGTGTCAAACCGTGACCAACTTCCACGCTCTAAATTACAGGCGTGGAACCCTTCCACGACCGTGATCTTGGCGATCTTTTACGCAATATTTTAAGCCACGATCTTCTACGCAATTGGGCCGGGCTTATATTTTATCTTACACTATAAAAGGATGGAAGAAGAGAGATTCCGTCACCTCTGCTTAGGCTTACACTTTGACTTACCCTAGTTCACGCTTTTCGCGAAGATCATCGTTGAGAGATTTGCGCTTAGCGGTTTGCGATTTCGGGATTGACGGAAAGAGAGAAGATTTGGAAGATTGTTCGCAAGAAGGTTACACTCCATCTTTAGGTTTGATTAGTATAAGGATTGACATCCCGTTCTTCCTTCTCATTCTAAGATTCGTGATTGTTTGTGTTATTCCGAATCTATTGACGTTGTTGTTCTTGATTTGTGACTTTGAGATTGACTTGAAAGTTATTGAAGGTTTTCGGAAGTTTTCATCTTTCATTCTTTTAAACCTTGAAATTGATATCAATATGAATGTTGTTGGGTAAAACCCTTTAACAATTCTAAGGTGAAGGGTTGATAGTTGTGGTATAGATGATGATAGATCGATCGTAAACAGATTGGACCCTGAGAGTTAGAGAGAATCGCCGACAAACCTAATCCACGGTCTGTTCTTGAGCTTCCACGGCCGTGGTACTCAAGAACTACCCGTAATTTTGTGTCAATTTACGAACTTGCTTTTACTTTAATCCAAAGTTAAAGATTTGCTTTAACTTAGTCTTGGCTTGCCTTTTCTAGGTGGTAGTGAAGCCTCAATAACCTCTACCTCGATTGTGAGTGTCACAACCTTAATCGGTTTAGTTAGTCTTGATCCTAGGATTACAAGTTTGGGTATTTGACGTTAATTCTTGCCTTTAGATCCTTACTATACTGAAGCCTCAATAACCTTTATAGAGAGTGTCTTTAGGTGGGACATATAAGGATTTTCGAACTTCACCGTACAATTACTTTACATTCGTATACCTTTGCAAACCTCAACTCTGTCCTTATATCTTTAGTATATCTTGAATCGATTGCCACAGCTAGATGCCTGCATCTTTAGGATTGTTGTTTTCCCAATAATTTGAAAAGCTCTTACATTTACTTGCTTGATAATCTATAACTGGATTTAACCCCCCAAATCCTTGTGTTCGATACTCTGGAATTCTTGCTCAACTATATCGATCCGTACACTGCGGGTTCGCTTGCTTGATTTCTAGTTTTATAATTAAAGCTTATTTGCACGCACGCTAAGTGGTGAACAAAGACCAAAATCTGACCTAACTCGGTAGACACTGTCACAGCCCTCCTACCTACATCTAATACTGTACGATGTCTATGCATCCAATCCATACCCAAAATGACTTCTTCATGCACCAATGGATGGACAAAGAAGTCTACAAGCAACACACGAGTCCCTAAACAAATGGGACAATCACGTATCTCGCGGGTACCTTGTGACCCTACCACCATCAGGTAACCCTATCAAGGAAGGTCTACCCTCTACTGTATCTAAGGTTATTCTATTAATGCATGCATCAGAAAGGAAAGAGTGTGTAGCACCCACATCAAACAAAACTCCACTAGGTAAACCATTAATAAGGATAGTACGTGTAACAGCTAACGCCAACGACTCCACTGCATATCATTACTCAAAACTCGAACCTATGCTTCCCAGGTGTCACTGAGGTCATCACCATCGTTTCTGCCTCTACTCCTTCTGCACCGGAAAGAGGAGAGTCTTGGTGAGAAGCAACACTGCCTTTTTGACAAAAAGGAGCCAAATGGCCTAGTTTGCCACATGTAAAACAAGTTATCGGTGCCAAGGGACACTCAGAGCGCAAATGGTTGGATCACCACAGTTGAAACACGATCGTCCCGTCTTCGCAACCTGTGCGGCTAAAGGGTAACTCGATCTTCTTCGTTCCCCTTAGTAACCTTAGCATGGGAGGAAACTTGCTGATGAGGTATCTTGTTTCGTCGGCAGAAAACCGATCGATTTCCTATCTTAACACAGGTTAAGCACGTCACTAAAGATCTCTTACACTTTGGTTGCATGTGTCCAGACTTCCCACAGTTGTAACAAGATCTTATCCCCCCAAAAGTCCGTGTGGACAGGGGCTCACTCGAACGTCCATATGCTAGACTCTGTCTAACACCTGAAAGGTCTACTTCGTCACTCACTAATTCGGTCCGTTGGTTCTTCTTTGATCCAAAAGCTTCAGCCGGTCCCACCAATGTTGGTAAACCTCGTGTAGGTCTACCTGCTCTTGGGCGTATATATTCTCGAAACTAGGGTCCACTCATCGAGACGTCTTCGGTCTCCTGAAGTCCTTCCTTTGCTATAGGCAAAACAATAGGAGAAACTAGTCCCTGACCTACCACTACTGGAGGAAGGGGGGTATACCCCTACGTCATCCTACTGTAGATGTTGCTCTAGTCTGAGCCATCTGCAGGGTATGCACACCTAATCTTATAAGGCTATATATATATATAAGACGTCCACATATAATCCATTATACATATATATACATATCTATACTACGGAGATCTACGGCAGAGGTGACGACTTCCCGTACATTCTATCCCAAAACACTGTATACACAACTTTAAAACAAAAAATCCTTTTAAAATGTTAGACCCCTTTCGGGTTATGTTTATTTATCTATCCGACCTTGCAGATTACAGGGGTCATTGTTGTTAACCTAAGGCTTTGATACCAACTATGTAACACCCCAAATTAGCGGGACTCGCGGCGTCACATTTGGGCTAGGATCTCACAATGGATCCTGACCCTAGCCTGACAACAAGTTTATTGGACATTACAATAAGGCACCGACAGATATAAAAACAAACACATAAAACGATACAACTGTATATCAAAAGAGTATACAAAACAATAGACGAGTATACAACAATAACTTCATATCCAACATGTACAAACATCCCCAAAAGACCATGCAACACTATTCGCTCTCAGATGTGTGTGTATGGTGAACGGTATAGCTTTATATTTATAACTTAAAATATAGGCCTGAAAAAATATGTGAACCCGTAGTGTACGGATCAATTGTAATAATAGCAAATACTCTAGGGTCGAACACAGGGACAATAGTGAAACAAAGCTCGGCAATTCAGCTTGTCAATAAAAAACAAGCAATAAAACAAAGGTATCAAAGACGATGTAATAATCAGATAAAGAAAATGTAGATTCTAGAGGTCAAAGCATCCAACTGTGGTTCCGACTCAATATCACAATTGATAATGTGGACAAAGCTGAGGTTTGCAAAGGGAAGGTGTTTCTAAGGTGAGAATAGATCACCGGGTAAATCCCACTACTCACGATCCCAAACCAAAGATCCTCTCACCGGGTAAGTCTCAAGGTACTAAGAAAAGGAACTATAATCTCAAACCAACACACCACCCAAGGAGATTGAACTAACCTTTACCGGGTAAGTCTCAGTCTAACTCTCAAAGATGGGATGAAGGCACACTCAAACCCTAATAAAGGATAAACCTTTATTACCTAATACTCATGATCTTGGGTATACAAGCAAAGGAATCACCGGGTAAGTCACATCCTAGGCTTGCGTATGGACCAGGAAAGATGTAGCAAGGATAGGATTTGGCAAACTAGAACCTCAACTAAGATAAGAATCAGGAAAAGAATCGCCTCGCTCAGTTCATCTTCCATCTCGGTAGAGATGTTCTACGAACAGACCGAGGTGAGGTTCAGTTAAGGTATAGCTCGAGCTTTCAGGGTCCACTGGTGTAAAGTCTCATTCTTTCATCGTCTTTCCCATAACTTTCAGCCAATCACCCTAGAACGGCACAAAGAACTTAGCCAATAATCATCATGATAATAATAATCAAATATAGAAAAAGGGAATCAATATCCAAACATGAAAACCTTAACACAAAAGTCTCAATAACTCAATCAAACAAGCAAACTGCGTCCCTCAATCACAAACCAAAAGACAAGAGTCAAACAATCTAAGAAAACCTTACAATTTCCTTCAAAGCTTTCAACTTTATCCTCAAAGTCAACTTCCTTCCTTCCTTGGAATATCTTCAATCTTCCAAACTAACCAACTTCCTTTGACTTCTAGATCTGCTTCCATCCAGAAAATGCATCCCAATATATAGCAAAAACACTTACCAAAAGTAAAAGATCTTAAGCCAACAATAAAAGATCTTATGGGATGTGGGTAGCCCCTCTTGGTCCAGTCCAGCGGAGTCACCTCGGTCGAGGTGACACTATAGCCATCCAAGGTGATCCTCAACTACGTGTATATCTCTCTAATCTGGTGTAAAATCAATTTTATGTCCAACTTCCATGGTTCCTAAGCCTTTCTTGTAGCTCCTCAATGCTCCATAATGTAGCTCCAATGACTCCTTAGATCCCTTAGCTCCATATCGCTCCAAAACGTGTTATTTTCCCGACAATTACAACAAAACTAGGTGTAGACCTCGATTCTTGCAAAGGTAAACAAAACATGATAATGATCAAGAATATACATCCATGCATGCAGATTTATGAAGATAAAACGTCCAAACCAATCCAAAAATATAGAATATAATACATGCTATCAAAATACGCCATACTTGTCCCTTGCTTTTCCCCAAGCAAGATTCAAATCTTAGATACAAGATAGAATGGATTATAAGTCATCAAAAAGTTCAATGAAAAACATTTTACAAAACCTTTGGTGGTGCACTCCACTCATAGATCACCCTAGGAGAATGCCTCATAGCAAATAAAATCAAAATTCGTCAAAACATTTTATAAATATAAGAAAGTTGATCATCTTTGTATAAAATCATTGAATGCATAATAAATCATATCTACCAAAATTAATCATATATAATCCAGTTTAAACCACAAAGTCAATCAACATACTCAAGGTCTCAAGGGCTTCCAAAAGAGGTCAAGAAACGTGCTAGGGTGGGATGTATATAGGATAATTTGGTGCTCGAATTTGGGAATAAGATCTATACTTCACTTTCTTTGAATAACAACATCTTCCACCAATAAGCTTTGCTTATTTTTAGTTTTTTACTTTATTTTTGATAACATGGACAGAGGTGCACAATAACCGAAGCCTAAGAGATCAACAATTATCAATTTCTCGAGATGCCTCAAACCCTTGATGCACATACCATGACCCGTTAGAACTATCGATCAATCCGACTTTCGCAACACAGAAACACCCGGAAATGTGAATGGTACCGAGTTACTCATCATCAAGATCAACGTCCCCAAACCTAATCTTTTTCTAACACGCTCAGCCAAGATCTCAACTTCACTTCACACGCTTTTCATCAACTGCATCCAAATTCCCGGATAGGTACAAGGAGGCAAATATGTATATGAGGGGCTAAAGCATGATCAAGTAGAAAAGAAGAGAATGAAGTGCCTTAAACATCCCAAGAAGAATGTGAGAGAACTCATATTGTGGTGTCAACCTTCAAATCCAACATAATTTTGATAAAAACAAAGTATTAAACATGTTAGAATTTCAAACAAAGCATTTAGCAACTCAAACATATCATAAAACCTTTCGAGCATATAAAGATTTCAAAGCCAATCTGCAAACAAATATCTTCATCGAATTCATATCCAAAATAGAAGCACAAAACGTTTCGAAAATCTTTTCAGTTAAAAACCCATCTCGGTCGAGGTGATTTGACGGCATCCGAGGTGTTCAACCAAGATGTATCTTAGTTTCACGACCTCGTTTGGTCAAGAACGTCTCGGTCGAGCCAAATATTTTTTTCAAAATAGTTTTTGACATTTTTCTCAAACAAAAACCTGTATGCAATGAATGTAATGACACGTAAGCACATGAAGCCAAATAACAATAATATCCAACAAGAGTCATACAAACCATAGCAAGTCATACAAATACCCCATACTTGGGACACATTGTCCCAATGGGTCGAATATAAGTCATAGGAAACAAGTACTCAATAGGCACATTGTCAATGCTCCATACCAAGGTTCTTTACCATCAGACACTTGGCGAAGCCAATGCTCCACCAAATGTGAATGATCCTCAAAGAATGAATCATTAATAGGCACATTGTCCTTCTCCAGTCATCTAGGGTTAGGCTGAAGTACTGGATCAAAGTGATTCTCAGTTGACTTCATCTCGCTTGCTGTATCGGTCGTGGTCCCAGATGATGGACCGAGGTGTTCTTCAAAGAAGGTCACCTCGCTTGCCCCGGAAACTGTCTCGGTCGAGGTACTGGAACTGAGACCGAAACCTAATGTGCTTTTCTTCTCCTGAATCAGTTTGTCAAATCTAGCTCCTAGATCTGGTTCCAATGCTTCCAAGCTTCGTACATCTATATCACACAAAACATATATATCTTCTTCCATTATACTAAAACTCAAAACTTTCTCAAGAGGATCTTTAACAAGGATAGAGCTCACAAATTCTCGAGAATCTTCTTCATCATAGATGTTGAAGATATCATCTTGCAAAGGCTCTCCTTTCATTGTAGCCAAAAGTGCAAACTGCACATGATTGCCACCAATGTTGAACTTCAACTACCCGTTCTTACAATCAACGTTGTAACCCGATGTTGCTAGAAATGGTCTTCCGAGAATGATAAGAATGGGATAATCTGCGGGAATGTCCAACACAACAAAGTCTATAGGTATGTAGAAATTACCTAGCTTGACGGGAACGTCCTCCAAGATTCCAACGGGGCGGGTAATGGAACGATCCTCCATGTATAACATCATCTTCACGGGCTTGGAAACTCCAAGGCCGATCTTCTCATAAAGTGCTAGAGGTATAATACTCACACTAGCTCCTAGATCACAAAGTGCATCAGAAGTCACATCCCCAACTTGGATGGGAATGCAAAATGAACCGGGATCTCTCAACTTAGGCGGCATGTTCTCCTTCATGATTTGAATGAGCTCCGAAGATCTAGAGGTCATCCGTACTTCTCCAAAGTCTTCCATCTTTCTCTTCCTTTACAAGATCTCTTTCAAAAACTTCCCATAGGCGGGCATTCCTAGGATAGCATCAATGAAAGGGATGTTAATATGTAGCTTATTTATAAGGTCAAGAAACTTACCAACGTGTTTTTCTAGATGTGCCCGCGCTCTAGATTGAGGGAACGGGAGTGGTGGTTTGTAAGCAGGTGGTGGAACATAAACATCAGCTTTTTCTTTCGCTTTCTGAGGCTCCATCTTGGTTGGCACCTCGACCGAGGTGTTCCTCGTTTGATCGTGGTCCGACCGAGGTACTAGATCTGCAGTCTTTAATCCACTACGTGTTGTGATAGCCATGACTTGCCCTTTTGGGTTGTTCTTTGTCCTTCTTGGAAGTTTTCCAGGATCTCTTGGTGCTTCATTAGCCTTGTTGAAAACTTGTTGTTCTAAGGCTTTTTATGTCTTCAAAAACGAGTTCATAGAAGTCTCCATAGCGTTGAGCTTTATCAAAATAGCTTCCAGCACAGCGTCCGGCTTCTCCTTGGGCTGCTGGGATGATCTTGATGACGGCTCTTGCCTTCTCAATGGAGTAGAATAAGAAGAAGGGGGTTAAGAGCATTTTTAGCATGAGAATGAGGGTTATCGGGATTTTGTTGATTTGATCTCAAATTGTTGTTGAAATTCCTGTTGTTGTGGTTGTTGTAGTTGTTGTTGTTCCGCGGTCCTTGATAGTTTCCTCTCCCCACATATCCAGCATCTTGCTCCTTTTTAGTTTGAGCTAATAGAAGCTCCTTATATGCCTTGACTTCATTGTTGAGCGTGGTGAGTGTAGAATTACTTGTATCCGGAAAGTTACTCGCCTTGCTCCATCTCTAACTCTTCCATGGGAGTACTTCTCCATGTGTAAAGCTTGCTTCTCAATAGACTCCCAAGCTTCATCAACCGGTGTATCCATAAAAGCTCCAACAGAAAGTGATTGGAGTTTGAATTGGGTTTCCTCATCCAACCCCTTCAAGTAAATCTCTAGCAACTCAATCTTTGGAATCCCATGGTGAGGGAAATCAAATAAAAGGTCCTTGAACCTCTCCCATGACTTGAACAAACTTTCTCTATCCTTCATGATGAAAGCATTGATCTTACCCCTCAATTCAGCGGTCTTTGATGGGGGAAAGAACTTAGTTAGAAACTCAGTAATCATCTCTTCCCATGTGTAAACTCTTCCATCTGGAAGAGATTGATACCAAGCTACCGCCTTGTCTTTTAAAGAGAAGTAGAAAGGACTTAGCTTGTAGTTGTTATTTACCACTCTTGATGGTCTCAAAGTCTCCATAAGAATCTCATAGTTTTGAATGTGTTGATGTGGAGATTCTCTTTTCATGAATGCAAATTGACATTGTCGAATCATAATTAGAACTTGAGGTCTAAGTTCATAATCATGCTCAGCTGGATCTCCTAGATTAACTCCTAGAAGTCGCACTTGCTGATTCGGGTCCATCCTTTGACCTAGGGTTTTCGGAGCTCCAGCAAAAAGGTCACCTCGGTCAACCATAGTCGGCAACCGAGGTGGTGGGTGTATCTCGGCCAGTACAACTAGGGCTGGATCCTGCCTCGGTCGAGCAACTGGGTCCGGTCGAGGTAAGATTTGAGCTTGTAGACCGGCCATATCAGCTTGAATCTCTTCAGTTCTTGCACGAGTCTCTACTTTCTCTCTTCGTAATTCTTCTTTACTGAGACGAAGTTGTTCCAATGAATCCTTCAATTCGGCTTCAAGATCTCGTTCATCTTGGTTAGCCATCTTAGCTTCTTTCAATATCCTTTTGTATGTCTTTCTGGTTCGGGATAAACCTAAAGAAAGATCCTGCGAAATCACTCACCTAAAGTAATCAATAGCAACAACGGCGCCAAAAACTTGTTCGCTCTCAAACGTGTGTGTATAGTGAACGATATAGCTTTAAATTTATAATCTAAAATATAAGCCTGAAACAATATGAGAACCCACAATGTACGGATCAATTGTAATAATAGCAAATACTCCAAGGTCGAACACAGGGACTATGGTGAAACAAAGATCGGCAATTCAGGTTGTCAATAAAAAACAAGCAATAAAGCAAATGTATCAAAGATGATGTAATAATTAGATAAAGAAAATGCAGATTCTTGAGGTCAAATCATCCAGTTGTGGTTCCGACTCAAGATCTCAAAGGATAATGTGGACAAAGCTGAGGTTTGCAAAGGGAAGATGCTTCTAAGTTGGGAATAGATCACCGGATAAGTCTCACTACTCACTATCCCAAACCAAAGATCCTCTCATCGGGTGAGTCTCAAGGTACTAAGGAAAGGAACTATAATCTCAAACCAACACACCGCCCAAGGGAATAGAACTAATCTTTACCGGGTAAGTCTCATGCTAACTCTCAAAGATAGGATGAAGGCACACTCAACTCCTTATAAAGGATAAACCTTTATTACCTGACACTCATGATCTTGGGTATACAAGCAAAGGAATCACCGGGTAAGTCTCATCCTAGGCTTGCGTATGGACAGGAAAGGTGTAACAAGGATAGGATTTGGCAAACTGGAACCTAAACTCAGGTAAGGATCAGGAAAGGAATCGCTTCGCTCAGTTCATGTTCCATCTTGGTCGAGATGTTCTATGAACTAACCGAGGTGAGGTTCGGTTAAGGTATGGCTTGAGCTTTCAGGGTCCACTGGGGTAAAGGTTCATTCTTTCATCGTCTTTCTTATAACATTCAGCCAATCACCCTAGAATCGCACAAAGAACTTAGTCAATAATCATCATGATAACAATAATCAAATATATAAAAAGGGAATCAATATCCAAACAAGAAAATCTTAACACAAAGTTCTCAATCAAACAATCAATCAAACAAGCAAACTGCGTTCCTCAATGACAAACCAAAAGACAACAGTCAAACAATCTAAGAAAACTTTACAACTTCCTTCAAAGCCTTCAACTTTCTCCTCAAAGCCAACTTCCTTCGTTCGTTGGAATATCTTCAATCTTCCAAACTAACCAACTTCCTTGGACTTCCAAATCTACTTCCATCCAGAAAATACATCCCAATATATAGGAAAAACACTTGCCAAAAATAAATGATCTTCAGCCAAGAATAAAAGATCTTATGGGCCGTGGGCCGTCCGTCTTGGTCCAGTCCAACGGAGTCTCCTTGGTCGAGGTTACACTGTAGCCATCCGAGGTGATCCGCAACAGAGTCACCTCGTTCGAGGTTACACTGTAGCCATCCGAGGTGATCCTTAGCCAATAATCATGATGATAACAATAATCAAATATATAAAAAGGGAATCAATATCCAAACAAGAAAACCTTAACACAAAGGTCTCAATAACTCAATCAAACAAGCAAAATGTCTTCCTCAATCACAAACCAAACGACAACAGTCAAACAATCTAATAAAACCTTACAACTTCCTTCAAAGCCTTCAACTTTACCCTCAAAGCCAACTTCCTTCCTTCCTTGAAATATCTTCAATCTTCCAAACTAACCAACTTCTTTTGACTTCCAGATCTAATTCCATCTAGAAAATAAATCCCAATATATAGGAAAAACAATTGCCAAAAATAAAAGATCTTCAGTCAAGAATAAAAGATCTTATGGGCCGTGGGCTGTCTGTCTCGGTCCAGTCCAGTGGAGTAACCTCAATCGAGGTTACACTTTACCCATCCGAGGTGACCATCAGCTACGTGTAAATCTCTCTAATCTTGTCCAAAATCAATCTTCTGTCCAACTTTCATGGTTCCTAAGCCTTTCTTGTAGCTCCTCAATGCTCCATAATGTAGCTCCAATGACTCCTTAGATCCTTTAGCTCCATATCGCTCCCAAACGTGTTATTTTACCTACAATTACAACAAAATTAGGTTTACACCTTGATTCTTGCAAAGGTAAACAAAACAACATAATGATCAAGAATATACATCCATGCATGCAAATTTATGAAGATAAAACGTCCAAACCAATCCCAAAATATAGACTATAATACATGCTATCAAACACCTATGTACGGAAGTCGTCGGCTAGTCACCGTGCCGGATCACTCTGAAGCTCTCCCATCCTGCAAAGCATCTACAACACGGTTTCAAACCGTTAGCTAACCATTCATATATAAGATAATGTATAAGCACAAGCACAAGTCATAAAAGGTAACACACAATCACGTTGTCACACATTTACCCATTTTAATTATCTTTATATATAAGGTCCTCCACTCAAATCGTATACATATATATATATATATATGAAACTATGTGACATGAGGAACGTATCATCCTCGCCTCTGGGTTCTATAGCCATCTGGAGTAGTATTGGCGCACAACCCGTGTACCCTAAGGGAGTGGTGAAGTGTCCATCCCGTATACGAGGTTTGGCCTGACTTCAAAGAGCCTCTCAGACTCCTTATATGACGAAAAGGGAAAGGTTATCACCGCCACTACAAGGGGGCTATCAATAAAACATGGTCGGTAATAATCGATATCGCATGCTATCAAGCATATAACACACACCACTCATGTATACACCCAATTTAAGGATGATAGCTAAGTAAGTCATACGGACTTAACCCAACCTCTGATACTCTCAACCACGATCAACCTCAATAAGGATAACATCACTGCCGAATAACAAGGCACAAAGATATATCAAATCTCCTATCAATCAACGGGGTCACACCTAGACCCAAGGGATCCATAAGGATCAAGATCATCCTATAAGCCTCACAACCTAGCAATCCTCAAAGCCATAACTGGCATATATCGATATCGTAAACATCATTATCCTAACCTCATACACATACCTATCATGCTACTAATCACTCACATTAAGAAGGAAAGGGTCCATGCCATCGTAGGCAAGCCTTGGATAAGACGCACCTGCGTGACAAGGAAGGCACAAGAGATGGACACAGGGAGGCGCAGGGGCTGCCTGAGGTGCCGCAGGGGCGGCTGGTGTGTAGTGAGCACGTCTTCGACTTCTCTTTGATTCTTCACTCGTCTCTCTTCACTTCTTCATCATCCAGCTGCCCTACACATACATGTACATGCATATAGATATCAACACATGCCTAAGAAGATCCAACACCAGATTCAACTTGTGGAATCCTCAGCTAAAGGAGGAAAAGAAGAAAGGAAGAAGAGAGAAAGAAAGAAATAAAGAAAGAAGAAGAGCTTACCACAGTTGTAACCTAAATAGAGGAAGAGATCCACACTAACCCAAGCTCAGTTGGCTCTCACAACACATCAGCAATAACATGTAACATCATCATCAACCAAGGCAACACAAAACTCTCTTACAAGATCAAGAACGAAAAACAAAGGAAGAAGAGTAAGAGACGAAGATCGTGAGGAGAGAAGATGGAGCAGGAAAAAGATGAGAAACCCTCATCAAGAAGCAATGGATGGGTTATAAGGGAAGCCAGACAAAAGCACAGGTCAAGGTCAACGAAGACGGTTGAAACCCACCAGAATCCGCAGGGGCAGACCCAAAAGGTGCAGGGACGGCCCATCAGGGTGCTAGAGGCGGTCTGGCCGCAGGGCGGCTCAGGAAGGCCTCAGCACCTGCGTCTTAGCTGAAATGCAGGCGCGGGATCTCTAAAATGACTAAGGCTCTTACAATTTAAAGATTGCTTAAACCCTAACCTTGTTGAACCTTTCTTGGTTACCAACGATCACAAGATCTAGGTAATAGAGGATTCAAAACCCTCTATTAAGGCTGAGTGTGCCAAAACCCTTACCATTATGAGTTAACCTAATTTCCTTGGGTTTGGTGTTTGGTTTGAGAGTATTGTCCTTCCCTTAGATCATCTATCTTATCGAGACTCAACATCCTTTATTTAGAGCCTTTGAGTTTCGACATGGGTGGTGGAGACTTCACCGTACATCATTCCGTTTTAGAACATATACCTTGCAATCCCAAATCTGTCCATACAATCTTTAGAAGTCTTGAATCGAAAACCACAATCAGATTCCTTGATCTCTAGAATCCTTTTTCCCAATTTTTACACAAAAATCAAGTCTTTGTCATTATTATCAATAGTTGCAATATTATCTTCCTAGATTGCTTATTCTGATTTTGATTTCACCAAATCCCTGTGTTCGACCCTGAAATATTTTCTATTGCTACGATTGATCTGTACACTGCGGGTTCACTTTTGCTTTTATTTTTGGTTATAAATTTACAGCTTTTTGCACACACCCTTTGGAGCGAGCATGTTTTTGGCGCCATTGCCGGGAATTTGACTTAGACCAAATTCGGTTTCGGCTATATAACTTGGAAGCCCTTGCTTTTGCTATTTATCATTCTACTTGAGTGTTCTTGCAGGATCTCTTCTTTGGTTTATGCGAAAAACTCGAGCTAGTAAAGAAATTGTTCCCTACGATCCTGAACCAGAAAAGACATACAAAAGAAGATTAAAAGAAGCTAGAATGGCTGCTAAAAATAATGAAGAAGAAAGAAATATCCGAGCTGAGTTAGATGAAGCTCTTGATCGACTAAAGCTACGAGATGATGCTCTAATAAGAGAGAGAGGTGAAGTGCAACCTAGAGAGGAAGAACTTCGGGCCGACATGGCCGAAAGTCGGGAGCAAATCCGAATTATGAATGAAAAGTGAGAGAGAGATGCTAGAGTTGTAATTGATCCACCGGCACCCGTTTATGTGCCACCACCTGCACCTCACCCTCCAGCAAGGAATGAGAGAGTTGACCAATTTGTGGAAGAGCCGCAAACACTTGGTCAAAGGATGGATCCCGTTCAACAAACACGCCGTATGGCCGTTATAATTGATCCGGCTGATCATGATTATGGGTTTCGACCTCAAGTTATTACTATGTTCCGACAAAGTCAGTTTGGAGGATTAGAGAGAGAATCTCCACATCAACACTTGCAAAATTATGAGATTCTCATGGAGAATTTGAAACCTTCATGAGCGGAGAATAACAACTATAAATTGAGACCTTTCTTTTTTTCTTTGAAGGATAGAGCGCTTGATTGGTATCAATCTCTTCCATCCGGAAGAGTTAATACATGTGAGGAGATGACTTCGGAATTCCTAACCAAGTTCTTTCCGCCATCAAAAACAACGGAGTTAAGAGGTAAAATTAATGCTTTTGTTATGAAAAAGAATGAGAGTTTATTTAAATCATGGGAGAGGTTCAATGACCTTCTGTTGGATTGCCCTCATCATGGAATTTTAAAACTTGAGCTGCTAGAAATTTATTTCAAAGGTTTGAATGGGGAAACCCAATTCAAACTTCAATCCCTTTCTGTTGGAACTTTTATAGACAAAAGAGTTGACGATGCATGGGAGTTTGTTGAGAAACAAGCTCAAATTATTGAAAAGTATTCCCACTGGAAACCCGATGATAGAAGTCAAAGATCCGGAGCTCAAGAGCTGAATCCTACTTCCTCAAGTGTTGCTCAACTGTCCACTTTAAACAATGAAGTCAAAGCTTTGAAGGAGCTATTAAAGACACAATCAAGGCAAGCACCAAAGGAGAGAGATGTTAGCTATGTGGGAAGAGGAAATAATCAGGGGAATAAGAACAACAACAACAACAACCGGAACTACAACAATCAGAGATCCAATTAAAACAATTTCGGTAACCCTTATCCTCATGTTGAAAAATCACCAACTCCTCCTACTTCTTCTTTTATTCCATTGAAAAGTTAAGAACCATCTTCAAGCTCTACACCCAAGGATAAATTTGAAGTAATGATGGAAACTATGATAGGAAAACTGAATGGGCTGGAGAGTTCGGTTACTTCTATTTCTAAGGCACAAAAAGCCTTGGAAAATAAAGTGTTTAGCAAAGCCGGAGAAGTTCCAAGAGATCAAGGAAAACTTCCCGGAAGAACGGAGAACAATCTCAAAGGACAAGTCAATGCTATCACCACAAAAAGTGGAATTACAACCAATGATCCGCTACCAAATAATGTTGACAAAGGAAAGCAACCCATGATTGAGGAGCCGTAATCAAGCAACAAAGAGAAAGCACCGGTCTATGTCCCTCCACAACCATACAAGCCACCTCTAAATTTCCTAAAGTCTCGTGCTACAGAACGAATCGACAAACAATTCGGTAAGTTTGTTAACCTCTTGAGCAAACTTCATATTAATATTCCTTTTATGGATGCCATTGTAGGAATGCCGTCATATGGGAAGTTATTAAAGGAAATTATTTCCAACAAAAGGAAGTTAGGAGATGTTGGAGTTGTAAGGATGACCAGAAGGTCTTCCAAACTCATCCAAACAATGAAAGAAGAAATGTCACCCAAGATAAGGGATCCCAGATCCTTCTGCATTGCTATTGGCATTGGAAGAGTGACATACGAAGCTCTGTGTGATCTTGGAGCAAGTGTGAGTATAATACCTTTAGCGTTGTGTGACAAAGCTGGGCTTGGAACGCCGCAACCCATCAAGATAACTCTATATATGGCAGATAGGTCCATCACACACCCCGTCGGGATTCTAGAAGGCATTCCCGTCTTGCTAGGTAAGTTTTAGATCCCCCATTGATTTCGTTGTTCTTGATATTCCTGCAGATCATCCCGTTCCAATCATACTTAGAAGACCTTTTCTTGCAACCTTGGGTTGTATAGTGGATTGCAAGAATGGAATACTCTCCTTCAATCTTGGAGAAGAGCATGTGCAATTCCATCTAGCCTCAATGATCAAAGGACCAGCCACAGGAAAAGACATATTCAACACTTATGATGATGAAGAAGGATCAAGGGAAGAGGTAAGTTCCATCCTACTCAAAGATCCTCTTGAAAAAGTTATTAGTTTATGTATTGTAGATGAAGGGAAAGAGGAGGAATGCAACATTCAAGTCCGAGCATTAAGAACCTTGGAGGAAGATCCCACAACGGAGTTTGAAGTGCTAGAAGAAGCTACGGAAAAAGCTCGAAAATTCAGATCATTACCGACAAATCGACCGGTTTCCCTGGATAAAAAAAATTAATTCAGTCGATTTTTCAAAAGTCGTAGCTAAAATCGACTCATCAGAAAAATCGACCGATTTTCCTGATACTTCCGCGGCTTCTCCAAAATCAATCACAAGCGTTCTTGGATCCAACTATGCACCTCCCTCGACTTCAGGTTAGAACTCATCTACTACGGATACTCCAACTTTGGAATTAAAACCTCTCCCCTCTCATCTAAGTTATGCATTTCTAGGACTGAATTCTACTTATCCGGTTGTTGTAAGTGCTAAATTAATTGAAGATTAACTTGATAGATTAATGCATGAATTAAGAAAAAACAAGAAAGCTATAGGTTACACTATTGATGATCTTGTTGGCATTAAACCTTCTTTATGTATGCATAATATTTTGATGAAAGATAACCACAAGCCTTCACGAGAACCTCAAAGACGATCAAATCCGATCATGAAAGAGGTTGTGAAGAAGGAAATTCTTAAGCTTCTTGTTGCAAGAATTATCTTCCCTATCTCCGATAGCAAGTGGGTGAGCCCTATTCATGTAGTTCCGAAGAAGGGAGGAATGACCATTGTAACTAACAAAAACAACGAACTCATTCCTACAAGAACAGTGACGGGATGGAGAATGTGCATTGATTATTGAAAACTGAATGTTGCAACAAGGAAGGATCATTTTCCTCTTCCTTTCATCGATCAAATGCTGGAAAGGTTAGCACAACACTCCCATTTTTGCTATTTACATGGATATAGTGGTTTCTTTCAGATTCCCATCCATCCCGATGATCAAGAGATCACCACATTTACATGTCCATGGGGGACGTTTGCTTATAGAAGAATGTCATTCGGACTTTGCAATGCTCCAGCCACCTTTCAAAGATGTATGATAGCCTTCTTCTCCGAATACATGGAGAACATCATGGAGGTCTTTATGGATGATTTTTCAGTTTATGGTTCATCTGTTGATGATTGTTTAGCTAATCTTTCTCTAGTTCTTCAAAGATGTGAAAACACTAACCTTGTCTTGAATTGGGAGAAGTGTCACTTTATGATTAGTGAAGGCATAGTTTTAGGACATATGGTTTCCAACCGCGGAATTATAGTCGATAGAGTGAAGATCGAGACCACTGAAAGGCTACCTCCGCCAACATCGGTGAAACGAGTAAGAAGTTTTCTTGGTCATGCGGGTTTCTATAGGAGATTTAGTAAAAACTTTTCTAAGATTTCTAAACCATTGACTAACCTACTAATGAAAGATGTGGTTTTTGAGTTTTTGAAGGATTGTCTAGATGCTTTCTACTCGATTAAAGAAGCCTTAATCTCAGCTCCTATAATTCAGCCACCGGATTGGAACCTTCCCTTTGAGATCATGTGCGTTGCTAGTGATGTAGTTGTAGGAGCGTTACTTGGGAAAAAGAAGGATGGACGGACTTATGCCATCTATTACGCTAGCAAGACGATAGATGAAGCTCAACTAAACTATGCTACAACGGAAAAGGAGCTATTCGGGGTGGTCTATGCTTTCGAGAAGTTTCGTTCCTACCTTGTGGGAGCGAAAGTGATCGTTTACACCGACCATGCAGCAGTCCGCTACCTGATCACAAAGAAAGATGTGAAGCCACGACTTATAAGATGGATCCTCCTTCTACAAAAATTTGATCTAGAGATCTGTGATAAGAAAGGATCAGAGAACTCGTTGGTAGATCATCTAAGCCGTCTTACACATCTCACGAGTAAGGATGATGATCTACCTATAGACGATTCCTTTCAGGATGAGCAACTCCATGAAAACGAGGAATTCCTTCAACAAATCTCAAGAGGTAACGAACCTTGGTTTGCTGATTTTGTTAATTACTTGGTTTGTCAAGAAATACCTCCAAGACTATCATGTGCACAACGGAAGAAGTTCTTCAAGGATGTTAAGCAAATATATTGGAATGAACCTCTCCTTTTCAAGAGAGGTCCGGACTGAATGATTAGAAGATGCAATCCGAAAGATGAAGTAGAGAGTGTAATCCGCCATTGCCATTCACTAACATGTGGCAGACATGCTAGTTCACACAAATCTAGCGCTAAGTTGACATATGGAGTGAGAAAACCGGAAGTTTCCAGGTCAACGGCTATTGTTTGAAGAAATATACACCGGAAATTCCGGTTGAGGACATTGCTCCTACCCTTCTCGAGTAATCATAGAAGGAGATAGGTACAGGTAGCGACCTTAAATCAAGTGCTTCTTGGGAGCCAACCCAAGGTATTTCTATGTCCATTCTCCTTTCTCTTAGTTTAGATTAGATTAGTTTAGTTTCTTTTTTGTTGGTGCGCTCCAGTTTTTCTTGTGTCGTTGATGGCAGAAACTAGGTACTATCTCAAGGAATAAAGTAAGGATCGAGATCTTGAAGAAAAAGTTTGACGAAATAGCAAAGAAGAGGAATAAAGGAAGAAAAGGGAATAAATCGGATCAATAAGGAAGAAATCGGTCGATTCATCTAAAGATAATTCAATTAATTGAACCGATTTGGCCAAACTCGTAGCTGGAAATATATTGAAAATCGGATCTCAGAATCTAATAGACCGATTTTGTGTTGTTAATGACGGATCTGAAGGAAATCGGGCCGAAAAAAAAATCAACGCATGAAAATCGACCGATTTTCTTCAGAAATCTCAGAAAGTATAAAGGGCACGTTTTCTTCTTCCTCCTCACAGCTCCCACACTCAAACCCTCTTCTCCCACGAAGCAAGAACACTAACAACCTCCCCTCATACCTAAATCCTCATTTCCTAAGCGTTTTTGCTCGTTCTTGAGCAAAAAACGAAGTTCTCAAGGAGATAGAGAAGTTTCAAGCAACAAACAACTCGGCAAAACAACGAATCGCTCGGATTTCAGATTTTTTCGATCCAAACCCTAACATAATCGACTTGCTTAGATTTAAGCTTTTAAGGTGTTGGATTGTTGAGATTATTGTGTTGAGTAGTCTAGGAATTGTTTGAGGATATTGTGTGATATGAAGCATTTGCTTGAGCAAAACTTTACAAAATCGATCAATTCAACACAATAGGGCAAAAGTAGGACCATCCCAGAAAAATCGACCGATTTTGGTAAAGAACAGCCCGGTTTTCCCTCTTTAGATGGATAACCTACGCAAATCAACTCATACTTTGGTTTCTCGAAGTGGATCTTCTTCCCAACCCTCCCAAGCACCTCCCCAACCTAAACCGAGGCTTCGGGTCATTCAAGAAAATTTCAAAAAGTGGTATGATCGTCTTCTTACTCGACCTATTATTCCGCCTCATTATTTAATGCTTGATGAGCTGGATGAGCTGCATTGTAGAGATGATATAAATTGGATGATTGAATGAACTAGATTGTCAGAATTTGTTAGGATTAGAGAAGATGTTTACCATGAGATCACCTTAGAATTCCTTAGCTCCTTCAAACATGATCCTAGGGAAAGAAATGTGACCTTTAGGTCGATGAACAAAAACTATACCTACAATGTTGCTGTGTTCGGGAACTTCTTTGGTTTCCCAACTTCTTCAGCAGGTACTTTCCCCTACGGAGTGAGCGCAAGTTCCTTTTGGGAGAGTATCTCCATTGGAGCAGTAGGATGAGATAAGTGGAGGCCTGGAAACTCCAAGGAGAAGAGTTTGTGTAATCTCTCGTTCAAACTCGCCCACCGGATCCTGAGCGAGTCTATGTTCGCAAGAACTGAGACTCCGTAGAAGGTTAAGGCGGACGAGTTATATATTCTCTATTGCATGACTACGGAGACAATTCCCAATTACGCTACTATGCTATCCGATTATCTAGCGAAGATTAGAAACAAATCCGGAGGTCACATTGTGTTGGAGGTCTTGTGACCTATGTAGCTAAGGCATTGGGTGTTTATATTTTGGCATGTACTCTAGATGCAGAAGCACAACCCTTAGACCTTCAGAGACTAATTTCTAGGGGAGTGATTGTTCCTAGAGGGCGAGGGATCCCACATGTAGTGATGCCTTGGGAGATAACTCCTAAGGAAATTATGTGGAAGGCTCACTACACCATTAGAGATGAGTACTATTGGAAGGAGGGATTTGAGCACTTCAGTGATGAGGAGAAGACTGAGGAGGACGCTGCGGATGTAGAGGATACTAATCATGCTGAGGGACATCCCGTTGATGAGCATAGTCCAGCTTGGGGTATGCTTGAGCTAGGGAGTGGTGGCGACACAGAGGTTATGGACACTAATCAGGAGGCGGGTACGAGTAGAGCAGCTGCAGATGATGAGGCCACTGAGGATGAGATCATGGGTAGAGGAGATGACGGTTTTCCTACACACCACGAGATGCAACTCAGACCACCCTGACACTCAATTTTTCATGCACCCCGATGCAGGTGCCGGCAAAGAGAGGACTATTCTGACGTTTGTAGAGAGTTGAGAGCGTTGACGACGAGCGTCGATGGACTTCGTACAGACTATCAGGCCCATCATATAGGTTATCAAGGTCTTCGTTCAGATTATCAAGGACTTTGCACTGAGTTTGAGGGGTTCCGGTCCAAGGTTAGAGGACGACATTCTTCATATGACAGACAAACCTCTACCACCACACCTTCGGAGATTTCTATGATCCTTCGGCTCCGAGATATCCATATCCATATCTTCCACCAAACACCACTACCTCGGGATTGAGCTACTCGTCATTTTACATTGTAAGTAATTTTCTCCATCTCATACTTGAGTTTTCACATTGGGGACAACGTGAGATTTAAGTATGAGGTGGGGGTATTTACAATCCTTTCATATGTAACAAGTTTATTTATGTTGCATTGCACATTCATTTTCAGGTTTCCAATAACTCTTGTCACCCGTTTCCTTTGGACATTTGGATTGCATATCATATACTTTCAAAATCCAAAAAAATTGAAAATTTTAAAAATTTTATGTGCTTCTAAAAACGGATATTATTTGAATGATGACAATTATGTATGTGAATCGGCAAAAGAAGACTTCTATGTTGAGATTTAGTTGTGGCATATGTTGACTTTTATACTTTATTTGAAAATACTATATGATTTGTATGTTTTTCGATGTTTCGATAAAAATTTACAAATAATGGTCTAAACCGCTTAATAAGTTCTTAGACATCATATTGGAGTGATTGAGGCGTTTCAATTTTCTTTTCTTTCTCCTTCTTATCCACGTCGAAGACCTCTTATATTATTTGCCTTTCCTTTTAACTTTCTCGGGAATTAGGAAGCATTCTAGTATGAAGTGTGATACGTCGAACACCTCTTATATGTTCTTTTCTTTCTCCTTCTGATCCATCTGGAGTTGATGTCGAGGGTTAGGCTCGAGAAGCTACAACCATTCCAGAGATGGGACTCGTCCTCAAGATGAAACCTACAAAGCTTGCACGTATGGTCAATGATGATGTTCCACTTGAGAAGCTTACAGAGGGTTGGGAGGCGGGTGTGGTTAGCAAGCAAAGCAATGAAACTGCACTTGGGGATATTGTGGTTGCTCCAGATCAGGCCAAGGGAATAAGGGTGGAAGTTGGGTTGAAGGGTTTGTATATAACGGTGGTGGATAGGGAGTTGTTCTGTTGAGAGGTGAGGCTAGGGCTTGAAGGGAAGATGATTGAGGCGAGGAGAGAATCACGGACCTTGAGTAAGGTGCGCCAAGAGTGGGAGTGGTTAGGGCGAGGCTGACTGGACCATATGGTGTCACGCTAAATGGGGCTTAT
This sequence comes from Fagopyrum esculentum, assembly GCA_033239045.1. Lineage (NCBI taxonomy): Eukaryota > Viridiplantae > Streptophyta > Magnoliopsida > Caryophyllales > Polygonaceae > Fagopyrum > Fagopyrum esculentum. The sequence goes on from BSUD01000001.1 coordinate 73,898,353, forward strand.
TCATGCAAACTGTAGCTTCACATCAAGGGAAAAAATATAGGAGAGACAATGGGGTTGTGCATTTGGACATCTCTCTTCATATTTGATGGTTGTAACGTCATTATGCTCCCGAAGAAGCAAAACTACTGGAATCTTTGCGTCTCAAAATTACTTCACTTCTTTAAATTACATTCAACAACATAATGCTATACATTTTTCTTTTTTTTTTCCCGATTTCTTAAAGTATCCTATTCTTAAAATAGTTATGAATTTAACCCTAAACTGTTCTAATTGGACCAAATATCATGATTTCTTAGTTATGTTTGAGATAATAATCTAAAATTTTGACGTAATGGGTTCAATTGATATTTGAATATTGTTAGGTGATTTTGTAGAGATGCATGCTAGCTTTGAAATTACAGTATACGAAAGACATTACATTAACTTATTAATTGTTTCATTAATTATTATTGGTCATTGAAGAAATTTTAACAATTGATTTTATCCTATATCTTGTGCTAGTGTGACGGGCCGCTTTTCTATGACGATGTCAAGGCCGGCAAGACAAGACGACTTGCCGAGAGACGCTATCAAGACACCGTTTGACAAGATCAAGCGGCAATGGCATGGGAAGAAGGCCAAGCAGAAGGCTGGACAAAGACCTTGTTAAAAAGGCATGTCGGTAAGACAAAGAGTATCCAAAAAGATTTAGGGCGATCAAGAAGGACCCATAATGCTCAAGAGGAATCCGGAAGATGGCGGAATCATACGGAAGGCTCTAGAAGGATCGAGAAGAGAGGTGGAAGGCACCGGAAGGGTCAAGACAAGTCTAAAGACCGACGGAAGTCTCTAGACTTGTGTAGAAGTTGGCAGAACAATCCGGATGGAGGCGGATCTCCTCGGAAGAAGGCGGAGACTTCTAGAACTCGATGGAACCTCGAAGACTTATCTAGACTCTTAGAGAAAGTTCTAGAGTCGATAGTCATGAAATGATCTATCACTAAGTCTAGAGCAAGACGAATCCAAGAGGAGAAGCTATACATATGTAACACCACAAATCCATTACTCGGAATGCTACGGGCTAGGACCTCACAATGGGTCCTGACCCTAGCCTGACAACAATTTCATCAGATCTTGCAATAAGGCACAAATAAATATAAACCAACATCGATAAAACAAAAATATCATGTATCAAAATGTATATAAAGACTCACAGCCAAATTACCCAAAACAGTACAATCATATATATCCGCAGTTACAAACCCTGTAACCCAACCTATATGTACGGAAACCCTCGGCTGATCACTCCCACCAGATCACTTTGCGGTCCTCCTACCCTGCAAAGCATCTACAATACTGTATAAACCATTACCTACAATTCAGATAAAGGAGTAATGCATAAGCACATACACACATCAGAAATACGATAAACACCAAGCATGCTATCACACATTACCCGCTTTTTTATCTTTATAAAGTCATGAACACTCATAACTAATTTATGGGTGTGACACGAGAAGTCTACCCTGTTTCTTTTACCATCTGGAGTGGTCAGGCGTACCTCCCTTATACCATATGGAGTGGTTAAGTACCCTTCCCGTATACCAGGCCTGGCTTAGTCCCAAAGAACCCCTCATTTTCTCTCAGGAATATTGAGCAACTTGTCACCGCCCGTTACAAGGGGGTTAATCATACGTTGGTAATAATAAATCTATCACATGCTATAAAGCATATAACAACCATCACTCATGCACGCATTCAATACATGAATACCGCTTAGTAAGTCCTACGGACTAACCTGTATCCAAGTAGCCTCGGCTATCAACCAACCTCCCAATGCCTATAAGAATGCACACCGTCTAATAAATAAGGCACGCTAATCAATCATCGGAACACGTACTAGAAGACTCTACTTCTAGCCTCAAAGATCATCATAAGATCATACACAACATTCAAAAATAATATCCACAAAATCTCATCAAAACCTCAAACCCTCTCAAGGCATTCAACCACAATATACCACCATCAACCTCAACACACTTCTAGCCTAACATGCTTCTACAAAGAAGCCTGATGACATGAATTAGATACCATCATATTCATACATATACGAGTATATCGCCTCAATTTTACATGAATTTGATGATATTTGTATACCTTTAAGTCCATATTCATATATATATTTTGAGAATAGAGGTCTACACACGTTATTTGTGAAATTGTAGGTAAATTGGTGAAATTGTGGTGCGGAAATGGAGCAATATGGAAGGCATGACATCATAAAGGATCAGGAAGGGAGCTTAAAGATAGGAGAAGATATGAGAAAATATCACAAAAGAAGATAGGATACGGTACTAAAAGATAAACACGTGCAGAAGAGAAAAATCGGTTCATTACTTATAGAGATCGACCGATTTTATCAAAATTAAGTCTATTTCTATCTTTAATTGACCGATTGGCTGTAGCATTGTAACCATAAGATCAAATCTCAAACTCTATAAATAGAGGACGTCTAACCACCATCTAGGGCATCCAGAAATCATCAAAGAGCATTTAGTTACAAGTAAAAGAAGGAAGCATTGAAGGAAGTTTGGAGGATTGAAGTCCAAGATCTAAGCTAGATTATCCTTCTTGAGTTTTGTGAGTTTCGATTTCTAGTTTGTCATTGTGAACGCAAGTTTGGAGTTTTTATTTGGATTTTGAAGGATTGAACCTTTGTTCAACGTTTGGTTTGGTTTTATTGTAGATTCAAAGTTTTCTCACATTCTTGTTATTCTTGATTTGATATCTTCTTTGATTTTCATAATGTGTGTTATTGGCTAAACCCCTTGTGATTCTAGGGTGATGGGTTGAAGATTGTGGTTTAGATGATGATAGAATAAACCTCACGTGAAGATTAGACCTTGAGAGTTGAGTTTAACCATCACAGAGAAGAAAAATAGGTCTGTTCTTGAGTGAAATCGGACGATTTTCAATGAAGAACATCCCGATTTTCCTCTTTGTCGCACCTACCTTGCTTTATCCTTAATCTTTGGTTAAAGATTGCTTAAACCCTAGCTTGTGGAACCTTTCTAACCTATATCCGAGTGTGGGAAGAGATTTACCCGGATTCCCGTTCTTGTTTACCAATGATCATAAGATCTAGGTAATAGAGGATTCAAAACCCTCTTTAAGGTTGAGTTTGCCAAAACCCTTAACTTTGTGAGTTAACCTGATTTCCTTGGGTTTGGTGTTTGGTTTGAGAGTATTATCCTTTCCTTAGATCCTCTATCTTATCGATACTCAACATCCTTTATTTAGAGCCTTTGGGATTGGACATGGGTGGTGGAGACTTCACCGTACATCATTCCATTTTAGAACATATACCTTGCAATCCCAACTCTATCCATACAATCTTTAGAAGTCTTGAATCGAAAATCACAATCTGATTCCTTGATCTCTAGAATCCTTTTTACCAAATTATACACAAAAATCAAGTCTTTGTCTTTATTATAAATAGTTGCAATATTTTCTTGCTATATTGCTTATTTTGATTTTGATTTCACCAAATCCTTGTGTTCGACCGTGGCATATTCGCTATTGCAACGATTGATCCGTACATTGTGGGTTCGCTTTTGCTTTTATTCTTGGTTATAAATTTAAAGCTTTTTGCACACACCCGTTGGAGCAAAGAAAGCCATAAGAGCAAAGGAAAAGAATAATACCAAAGGTTTTGGTATGTCCTGCAAGAAGGCGCAGGCAAGGAAGTGCAAGGGCGCGGTGACAAACCACAGACGCCGCGACTACGGCCAACGTTGTAACACCCCGAATCCGTGGGACTCTGAGTGCCACATTAGGCTAGGATCTCACAATGGATTCTTACCCTAGCTTGACAACAAGTTCACTAGATCTTACAAAATGGCACTGACAAATATAAAAACAAATACATAAAACTGTATAAATTGTACATCCAAAAAGGTAAGACAACATAGCCGAGTATAAACACAACGCCCTCACACATGAGGTAGCAAAAGATCATCCTCACGCAGGAGGGAAAGGTAAACAAACCCAAAAGCCCACAACAATCTATGTACGAGATGTCCTCGGCCTGCCATTCTGCTAGATCACCCAGCAACGTGCCTATCCTGTTGGACATCTAGAAAATGGTAATAAACCATTAGCTAACCATACACATATATAGAGTAATGCATAAGCACAATCACAATCAAGGAAAGATAAACACATCAGCATGCTTTCACACATTTACCCATTTTATCATCTTAATATAATTGTCATTCACTCAAGTCGTATATATATATATATATATATATATATATATATATATGAAAGTATGTGACATGAGGACCGATACATCATCGCCTTTGAGCCTGCTAGCCAGCTGCACAAGTATCGGTCACACAATTCGTGTACCCTATGGGAGTGGATTGCGCTCTTCTTGTAAAGTCAGTCTGGCCTGATGTCAGAGAACCTCCCATACTCCACGGCGGGATGAAAGGGAAAGGTTATCACAGCCACGCATACGGGGCAATCAATAAAGCATAGGTCGGTATAAACGACATCTCATACTATCATAGCAAACATATAAATCACACACCACTCATGCAGACGCCCAATATAGGGATGGAAGCTAAGTAAGTCATGCGGACTTACCTCAACCTCGATCCAACTCAACCACGATCACCTCTACACTAGAGGGACAACATAACCTATAAACTGGGCATAAAGAGATATATCAATCTCCTAACAACACAAGGGTCAAACCTAGACCCAAAGGGATCCATAGGATCATCCTCAACCTACTCTCACAACCTAACGAACCTCATAGGCCATACAAGGCATATACCAAACATAACCTCAACCAAACACATCCTCACACCTCTAGCATGATCCTATACACTCACACTAGGAAAGGAGAGAGCAAAGGCATCCTAAGGAAAGCCTTGAAGCACACATACACACATGCAGAACCAAGAGAAGAACCTTGATGATGCAGGTGGGCGCAAGGGGTGGCTCACAGGTAGAGAAGGGGCGGATCCTGGCCGGCGCAGGGGCGGCTGCAAGGTGGCACAAGGGCGGCTGGACAACAGAAGACACCACCTTAGCCCTTTCTTCACTTCTTCCTTCGATTCTCTACTCCTTCTTTACTCCAACAACAACATACATACAGAACATACATATGTATACATCAACACAAGCTAAACATGGCTGAAACATGATCCAAGCCTAAGGAAACTAAGCTAAGCTAAGGCAAGAGAAGAAAAGAAGAAGAAAAGAATAAAGAAAGAAGAGAAGCCATGGAAGCTTAACAACCAAGCTCTCCAGGAGATCAACACAACACCAACACCACCACAAGTTGGCTCATAAGGCTCAATAACAACAACTCTCAACAACAGCAAGCAAAGCCATGGAAGATCTCTCACAAACTCAACTAAACTCAAGGAAGAATCAAGGAAGGATGATCCAAGGGAGAAGAGAGGAGAAGATGTACGTAGGAGAGAGAGATGGAGCTGAGAATGGTAAACCCTCATCAAAGGAAAGAGATGAAGGTTATAAAGGGGGTCAAAAGAGTAAAGCACGAGTCAAAGGGTCAAGGAAGACGGTTGTAGCACACAGAGCCGCAAGGGCGGACTTTGTGAGCCGCAGGGGCCGCCCAGGAAAACCGCCGGGGCGCCTTCAAGGTCACGCAAGGGCAGTCTAGGCACAATCCTGACCCTCTACTCAGTCTCTCAGCAACTCAACAGCTAGGCTCTTACATCTCACCCCCCTAAAAACAAGTTTCGTCGCGAAACTTGCAAGATCCCAAATCCTCTCGGTCCCATAAGCCGAGGTATAACTCGCTCTCTCTATCGGAGGTATCACATCTCGGCGTAGAGGAATAACGCTACCCAAAGGCGTAGAGGAATCATCTATTCCAAAAAACAGGGCCATAACGCTACCCAAAGGCGTAGAGGAATCACATCTCTCGCCACACCATATCACAAGCCAAAGAGGAAGCACATCTCTAGCCAAACCATAACCATATACATCGCATGGAGGAATAACATCTCCACTGAAACTATGTCCATCAAAGTAGCATGGAGGAAAGAACCATCTCCAGCTGAATCCTAATCAACTCAGATAGCATGGAGAAAAGAACCATCTTCAGCTATAAACATATATTATACTCAAATAGCATGGAGGGAATAATCTTCCCCAACTATAATATACATCACGCTAGCACGGCAAGATCTAATAAGAACATAACACATATCATAGCTAACAAGGAATAAGCGCATCAAAGCATATAAGCACATAAGCACATACTCACCAAGTTAGCACCAAGATCTACTCATCGACCCTAGGATCATCTATCTCAACATAGAACTCTGGATAGTTCCTCGGGATACTATCCTCAGTCTCCCATGTAGCCTCCTCAAGTCCACGTCTAGACCACTGTATCCTCACAATAGGAATGTCCTTCGAACGCAGGCGTCACACGCCTCGCTCTAGGACTGCAATAGGATGCTCAGCAAAGGTGTGGTCTGGCTCGACCACCAAATCATCATAACTCAAAATGTGCCTCGGATCTTGTATGTATTCTCTTAGTTGAGACACATGGAACACAGGGTGAACACCCTCTAACCTCGAAGGCAAAGCTAATCTGTAGGCTACCCTCCCAACTCTATCTAGTATCTCAAAAGGACCGACATATCGGGGAATCAGCTTCCCCTTTATGCCAAAACGTCTGACACCTCGCCTCGAAGATACTCTCAACCAGACATGAGCTTTTACCCTGAACTCTAGAGGCCGACGCCTCTTATCTGCATATGACTTTTGACGACTCTGTGCAGCCAGCGTCCTCTCTCTAATCAGCGCTACTCGAGCTATATCATCCTGAATCTGCTCTGGAGCTATCCCACTGATGCTGCTAGGCTCATCCCATCACAAAGGTGTACGGCACCTACGTCCATACAGTGCCTCAGAAGGAGTCATCCCAATAGATGTATGCCAGCTGTTGTTGTATGAGAACTCAACAAGTGGGAGGTAATCAGACCATCCCTGTCCCCAATCCAACACACAAGCTCGCAGTATATCCTCCAGGGTCTGGATGGTCCTCTCAAATTGACCATCAGTCTAGGGGTGATACGCAGTCATGAAGTGTAGACTCATCCCCAAAGTAGTGTGAATCTGCTACCAAAACCTCGAGGTAAACCGTCCATCTCGATGAGAGACGATTGTCCTCGGTACACCATGGAGTCTCACTATCTGTCTAGTGTACTCCTCAACCAATCTGCTCACTGGCCACATCTCTCTAATAGGAATGAAACATGTCGTCTTTGTCAGTCTATCAACCACAAACCAGATAGCATCAAAACTCCTACTAGGCCTAAAACCGGTCACAAAAGCCATGGAGACGTCCTCCCACTTCCACTACGGTACTGGCAGTGGATGGAGCTCACCTCCAGGTCTACAATGCTCGATCTTGACCTGTTGATAGGTCGCACACTAAGCCACAAATCTAGCTACATCGGGCTTTAGCCCTTCCCACCTATATAAACGTCTCACATCATGGTACATCTTACTTGTACCTGGATGTACATAGTAAGGTGTATAGTGAGCCTCTTGTAAGATCCTTTGTCTTAACTCTGCATTAGCAGGTACACAAATGCGGTCATGTCACCTCATCACTCCATCAGCCCCAATGGAAAACTGTGGTGCCTCACCACGAGACATCCTCTCTCTAATCCTCATCAAGGTCGGGCAGGTCCCCTACTTCTGCTGGATCTCATCCAACAAACCAGGTAAAACCTCTAAAGCATATAACTAGGCATCCTCATCAAGAAACTGGATGTCCAGCTCTAGCCAAGCTAGATCCCTCTAAAGTTGAGGCTGTATTATCAATCTGGCAATCGCCTTCTCACGAGGCATCTTCTTGCTCAAGGCGTCAGCTACAACATTCGCCTTTCCAGGATGATACAAAATCTCAAGGTCAAAGTCCTTGATCAACTCAAGTCATCGACGTTGGTGGTTATCCAACTCCCGCTGCGTGAAAATATACTTCAGGCTCTTATGGTCTGTGAAGATCTGACATATAGCACCATACTAGTAATGTCTCTAGATCTTTGTTCGATCGATAGTGTGCGTCACAAAGTCTTAAATTTATATCTAGCAGTTATGCAAAAGAGAACCCGCAGTGTACGGACCAGCTGTAGTAAGGCAAGAAATTCCAGAGTCGAATTGATGGATTTGGAAAGAATAAAATCGATTTCAAATATTTGACAAAGTGCAAAAGCTTTTGTGATTAATAAAGGACAAATGATTCCAAGGATTCAAGTATCCGACTGCGGCTTTTGATTCAAGACACTTCTAAAGATCAAAGGACAGAGTTGATGTTGCCAATGTTATGTGTTTCAAAGGTAGGTATCGTACGGTGAAGTTCCAAAATCTATAAGTCTAACCCAAAGGCTCTCTCTATAAAGGTTGTTGAGGCTGCAATATAGAAAGGTCTAATGACAAGAATTACACTCAAACTAATCACCCAAAACCCCAGGATATGACTTTCAAAGGTAAAGATGGAAAGCACACTTAAACCTTAATAAAGGATGTTGAGTCTCTCTATTATTCAAATCTTGTAATCTTTATCTATTAAATGTAGAATCAATGATGAAGTCTCTTCACACACTTAAATAGAGGTTAAAAAGGTTAAGCAAGGTTGGGATTTTGGCAAGGATTAACTTTGATTAAAGAATAAATCAACTAAAGATCGTCAGGGAAATAAATTGTGTTGTTCTTGAGTAAATCGGACGATTTCCTATAGAACAGGTCGATTTTCCTGTTGTCGCAAAGTTAAATCTCAACTCTCAGGGTCCAAATGGTGAAATGAGTTCATTCTATCATCATCTAAGCCTCAATCATCAACTATTCTCCCTAGAATCACAAGGTTTTAGCCAACCATTTTCATAATCAAATCAAAATCAAGATTGAATGAATAAAATCAATTAAAACCCAAACTTTGAATAAAAACCAAATCATCTCTGAATCTGTAATCAAATCTCAAAAACTATCAAAGAATCTCTCAAAACACTCAATAATGTGTTCACAAATCACAAGAATCAGAAGGGAAATAAAAGATCTCACAACAATGGTATAGATTGACTTCTTGGCCCTTTCCTTCAATCTCCTCTCCAAGAACCTTCAATCTCTCAAAATCGTGTAAATCTTTCCCGCTGCGAACTCCTGATTTTCGTTCCTAGGGTTCCAATGTATACTTCCTTGCTAATGGGCCGCTTGGCAAAACACGTCTCAAGCCCACAAGTGATGGACTTTGGGTCGTGATATTTCTTTGGCCGAAAGCTGTAGAAAATCGTGCTGTCGAAACAAAGAAGAAAACCGTTCGATTTTATTAGAGGAAAATCGTCCGATTTATAGAGTGAATGACATGATTTTCTTCAACAGAGAATGCTCGTCTCTTTGCTTGTTTCCTTCCTCCCTTTGGTGACTCTTTTATACACTTCCTTTGCTCTTTGTGACTCCTCTAAGACTCCTTAAGCTTCCTTATTAGCCTTAGATGCTCCTTGCTCCACTTTTGCTTCCAAATCCATCGAATTCACCTATAATTCAACCAAAATCCGTGTAGACCTCTATTTTCGGAATATAAATGAAATAAGCCTAAAAGGTACACAAATTCTCTCCAAATGCAAGGTAAATTGAGGTAAACCTCTACAATACGCATGATTATAATGGTATATAATTCATGTCATCAATCTTCAAAGCATGAACTACCGCTGCCAACTCCAGATTATGAGTCGGGTAGTTCTCCTCACACGTCTTCAGCTGTCTAGACGCATAGGCACACTCTGCCTCTCTACATCAACACACAACCCAAGCCTAGCTTGGATGCATCACTGTAGACCACAAAATCATAAAAACCCTCTGGTTGTGTCAAGACAGGAGTAGAAGTCAAACGTCTCTTCAACTCCTCAAAACTCTGGGCACATTGTTCGGTCCACACAAACATGGTGGTCTTCCTGAGAAGACTAGTCAGTGGGCGGGCAATCACATAAATCCCTCCACAAAGCGTCTATAATGACCGGCTAGGCCAAGAAAGCTACGCACTTCCTTGACGTTCGTCGGTGTCGTCCATGCAACAACAGACTCAATCTTCGCCGGATCAACCATAATCCCGTCGGTGGAGACAATATGCCCAAGGAAAACAACCTTAGATATCCAGAACTCGCACTTAGAGAGCTTAGCATACATCTCTCTATCCCTTACAATCTGCCAAACCGTCCTCAGATGACCGGCATGCTCCTCTCTGCCACGAGAGTATACCAAAATGTCGTCAAAGAAGACCACTATAAACTGATCCAGGAAGTCGATGAAAATACTGTTCATCAACTCCATGAAGACTGTTGGGGCATTCGTCAGCCCGAGTGGCATCACCACAAACTCGTAGTGTCCATAACGGGTACAAAATGCCGTCCTGTGTACATCCTGCTCTCTCACCCTCAGCTGGTGATATCCTGAGCGCAAGTCAATCCGGGAGAAAATTGTCGCTCCCTGAAGCTGATCAAGTAGATCATCAATATGAGGCAGTGGATACCTGTACTTGATGGTCACCTTGTTCAACTCTTTGGAATCAAAGCATAACGTCATTGATCCGTCCTTCTTCTGCACGAAGAGGACAAGTGCACCCCATGGTGAAACATTAGGGCGTATAAAGCCCTTCTCATCTAACTCCTCGAGTTGCTTCTTCAGCTCAAACATCTCGACAAGTGTCATACGGCATGGGGCCTTCGAGATGGGTCTCTTACCAGGATCTAACTCTATGCTGAAGTCCACACTCCTCTGAGGTGGCAAGCTTGACGGCTCAACAAATACGTCTGCAAACTCGCAGACCACTGGAATGTCCCCCAAAGCTGGACTCTCTCCATCCTTCAAGGCGTAGCACTAGAAGGCATCACATCCCTGTGCAATCAATCTACCTGCTCGTACGGCGCTGATGACAAAACACGTCTTCCCAAGGTCCCAAACCCGTAAGACCTCAATCTGACAAACCTTGGTAGAGACTGTAACAATCTTTCTAACCACATCTAGATCCGCATGGTTTCTACGCATCCAGTCCATACCTAATATGACTTCTTCATGCATCAATGGCATGACTAAGAAGTCAACAATCAAAACACGAGTCCCTAAACGAAGGGGACAACTACGTATCTCACGGGTACCTCTGACCCGACTACCATCAGGTAACCCTATAGTAAAGGCTATCCCCTCTACGGTAGCTAAACTTAAACGCTCAACACAACTATCAGAAATAAATGAATGTGTAGCACTAGTATCAAACAAAACTCTAACAGGTAAACCATGAAGCAAAATGGTACCTGTAGTAGCCAGTGTAGGTGGATCCTCTACACTCCTCAACTCAAAAGCTCACCCTCGGGCTCCTCTGGCATCATTGGTGCCAACATCTCTACCTCTACCTCTACTCGGTCCTGGAGCAGAACCTTGAGTAGATGGACGCTTTGGGACTCTCTGTTGTCCCTGTGTCTGCTGTTGGGGTGTCCTCTGACCACCTCCTGCTACACTGGTACGGGAAGAACCCTGCTGAGATGGAACTCCACCCTGCCTACAGAAGGCAGCTCTATAGCATGGTCTACCACAGGTAAAGCAAGTCATAACTGGTCTGGGATAATCTGGCCTCAGATGGCCAGGGTCACCACAGTTGTAACACTTTCGTCCCTTATCTGCCGCCAGTGCAGACGAGGGGTAACTCTGACGTCTCTGGTCTCGTCTAGAACCAAATGCTCCTCCAACTCCACTAGTCTTCCCAGTGCGCTGCCTCTTCTCAGACCGTTCCGTTTGAGAAGCTCTCCTCTGACTGGCTCGCTCCCTCTAAAAAGCACAAGCCCGGTCCTGATAATCAACTAGGGACTCACAATGGAATCCGCCATATATGAACGCATGCTCTCCATCAGACGACGAGAGAACATGTACACATGCTGGTCCTCAAATGGTGCAGTTGGACCTAGTAAAGCTAACTCAGTTTGGAAGCGGCGGATGGCATTTGCAATAGGCACGTCCTCAAAGCCGGCCTCCACAAAATCCTACAGCTTCTCCCTACTTAGTGAGGCAGGGCATAAATGCTCCCTAATCATGCTCCTTACGTGATCATAACTGGTGGATCTGGTCCGTACAGTCCTCCACCACTGGTGTGCAAGGTCACGGAATAGAGACTATACTAGCTCTATCCGTCTGTCCTCAAAACATCTTATAGACTCTATAGCTGAGTCCACATGCCCTATCCACACCTCAGTCTATAACCCTATCTCTCCTGAGAAGGGTGGTACTCCCTGCTGATGAAATGTCTTCAATCAAGCATCTGGTCGAGGCCCTCGGATCTCCTCCGCAGCTCGAACTGGATCCACAGCATGGGCCGGTGCAATTGGCACTTGTGTCGCTCCTTGAGATCTCTCAGAAGATCCCTCATGTACTGGTAAATCTGGGGCCCGTCTGCCAGCTCTAATATTCTCCTCAAAACTCCGGTTCTGCCATGGAGACATAGTCAGCGTCATCAGACTAAGCTCGGTGTGAATGATGTCTCCTAGATCCACCACTCCCCGTCTCTGGAACAACACTCTCCGCAACCTCCTCGTGTATCTCCTCCAGCACTGGTGGGTCAGCGGCATGAACTGGTCCCTCACCTACCACACCCGGAGGACGGGGTGGTCTACCTCTACCTCTGCCTACAGCGGCAGTAGCTCTAGTCCGATCCATTTGCGGCGTATGCACACCTAACATATGAGGCTCTATATAGGCCATAAGTATAAATATATATATATATATATATATACTTAACACATACACATAAACAATCCATAATACATATATACATAACTATACTGCAGAAATCCATAGTAAAAGTGGCGACTTCTCGTACATCTAACCCAAAACCACATTTAAAACAATAACCTTTGAAAACGTCAGACCTCATATGGGTTTTGTTTATTTTACCTATCAAACCTCATTGAAGGTAACAACTAACAAGTGCCATTGTTGTCAACCTAAGGCTCTGATACCAACTCTGTAACACCCCGAATCTGCGGGACTCGGAGTGCCACATTGGGCTAGGATCTCACAATGGATCCTGACCCTAGCCTGACAAGAAGTTCACTGGACCTTACAACATGGCACTGACAGATATAAAAACAAATACATAAAACTGCATAAATTGTACATCCAAAAAGGGAAGACAACATAGCCGAGTATAAACACAACGCCCTCACACATGAGGTAGCAAAAGATCATCCTCACGCAGGAGGGAAAGGTAAACAAACCCAAAAGCCCACAACAATCTATGTACGAGATGTCCTCGGCCTGCCACTCTGCTAGATCACCCAGCAACGTGCCTATCCTGTGGGGAATCAACAACATGGTAATAAACCATTACCTAACCATACACATATATAAAGTAATGCATAAACACAATCACAATCAAGGAAAGATAAACACATCAGCATGCTTTCACACATTTACCCATTTTATCATCTCAATATAATAGTCATTCACTCAAGTCGTATGTATATATATAAATGAAAGTATGTGACACGAGGACCAATACATCCCCGCCTTTGAGCCTACTAGCCAGCTGCACAAGTATCGGTCACACAATCCGTGTACCCTATGGGAGTGGATTGCACCCTTCCTATAAAGTCAGTCTGGCGTAACGTCACAGAACCTCCCAGACTCCACGGCGGGATGAAAGGGAAAGGTTATCACAGCCACGCATACGGGGCAATCAATAAAACATAGGTCGGTATAAACGACATCTCATGCTATCATAGCAAACATATAAATCACACACCACTCATGCAAACACACAATATAAGGATGGCAGCTAAGTAAGTCCTACGGACTTACCTCAACCTCGATCCAACTCAACCACGATCACCTCTACACTACAGGGACAATACAGCCTATAAACAAGGCATAAAGAGACATATCAATCTCCTAACAACACAAGGGTCACACCTAGACCCAAAGGGATCCATAGGATCATCCTCAACCTACTCTAATAACCTAACAAACCGCATAGGCCATACAAGGCATAAACCAAACATAACCTCAACCAAACACATCCTCACACCTCTAGCATGATCCTATACACTCACACTAGGAAAGAAGGGAACAAAGGCATCCTAAGGAAAGCCTAGAAGCACACACACACACACACACACACCTGCAGAACCAAGAATAGAACCTTGCTGATGCAGGTGGGCGCAGGGGCGGCTCAAAGGTGGCACAGGGGCAGATCCTGGCCGGCGCAGGGGCGGCTCAAAGGTAGCGCAGGGGCGGCTGGACAACAGAAGACACCACTGTTCGCTTGAAAGTGTGCGTCACAAAGTCTTAAATTTATAAAAAAAATTAAGCAAAAGGGAACCCGTAGTGTACGGATCGGCGTAGTAAAGCAAGAATTCCAGAGTATCGAACTCAGGGATTTGGGGGGAATAAATTCAGTTAATAAAGATCGTCAGGCAAATAAAAGCTTTTGTAAAGATGATAAGGAAAACAACGATTCTAAAGATCTGGGTATCCAATTGTAGCAATTGATTCAAGATATTCTAAGGATATAAGGACAAAGTCGGAATTGCAAAGGTATATATAAGGTAGGGAATTGTACGGTGAAGTTCCAAAACCCACATGTCTCACCCAAAGGCTCTCTCTATAAAGGTTGTTGAGGCTGCACTATAGAAAGGATCAAAGGATAAGAATTACTCTCAATCACCCATGCCCAAACCCAAGGGAATCAAAGATAAGCCAAAACGGTTAAGGTTTTGACACTCAAAACCGAAGTAAAGGATGTTGAGTCTCACTACTACCTAGAAAAGGTAAGCCAAGGCTAGGTTAAAACAAATCTTTAACTTTGGATCAAAGCAAAAGCAAAGGACGTACGACAGAGGAAACCATGGTCGGATCTTGAAGAACCACGGCCGTGGAACTCAAGAACAGGCCGTGGAAAGCCTCGACGACGAGGTTTCTCGCAACTCTCAAGGTCCAATTTGTTTAAGTTCAATCGATCATCATCTATGCCACAACTATCAACCGTTCACCTTAGAATCGTTAAAGGGTTTTAGCCAACAATCATCATTGTGAAATCAACAATCAAATAAGAAAGGAATAAAAGATGAAACTTTGAAACCTTAATGAAAAACACCGAAATCAATCTCAATAAAACCAAAAATCCGTTAATGTGTTCAATGAATAAGTAATAGAATAAGAATATCTCACAATACTCAAGGAACAAAGAAGAACGGGATGTCAATCCGTCTTCTATCGAAACCCTTAGATATTTCTCCAAATACGCAATCTTCAAAATGAGTCCTCTCCGAATCTTCCCTGTACGCAATATAATCTTCCTAAACAATGCTTCAAAAATGCGCTGGATGCAAGCCATTCTCAACTTCTCCCTAATGTCGGGGCTCCAAGTTTTCCCTTCAATGTTGAATGCTATCGGATATTTATAGGCATAAATCTAGGGTTTAAAGATAACACCCTAAATATTTGGGCTGAAAAGAAGTCGGGCCCGTTGGTATCAGAAAATACTCTGAGCTGCGTCAGACGGTATAAGAGAATACTTTGGCACGTCAAATGGTATCAGAAGATACTTTGGCGCGTCAGACGGTATCAGAAGATACATTGGCGCGTCCTAGCTTCCTTTTATTCTCATTTTTGTCCCGCTTCAAGGCTTGATCCATAAATATGCCATTTCTGCTCCATAATTCGCCAATTTACCTACAAATGCAATAAAACTCTGTGTAGACCTCTATTCTTGCAAAGTAGGTCAATATAACCATAAATGTCATGAATGTATGTCTATGCATGCAGAATAAAGGGAAAATCTACATAAATACATGCCTAAATATAGGTCATAATTCATGTCATCAAATTACCCCATACTTGCCTCTTGCTTGTCCCCAAGCAAGGTTCAAACTTAAGATGATATGAATTATGAATATGCAAAAATAAAGAAAAACCACAATATTTTGGTTGTGTTTCTATTCATAGATCACCCTCAAAGATTCGCTACATAGCTAATAACAATCATCATATGGTCAAAAGGAATTACATCATGGAAAGGATAATCACACTTTGCAAGAAAAACATAACATGCATCATAACTTGCAATATATCGAAATCAATCATGAGGAATCCAATTTAGACCACAAAGCCAAACAACATACTCAAAGATCTTAAGGTCTTTCAGGTAAAGGTCAAGAAATGTGAATGCGTGGGATTTTCATAAGGTAATGTGGTGCAAAAATCCGGGAAAAAGGAACAACACAACACAACTTTTTCTTTAACAACTTAAGCAACCACCATTGAGAGCTTTGCTCTCCCTTTTCAGCACAAAATTCTTTTTCGACTTTACTTTTTTTTGGAAGTATGGACAGCGGTGCACAAAAACCGAAGCCTAGGAGATTGGCATTTCTCAATTTCGAGATGCCTCAAACCCTTGATGCAAATACCATAATACGTTAGGAATATCGCTCAATCCGACTTTGGCAAGACACAAACACCCGGCTATGTGAATGGTGCCGATTTACTCATCATCATGATTGACTTCCCCAAACATATTTTCTATACTTTGAATGCATAATTTTTTTTCTTTCATGGCCTTCTCACATCAAACATGCCAAAATTACACTTTTCCTAGTTCCCGGATAGATAAAGGAGGCAAAAATTTCATTGAGGGGCTAAATGAATAAAGAAGAAGCAAGAAAAATCGAGGTGCCTTAATCAATTCATAAAGAAGTGCAAGAACTTATATTGTGATTTCAACCTTCAAAACTCAACATGATTTAGAATGAAAGCAAATTATCATTCATGCATGAAATTCTAACAAAATATTCAAATCCCACATATGTCATAAATCAATTCAAGCATATCAAAATCATCATAGCTATTCCACAAAACAATATTCATCATAGAGATCATATCCATCCTAGAAGCACAAAATTTTTTAAAAAAATTCAAAATTTTTATGGGTTTTACAAAACTTTTTAATGCAATAGAGAAACGTGTGACATTAAAAGAAAGATGCAAATGTTCATGGAATAAAGCAAAGCAAGTGTATCGAGTTATTACATAAAACGAGAGTCACACCCCACCCCATACTTAACATACACATTGTCCTCAATGTTTAGGAAAAATAGAGAAAAGAATAAAAATAAGAAAACTCACTAAGGCGGTGGAGTGGCTCAAACCATCCATGGTCAATCACTGCTGAGGCGGCTGCGGTGGTGGGTAAGGGAAGAAGTCGGAGTTGAATGGTCGCCCAAACTGCTGGTGGTACAAATCACGAAGGATCTTAGCATTCTCTTGGCGCTCTTCATCTCGCTCATCCTAGCGAGTCTCTAGGTCATCCATCCTCCGTGTAATATCACTCGCCCATCCCGGCTGCTATGTATACCAAGCAGGAGGCTGTTGTGTCCACTCCGGGGGTTGTTGGGTCCATGCAGGAGGAGTCGCTGCCCATACTGGTGGCTGTTGCGTCCAAGGTGGAGGAGCTCCCATCCAAGCCGACTGTTGGCCGTACCAAGCAGGTGGACTCTCCATCCATGTGGGGCGCTCGTTGACGCTAGCTCGGCGACTAGAAGAAGAAGCGGAAGGCCGCTGTTGGTAAGTGAATCTCCTAGGTGGCTCCGGGAAATCAGTTGGCTGCTCCGGGAATGCTCCAAAATCCTGCTCATCCCCTCCTACATCCGGAAAGTCACCTCCTTCCATCTCCTCATATTCATCAACTGTAGCTGCAACTGGAACCTCATCGGGAATGTAAGGGGGTGCTCCTAACTTGTTAGCATGCATAGGAACAAAAGTATTATTCCAATTTTGTCGGCTAAGTATAAGATAATACTCCGGGTGCCATGGAATGCCTCTACCACCTCTATCTTCCCAAGGCATGGATGCAATAGGTGAACCTCGATGGCGATGGATCAAGAGTCCTCTAGTCATGAGACTATTGAGCCCCAATGGTCTCGCAGCGACTGGCCTCGTACAAGCAGAATAGTCAACCTCTAGTTGGTTTGCAATGTGCGTAACCAAACCTCCACAGCCTATATTTCCTGCTGATTTGTTCTTCACTTTGCTAAGAGTGGAGGCCAGCATGGTTGCACAATCCGGAGAGTGGCCGGAAGTCATGCAATACAAGATAAAAAGCTCATCGGTTTTGATATTTTGAGGGGTCTCGGTTCTCGGGAATAAGCATTCGGAGAGGATCCTATGGGCTATCTTAATATCTAGGTGGTAGATGAGCTTTGCCTTTGAATCGGCCGGTTGCCAACGGTCCTCATGACCGACAATCATAGCTATTTCCTTCCAAAACTCCTTTGCCTTAGCACCTCTAGGAAACGTTCCATTGAACGGCTCGGCAAACCCAAACATCGTCCCAAACTGCACAATGGAGAGATTATAGTTGCGCTTCATTAATCTAAAAGATACCGTTCGGTTAACGGAACTATGCTCAAAGGAAGTGATGAACTCCCTAGTGATCTCCTCATACGCATCTTCCCTAATGGTAGAGAAGACAACCAAACCAGCCCTATCAAGCATCCAAGTCAAGTCCTCAACCACATTCAATTCCTGAAGTTCCTCGATAATGATAAACTTAGGGGCTATCACTTTCCGTTCAGAAACTTTCTCCATATCGCTTATGTAACCCTCATGGATAGTGGGGACTCTACGGGTTGGTGGGAGGTTAGGAGGGGGTTGGGAAGAATATCCAGTACCCTTTTGCTTCTTAGCCCTGTTTGATTTCCTTGTTCTGAACATTTTCTCAAAAATTTCCACAAACCACGGTCTGTTCTTCAGAAACCACGGCCGTGGAAACGTACGGAAGGCCATGGAAAGCTTTGAATTCAACCAAAACTCAGCAAAATCACAACAAACTCAACAACAACAGCCCTAAACTAATTCTAAGTCCAATTCCGTCCAGTTCTCCTAAAAATTTGCAAGAAAAACGAGCAAAATCAACCAAGGAGAGGATAGAGAGAAAACCTAGGTTTTGGATTTGGGAAAATACAAATTCACTTCCGATTGTTGATTGTTCGTGCAGTTTGTTATTGTAATCTTGTGTAGAATTTGATTTTCTTCACAATGTGTCGAAGAATCGCTTGAATCGGTTACCGAACGAAGAATCACGAGGGAGAGGGCTCTTCGGCGTGGTTTTGGGCGTGGAAGTGGTGAAGATTGTGAGAAATTTGTGAAGAAGAAGAACTTATATAGGGCCGTAAAAATTTGGAAAACCACGGCCTATCGGGGTGTTTCACTGCCGTAAAAATTTTGGCGATTTTATTTTCTTTAGCTACGACCTGCTTTTCCACGGCCCAATTTAGCAAACCACGACCGTGGTTTTGCCTTTCTAGCCGTGGAATCCTCTGTTCTTGCCAAAAATCGAAGTTTCGTCATTCTTTTGGCTTTCTTCACTTCTTTTGCTCGTTTCTTATCCCTGACATTCAAAAACACAAACATACCGGAAGATATCGATGAAAAGCAAACAAAAGCAACTAAACTAGACTAACCTAAGAAAGAGAACAAAAACAAAAACAAGAATGCAATACTTTGGGTTGCCTCCCAAGAAGCGCTTTGTTTTAGGTCCATAGCTAGATCATTCATTAGTGTTTAGGTGAGGACAATCAGAGCGATTTCCTCAATTTGGAGCTCCGGTGAGTACTTCTTGAGTCGTTGATCGTTCCCCTTGAAACTTCCTTACTTTTCACTCCATACTTCAACTGCACCATGGGAAAAAACACGTTTAATTATATAAGGTCCCGTCTAACGAGATTTAAGCTTACCTGGAAAAAGCCGAAGTCTAGAATTGAAGAGAAGAACAAGGTCTCCTTCTTTGAGATCCTTTGGAATGATATGCTTATCATGCCAATGCTTTGCTCTTTCTTTGTAGATCTTGGCGTTCTCATAGGCGTTCAAGCGGAGTTCTTCTAGCTCGTTAAGATCCAAGAGGTGCTTCTCGCCTTCTTCCTTCATGCTGAAGTTCAACCACATGACAACCCAATACGCCTTATGTTCTAGCACTACCGGAAGATGACAAGACTTCCTATACACAAGGTTGTATAGTGTTGTGCTGATGGGAGTCTTGTATGCCGTCTTATACACCCATAATGCGTCATCCAACTTCAATGACCAATCTTTCCTCATCTTAGACACTGTCTTCTCGAGGATTCCTTTGATTTCCCTATTTGAAATCTCCACTTGTCCACTTGTTTGCGGATGGTAGGGTGTGGCGATCTTGTGAGTCACCCCATACTTAGCTAGTAGAGCTTTAAATCGTCGGGCTATGAAATGTGAACCTCCATCACTAATGATGGTTTGTGGTGTCCCAAACCTTGGGGAAATAGTTCTATTAAAGAACTTGGCAACCACCATCGCATCGTTAGTTGGAGAGGCAATAGCTTCAACCCATCGCGGCGTCCTGCCTCGGTCAAGGGTCTGGTCAATGCAGAATCTGAGCTTGTAACTCAGCCATATATGCTTCAATCTCTGCAGCTCGGGTGCAATTTTCCTCCCTTTTGCGCTGCAGTTCTTCCCTATTGAGGCGCAACTGTTCCATCACCTCCTTCAATTCGGCCTCAAGATCGCAATTATCTTGGTTGACAATTTTCGCTTCTTTCAAGCGTCTTTTATATGTCTTTTCTGGTTCGGGATCGTAAGGAACGATTTCCTTCCAAGCACGGGTTCTTCGCATAAACCTAAAAAGAAGAACCTGCGAAAGTCACTCAAGTAGAGTGGTTAGTAGCAACAGGGGCAATAGCCCCGAAAGACACCCGTAACCGGCTCGGTCTAGACCAAGTCCCCGGCAACGGCGCCAAAAACTTGTTCGCTCCAAATGGTGTGTGCAAGCTTTAAATTTATAACCCAAGAAGTATGCTTAAAACAAGGATGCAAACCCGCAGTGTACGGATCAATTATAGTAAAAGCAAGAATTCCGGGGTGTCGATCTCAGGGACTTAGGTAAAACAAAGTAAGTACAGGTTGTCAATATTGCAACTAACCAGAAAAGCGATTAAAACAATCAAAGATGATAATAAGGTCAATTAATGGAAATATGCAAATTCTAGGGATTAAAGCATCTAGTTGTGGTTCCAACTCAAGATCTTCTCAAGATAAGCGGACAAAGCTGAGGTTTTGCAAAGGGAAGGTATTACTAAAGTGGAATAGATCACCGGGTAAGTCTCACTACTCAAAATCCCAAGCCAAAGAACCTATTATTGGGTAAGTCTCAAGGTACTAAGGAAAGGAATTATAATCTCAAACCAACACACCAACTAAGGGAATAGAATCAACCTTTACCGGGTAAGTCTAAGGCTAACTCACAAAGATGGGATGAAGGCACACTCAAACCCTAATAAAGGATAAACCTTTAGGATAAAGACTCGAGCTTTCAGGGTCCTAATGGGATTAAGATTATTCTATCATTGTTTTTCCCACAACCTTCAGCCAATCACCCTAGAATCGCACAAAGAAATTAGCCACTCATCATCATGAAAGCAATAATCAAATATAAGGGAAGAGAATGAATATTTGAACAAATAAACTTTAAGAACAAGGCTTCAATAACTGAATCAAATATCAAACAAATCAGCGTTCCTTGTATTACAAATCCAACAAGACAAATCAATAAGAAGGGAATCTAAGAAAGTCTTACAAATCCCCTTAAAAAGCTATCTCAAAGCTATCAATCCTTCCTTCAATCTTCAAACTTCCTTCAAAGCTTCCTTTAAGATTCCAGAAAATCCCTTAATTGTTGGATGCTCTCAGCCTCTTAGCATGGTTGAACTTGTGGAAAATCCAACCCTTTATATAGGAGAATTATCTTCCAAAGATAAAATATCTTAAAACGATAATTTCGTAATAAAATATATCCATATCTCTAAAATAGATCTCTAAAATATATGATCTTCCTTCCAGAAATCCAGCCCAAAAATATAAGATCTTCCTTTCCAAAAATAAAAGATGTCATCCAAATAAAATATATCTCACCGCGTCCAGGGTGTTCGCCTTGGTCGGGGCGCTCCTCTAGATCACCTCGGTCGAGGTGACTCCGTGGTCAACCGAGGTGTATCTCAGCTGAAGGTGAAATCTCTCAAATCTAGTCCAAAGTAAATCTTCTTTGTTAAGTCCATGCTTTCTGAGCTCTCTTTTAAGCTCCAGAATGTACCTCCAATGACTCCTTTGCTCCTTAGCTCCATTTTAGTACAAAACGTGCCATTTTACCTACGATTACAACGAAACTTGGTGTAGACCTCGATTCCCGCAAAGGTAGATGAAACGGAAATATAATTACATAATATACATTCAAACTTGCAGATTACTGAAGATAAAACGTCTAAACAGGTCCCAAAATATAGACTATAATTCATGCTATCTAAATACCCCATACTTGTCCCTTGCTTGTCCCCAAGCAAGTTCCAAATCTTAAGTACACGATAGAATGGATTATAAGTCATACAGATCAATGAAAAGTATTTCAAAACATTTTAGTGGTGTGCTCCGCTCATAGATCACTCTAAGAGAATGCTTCATGGAGTTTTAAAATCAAAACATGCTCAAAACATTTTATAAATATAAGAAAGTTGTTCATCTTTGCATAAAATCATAGAATGCATAATAGATCATAATTATCGAAATTAATCATGTATAATCCAGTTTAAATCACCAAGTCAATCAACAAGCTCGAGGTCTCAAGGTCTTTTCAAAAGAAGGTCAAGAAACGTGTGAGGGTGGGATGTATATAGGGAATGTGGTGCTAGAATCCGGGAAAAGGATCTTGCTTTACTTCCTTTGAACTTCAACATCTTCCACCAATAAGCTTTGCTCATTTTAGTTTTTTACTTTTTGGGTTGCATGGACAGAGGTGCACAATAAACGATGCCTAGGATATTAGCAATCATCAATTTCTTGAGATGCATCAAACCCTTGATGCACATACCATGACCCGTTAGGAATATCGCTCAATCCGACTTTGGCAAGACACAAACACCCGACTATGTGAATGGTGCCGAGTTACTCATCATCATGATTGACTTCCCCAACCTATTTGTTTCTTTCTAACTTTCAGCCAACATCTCAACTTTTCTTTCACTTGCTTTTCACTTGCTTGCTTCCAAATTCCCGGATAGCTAAAGGGAGGCAAATATGTATATGAGGGGCTAAGCATGATCAAGAAGAAGAAGAGAAGAGAATGAATTGCCTTGGTCTTTCCAGGAAGAAAGTTTGAGAACTCATCATGTGGTGTCAACCTTCAAATTCAACATAATTTGGATAAAAACAAAGTATTAAACATGCCAAAATTTCAAACAAAGCATTAAGCAACTTAAACATATCATAAAACCTTTCAAACATATACAGATTTCAAAACCAGTCTGCAAACAAAATCTTCACTGAGGCCATATCCAAATAAGAAGCACAAAAATCGTTTCGAAAACTGTCTCAGTTACACCACCTCGGTCAAGATATTCTAAGTCAACCGAGGTGCTACACCTCGATTGGTCAGAATCACTTCGGTCGAAGTCATAAAAAAAAATTTCTTTAACCAGTTTTTGACGTTTTTCTCATTCAAATAATCTGTATGCATGCATGTAGCCTCAGATAAACACATAGAGCAAGATAAAACAGTAATATCCGGTAGAGTCATACAAGCATACACATAAGTCATATAAATACATCCAAATACCCCATACTTGGGACACATTGTCCCAATGGGTCGAAATAAGTCTAAAAGAAGTGTACTCACCGGACATAAGCTGAGCTGCATAATAAATAAATAAAAGAAATCCCTGCAAGCTCTAGTCCTGATCTGCTGGTGGTGGTGGATATGGCATGTACGGATGCTGGGATGGGTCAAAAGGATAGCCCATCATGTGCTGGAACTGGATCTCCATCATCCAGCACTAATAGTGCTGGCTCTCCAGCATCTGGTGTGTCCGAGTCTCCATCTCTCGGCGCTGGTCATCAAGGCGCTCACCGATATAACCTGTAAGAGAGGCGTAGGAGTCGATCATCTGATCGGTGAGGTCATCGATCCTCTGATGTGCTGCCGTATCTCTAAATCTGCGGACACTGCGCCTAGCAGGACATGGTGGTGGTGCAGCTGCCTCCTCCTCAGTCTCCTCGTCGTCCAGATCGCCGACTAGCACACTGGGACCGGTTGTATCCATCCCTGTCTCCATGGCAGCACCGTCATCGTCCTCCTCATCCTCATCCTCCTGCACCGCAGCTGCTGCGTCTCTAGCTTCCTCAATGTAAGGTATCCACGCAGTGGACCAGTACTGAGGGTCGTAGACCGAAAACTGAGACGACCACCTAATACCCTGAGGTAAAGTCTGCTCCCAAGGCATCACCACATATGGCGTAGTAAGTCAACGAGGCACCAAAATCCTCTTGGTGATCATTTCCTGCAGCTCTAGCGGCTTGACAGCCACCACTAGTGTACATGCACTCAGATCTAGCCCCATCACTGTAGCTATATGGGTCCCTAAGCCGCCGCAACAGATGTCTCCTCTCCCCATTGCCTTGATCCGGTGCAGATCCTCAGCTAGCAAGGCACCGAAATCAGGCACACCCCAAGTAACCATGAAAAATAAACTCAAAAGCTCCCCCTGTCTAACCTTCTGGGGCGTCTCAGTACGCTCCAGAAGTGTCTCGCTAAATATCCTGTGGGCGAGTCTAAAAGCGAGGTGGAAGATGATCCGTTCCGTGGAGTCTCCAGGTCTCCACCTATCAGCATGCTCAACTACGTGAGCTATCTGTCCCTAGAACTGTCGAGCTACATCTCGAGAAGGGAAATCAGTAACTGTCGGGGTCGGGAAGCCGAAGACCTCTCTCCACTAGTCCATCGGTACTAAATAATTCCGGTTCAGCAACCGGTACTTGATGACTTGCTCCATAGGCAGGTGAGTCACAGAACTCACAAACTCTAGTGTAGGCTGGAGGTAGGTCGGAGCTCTAATCTCCATAAACTACTCCAGCCCTACCATCGAGACCATCAGTCTCAAATCCTCCGTAACATATAAGCAATCAAAGGCGGAGATGTCCAAAAACCGCGGCACAACCACAGGGCGCGTACAGATGCGGTCGTAGTCGGCTTGGTGACGCTCATGTATAACCGGTATAGAAGGCCGAGAAGAAGAAGAAGAAGGAGAAGATCCATCTCTCAAGACAAGTTGGCGATCTGACCTGGAACTCATTCTCTCTCTCTTTGTCTGACAGGTCACCTCGGTTGCTTGTCAGAGCTCAAGAATCACCTCGGCCGAGGCGCAGGTCGACTGGACCGAGGTGTGAAGCTGTTCGACTTCAACTCTCTGAAATTCAGTTCTTTTCCCCCGATTTCACTACAAATTGTTCCTAAGGGGTACTTAATCCTTTTTCAGCAGAGATCTATGGCAACCAAAGCCACTAAATTCCGAAATCAGTAACAGAAGGAAAAGCTAGGGTTTCGACTATTTTACCCCGGATTCGGTTGATTTGAGGCGTTCTTGTTGCAGATTGTTGCTTGCAATCGGTTCCTCTAGCCTTTCCTCGCAGAATGGGAGCAAGAATCGTGGAAAACGATCGAGAAACGAGGAAAATGAGATGGAGTGCACCGCGGTTGAGGGGTGAGTTAGGAGGGAAGAGAGAGAATTCGTTTCCCTTTTTATACCCCTCGCCGATTTTGCTGTCATCTCGGTCGAGGTGGTCCCGACTGGACCGAGGTGACTGGACCGAGGTGGAATTTTGTCAGCCCTAGTCGTCTCGGTTGCTCAAGAATCATCTCGGTCGAGGTGTTGGGACAGCAACCGAGATGTGTCTCATTCAAATTCGGTCTTCTCAATTTCTCAAACTTATGTCCTTCCAGTGTTGTTCCTGAGTTGTATTCCTTCCTTAGAGAGTACCTGGTTTTTGTCTAGGACGCCAAAAACAAACAAAACAAAGCAAAAGCAAACTATCTAAAGCTAGACTAGAAAAGGGAAAAGAAAGCAATACCTTGGGTTGCCTCCCAAGAAGCGCTTGGTTTAAGGTCGCTAGCTGGACCGTATGGCATCCCTAAACATGCTGGAAGGTGTCCTCACCCCATACTTCATCTTCATCGTGGGGTGAGATAAAGAAGTCTATCAAACGTTCCAGTAAGTGCAAGTGCTCATCGGGGAATGAATCGTCTATGGGTAGTTCGTCCTTCTCGCGTGAAGAGGGAGGTAGCCGGATGAGGTGATCCGCAACAGAATTTTCGGATCCCTTCTTATCGCGGATCTCTAGGTCAAACTCTTGAAGCAAGAGAATCCATCGAATAAGACGTGGCTTGGCATCCTTCTTAGCAAGCAAGTAACGAATAGCTGCATAGTCAGTGTAAACAATTACTTTCGCTCCTACTAAGTAAGAACAAAATTTTTCAAAAGCATATACAACCGCCAATAGCTCTTTTTTGGTGGTGGCGTAGTTCCGCTGGGCTTCATCTAGCGTCTTGCTAGCATAGTAAATGGCGTTGGTCCGGCCATCTTTCTTTTGTCCAAGCACCGCTCCAACCGTCACATCACTAGCATCACACATGATCTCAAAGGGAAAGGTCCAATCTGGAGGCTGGATAATGGTAGCGGAGATCAACGCTTCCTTAATCCTATAAAATGCATCAAGACATTCCTGCGAAAACTCAAAAACAACATCCTTATTCAAGAGTTTAGTTAGTGGTTTAGAAAGCTTCGAGAAGTCCTTGATTAATCTTCTATAGAAACCTGCATGCCCGAAAAAACTCCGTACACCCTTAACAGAACAAGGGGAAGGAAGTTTCTCAATAGTCTCGATCTTAGCTCGATCGACTTCAATACCTCGGTTGGAAACGAGGTGTCCTAGCACAATGCCTTCATTAACCATAAAATGACACTTCTCCCAATTCAAAACGAGATTAGTGTCTTCACATATTTGTAGCACTAGAGAAAGGTTAGATAGGCAATCATCAAAAGAGGAACCATATACTGAAAAATCATCCATAAATACCTCCATGATCTCCTCTATGTACTCGGAAAAGATAGCCAACTTGCATCGCTGAAAGGTAGTGGGTGCATTACACAATCCAAATGGCATCCTCCTATAAGTGAATGTCCCCCATGGACAAGTGAAAGTGGTCTTCTCTTGATCATCCGGATGGATAGGAATCTGAAAGAAGCCACTATAACCATCCAAATAGCAAAAATGTGAATGCTAGGCTAACCGTTCGAGCATTTGATCGATGAAGGGAAGTGGAAAATGGTCCTTCCGTGTGGCCCGTTCAGCTTCCTATAATCGATGCAGACCCTCCAGCCCGTGACGGTCCAAGTTGGGATTAACTCGTTCTTATTTGTCACAACGGTCATCCCTCCTTTCTTCGGAACTACATGCACTGGGCTCACCCATTTGCTGTCCGAGATAGGAAATATGATACCTGCACCCAACAACTGAAGAATTTCTTTTTTCACAACCTCTTTCATGATCGGATTTAACCGTCTTTGAGGTTACCCTGAAGTCTTATGATCATCCTCCATTAGAATTCTATGCATGTAGAAAGAAGGCTTAATGCCAATAAGATCATCAATAGTATAACCCAAAGACTTTCGATGCTTTCTCAAGACATTCATCAGTTTAGATAATTCAGATTCGGAGAGGGAAGCACTAACGATGACGGGATAAGTAGAATCCGGTCCAAGGAAAACATACCTCAAGTGACTAGGAAGCGGTTTAAGCTCCACAACTGAGGATGCTTTCTGAGGGGGATTCTTGCTTCCTTCTTCCACTGAAGTAGACTTAGATCGAAGAACTGGACTCTCAGAAGTCTCAGTTGACATCGTCTCGCTTTCGACCTCGGTCGAGGTCCAGAGAGGGTGACCAAGATGTTCTTCAGTCAAGAACACCTCGCTTGGTCCAGAAAGTGCCTCGGTCGAGGTACTGCAGCTGGGACCGAAACTGGAGATCTTCTTCTCCTGGATTAGTTTTTCAATCTTAGCTCCTGGATCTTCTTCCAATGCCGTTAAGTTCCGTATATCTGCATCACAAGAAGCATCTATACCTTCCTCCATTAAGCTAAAACTAATAACTCTCTCAAGTGGATCATTAATAAGGATAGAGCTCACCAATTCTCTTGATTCTTCTTCATCATAGATGTTGAAGATATCATCTCCCAGCGGCTCTCCTTTCATTGCCGCAAGCAATGCAAACTCAACCGGGACGTCTTCCAAAATGCCCACGGGATGGGTAATGGAGCGGTCCGCCATGTATAACCTTATCTTCACCGGCTTGGGCTCTCCAAGCTCGATCTTCACACATAGCTCCAGCGGGATGATGCTCACGCTGGCACCTAGATCACACAACGCCTCACAAGTGACATCCCCAACTTGGATAGGAATGCAAAATGAGCCGGGATCTCTTAACTTGGGTGGCATCTTCTCCTTCATGATTTGAATGAGCTCCGAGGATTTAGATGTCATCCTTACTTCACCAAAGTCTTCCAACTTCCTCTTCCTTGATAGAATTTCTTTCAAAAAATTCCCATAGGCGGGCATCCCTAGAATAGCATCAAGGAAAGGGATATTAATATGTAGTTTATTCATCAAGTCAAGGAACATACCAAAGTGCTTGTCTAGATGTGCTCTGGCTCTTGACTAGGGGAATGGAAGTGGTGGTTTATAAGCAGGAGGTCGAACATAAACTTCAGATTTCCCCTCCGCTTTTTGAGGCTCCACCTCGGTTGGTACCTCGGCCGAAGTGTTCTTCGTCTGTACCGGGACCGAGGTGTTCTTCACTAGCATCGACCGAGGCACTGGATATGCAGTTTTCAGTCCACTTCTCGTCGTTATTGCCATGGTCTGTCCCTTGGGGTTGCTCTCTGTTCTTGCTGGGAGCTTCCCTGGGTCTCTTGGCGCTTCATTCTCCTTATTAAAGAATTATTGTTCTAAGGCTTTTTGTGCCTTCGAAAATGAAGTCATGGACGTCTCCATAGCATTGAGCTTGATCAAGATAGCCTCCAGCACTGCATCTTTCTTTTCTGGCTGGGACGAGCTTAATTCAGGCTCCTGGCTCTTCAATGGAGTAGAAGAAGAAGAAGAAGAGAGGAAAGGATTAGAAGAGTTGTTTGAATTGGAGTTAGAGTAAGTGTTACCCGAATTTTGATTGTTTGGCCTCCAATTATTGTTGTTGGATCCTCTATTCTTGTTGTAGTTGTTATTCCGGAAAACATTGTTGTTGTTCCGGTAACCATTGTTGTTCCTTGAGCCTTTATATCCTTCCTCTTCTTTCTTGGTGTGAGCAACCAAAAGTTCCTTCAATTGCTTCACATCATTCGTGAGGGAGGCGAGTTGATTATCATTTGATGGAGCTTCTTGGAAATTAACTCTCTTAACTCCATTTTCAGCTCCTTGGTGCGAGTACTTCTCCATGTGCATAGCTTGTTTTTCAATGAATTCCCAAGCTTCATCAATCGGCATGTCCATGAATGTGCCGGCGGATAGTAGTTGAAGGCTGAATTGAGTAGCTCCATCCAATTCCTTGAAGTAAATCTCCAACAACTCTATCTTTGGAATCCCATGATGTGGGCAATCCAAGAGAACATCTTTAAATCTTTCCCATGACTTGGACAAACTCTCCTTGTCCTTCATGATAAATGCGTTGATCTTCCCTCTCATTTCAGCGGTTTTGGAGGGGGGAAAGAATTTCGTCAAGAACTCCGTCGTCATCTCCTCCCAAGTGTTGATCTTTCCGGGAGGAAGAGACTGGTACCAAGTAAGCGCCCTGTCCTTCAAAGAAAAGTAAAAAGGCCTGAACTTGTAATTATTATTTTCCACTCTTGAGGGTTTTAAGGTCTCCATCAAGATCTCATAGTTTTGTAAAAGTTGGTGCAGAGATTCCCTTTCTAGACCTCTAAACAGGCATTGGCGGATCATGGAAAGAACTTGCGGTCGAAGTTCATAATCATGCTCTGCTAGATCTCCTAGGTTGACTCCTGGATGCCTTAGTTGTTGGTTTGGGTTCATCCTCTGCCCTAGGGTCTGTGGAATACTTGCAAAAATAACATCTCGGACTGGCATCCGAGGTGGAAGTATCTCGGCCACGGAAACTGGAGCGGCGTCCTGCCTCGGTCAAGGGTCTGGTCGATGCAGAATCTGAGCTCGTAACTCAGCCATATCTGCTTCAATCTCTGCAGCTCCGGTGCAATTTTCCTCCCTTTCACGCTGCAGTTCTTCCCTCTTGAGGCGCAGCTGTTCCATCGCCTCCTTCAATTCGGCCTGAAGATCGCAATTGTCTTGGTTGGCAATTTTCGCTTCTTTCAAGCATCTCTTATATGTCTTTTCTGGTTCGGGATCGTAAGGAACGATTTCCTTCCCAGCACGGGTTCTTCGCATAAACCTAAAAAGAAGAACCTGCGAAAGTCACTCAAGTAGAGTGGTTAGTAGCAACAGGGGCAATAGCCCCGAAAGACACCCGTAACCGGCTCGGTCTAGACCAAGTCCCCGGCAACGGCGCCAAAAACTCGTTCGCTCCAAATGGTGTGTGCAAGCTTTAAATTTATAACCCAAGAAGTATGCTTAAAACAAGGATGCAAACCTGCAGCGTACGGATCAATTATAGTAAAAGCAAGAATTCCGGGGTGTCGATCTCAGGGACTTAGATAAAACAAAGCAAGTACAGGGTATCAATATTGAAACTAACCACAAAAGCGATCAAACCAATCAAAGATGATAATAAAGTCAATTACTGGAAATATGCAAATTCTAGGGATTAAAGCATCTAGTTGTGGTTCCAACTCAAGATCTCAAGATAAGCGGACAAAGCTGAGGTTTTGCAAAGGGAAGGTGTTACTAAAGTGGAATAGATCACCGGGTAAGTCTCACTACTCAAAATCCCAAGCCAAAGAACCTATTACCGGGTAAGTCTCAAGGTACTAAGGAAAGGAATTATAATCTCAAACCAACACACCAACTAAGGGAATAGAATCAACCTTTACCGGGTAAGTCTCAGGCTAACTCACAAAGATGGGATGAAGGCACACTCAAACCCTAATAAAGGATAAACCTTTATTACCTACACTTATGATCATGGGTAAACAAACAAAGGAATTACCGGGTAAGTCTCATCCTAGGCTTGCATTGAACCAGGAAAGGTATAATAAGAATAGGATTTCGAAAACTCTAACACTTAACTCTCAGTTTCGGATTAGATAAGTCACCTCGGTCAGTTAAGTTCCACCCCGGCCGAGATGTTCATCGACTGAACGAGATATTCTAGGGTTAAGGATAAAGACTCGAGCTTTCAGGGTCCTACTGGGATTAAGATTATTCTATCATTGTTTTTCCCACAACCTTCAGCCAATCACCCTAGAATCGCACAAAGAAATTAGCCACTCATCATCATGAAAGCAATAATCAAATATAAGGGAAGAGAATGAATATTTGAACAAATAAACTTTAAGAACAAGGCTTCAATAACTGAATCAAATATCAAACAAATCAGCGTTCCTCGGATTACAAATCCAACAAGACAAATCAACAAGAAGGGAATCTAAGAAAGTCTTAAAAATCCCCTTAAAAAGCTATCTCAAAGCTATCAATCCTTCCTTCAATCTTCAAACTTCCTTCAAAGCTTCCTTTAAGATTCCAGAAAATCCCTTAATTGCTGGATGCTCTCAGCCTCTTAGCATGGTTGAACTTGTGGAAAATCCAACCCTTTATATAGGAGAATTATCTTCCAAAGATAAAATATCTGAAAAAGATAATTTCCTAATAAAATATATCCATATCTCTAAAATAGATCTCTAAAATATATGATCTTCCTTCCAGAAATCCAGCCCAAAAATATAAGATCTCCCTTTCCAAAAATAAAAGATCTCATCCAAATAAAATATATCTCGCCGCGTCCAGGGTGTTCGCCTCGGTCGGGCCGCTCCTCTAGATCACCTCGGTCGAGGTGACTTTGTTGTCAACCGAGGTGTATCTCAGCTGAAGGTGAAATCTCTCAAATCTGGTCCAAAGTAAATCTTCTTTGTTAAGTCCATGCTTCCTGAGCTCCTCTTTTAAGCTCCAGAATGTACCTCCAATGACTCCTTTACTCCTTAGCTCCATTTTAGTACAAAACGTGCCATTTTACCTACGATTACAACAAAACTTGGTGTAGACCTCGATTCCCGTAAAGGTGGATGAAACGGAAATATAATCACATGATATACATTTAAACATGCAGATTACTGAACATAAAACGTCTAAACAGGTCCCAAAATATAGACTATAATTCATGCTATCAAAATACCCCATACTTGTCCCTTGCTTGTCCCCAAGCAAGTTCCAAATCTTAAGTACACGATAGAATGGATTATAAGTCATACAGATCAATGAAAAGTATTTCAAAACATTTTAGTGGTGTGCTCCGCTCATAGATCACTCTAAGAGAATGCTTCATGGAATTTTAAAATCAAAACATGCTCAAAACATTTTATAAATATAAGAAAGTTGTTCATCTTTGCATAAAATCATAGAATGCATAATAGATCATAATTATCGAAATTAATCATGTATAATCCAGTTTAAACCACCAAGTCAATCAACAAGCTCGAGGTCTCAAGGTCTTTTCAAAAGAAGGTCAAGAAACGTGTGAGGGTGGGATGCATATAGGGAATGTGGTGCTAGAATCCGGGAAAATGATCTTACTTCACTTCCTTTGAACTTCAACATCTTCCACCAATAAGCTTTTCTTATTTTACTGTTTTACTCTTTTGGATGCATGGACAGAGGTGCACAATAACCGAAGCCTAGGAGATTAGCAATCATCAATTTCTTGAGATGCATCAAACCCTTGATGCACATACCATGACCCGTTAGGAATATCGCTCAATCTGACTTTGGCAAGACACAAACACCCGACTATGTGAATGGTGTTGAGTTACTCATCATCATGATTGACATCCCACTTCGGCTTCATTGTCTCCATACGAATTTCGAAATTTTGTAGATGTTGGTGTGGAGATTCAGCATACGTTCCACCAAACTGACTTTGACGGACCATGGTGATAACTTGCGGGCTAAACCCGAATTTGTGGGCGTCTTGACCTCCAAAATTCACGCCCAAATAGCGTGGTTGTTGAATTGGGTCCATCCGTTTCCCCAGAGTTCGTGGTTCATTCACGACATCAACAACTCTCAAATCTCTAGCGGGAATGCGAGTATCAACATATGCTCGAGGATTATCACGGGCTGGCGGGTTTAATGGTGGAATATCCTCTAGCTCCGGCATGTCATCATCATCGGATGAATCTGCTCTAGATGATCTAGCTTTCCTACTCCCGGTGCCTTTATCTAACTGCATTTGTAGAACCATCGCTCTAAGCTCATCCATTTGAGCTTGATACCGCTCTCTATCAGCACGAGCAACAACTTGCTCCTCAAGACATAGCCTTTCACTTGTATTCTATTGAGCTCTAGTCTCATCCAACTCTTGTTTGTTGTTCTTTTCGTTGTGTTCAGCCATCCTTTTCTCCCTTAACTTTTTCTTCAAATTTTTCTCAGGTTCGGGATCAAAAGGAACGAGGTCTCTCGCTGATCTGGACCTTCGCATACACCTAAAAATTCTGCATAATCACTCAGATAGATAGGTCAAATAACAAGAGCAAAGCTCTCAAGCTCGACAACCGAGAGCCAAATTTGGCCTAATCCAATCCCCCGACAACGGTGCCAAAAACTTGTTCGCTCGAAAGTGTGCGTCAGAAAGTCTTAAATTTACAAAACTAAAATTAAGAAAAAGCGAACCCGCAGTGTACGGATCGGCGTAGTAAAGCAAGAATTCCAAAGTATCAAACTCATGGATTTGGGGGGAACAAATTCATTTTATAAAGATCGACAGCAAATAAAAGCTTTTATAAAGATGATAAGGAAAACAACGATTCTAAAGATCTGGGTATCCAATTGTGGTAATTGATTCAAGATATTCTAAGGATATAAGGACAAAGTCGGAATTGCAAAGGTATATCTAAGGTAGGGAATTGTACGGTGAAGTTTCAAAACCCACATGTCTCACCCAAAGGCTCTCTCTATAAAGGTTGTTGAAGCTGTAGTATAGAAATGATCAAAGGATAAGAATTACTCTCAAACACCCATGTCCAAACCCAAGGGAATCAAAGATAAGCCAAAACGGTTAAGGTTGTGACACTCGAAACAGAAGTAGAGGATGTTGAGTCTCACTACTACCTAGAAAAGGTAAGCCAAGGCAAGGTTAAAGCAAATATTTAACTTTGAATCAAAGCAAAAGCAAAGGACGTACAACAGAGGAAACCACGATCGGATCTTGAAGAATCACGGCCGTGGAACTCAAGAACATACCGTGGAAAACCTTGACGACGAGGTTTCTCGCAACTCTCAAGGTCCAATCTGTTTAAATTCAATCTATCATCATCTATGCCACAACTATCAACCCTTCACCTTAGAATCGCTAAAGGGTTTTTGCCAACAATCATCATTGTGAAATCAATAATCAAATAAGAAAGGAATAAAAGATGAAACTTTGAAACCTTAATGAAAAACACCGAAATCAATCTCAATAAAACCAAAAATCCGTTAATGTGTTCAATGAATAAGGAATAGAATAAGAATCTCTCACAATACTCAAGGCACAAGAAGAACGGGATGTCAATCCGTCTTCTATCGAAACCCTAAGATATTTCTCCAAATACACAATCTTCAAAATGCGTCCTCTCCGAATCTTCCCTGCACGCAATATAATCTTCCTAAGCAATGCTTCCAAAATGCGATGGATACAAGCCGTTCTCAACTTCTCTCCAACGTCGGGGCTCCAAGTCCGCCCTTCAATATTGTAGGCTATCAGATATTTGTAGGGATAAATCTAGGGTTTAAAAACAAAACCCTAAATATTTGGGCTGAAAAGAAGTCGAGCCCGCGGTATCAAAAAATATTGTGGGTCGTGTCAGACGGTATCAGAGAATACTTTGGCGCGTCAGACCATATCAGAAGATACTTTGGCGCGTTCTAGCTTCCTTTTATGCTCCTTTTTGTCCCGCTTCAAGGCTTGATCGATAAATATGTCATTTCTGCTCCATAATTCGCCAATTATCTACAAATGGAATAAAACTCTATGTAGACCTCTATTCTTGCAAAGTAGGTGAATATAACCATAAATGTCATGAATGTATGTCTATGCATGCAAAATAAAGGGAAAATCTACATAAATACATGCCTAAATATAGGTCATAATTCATGTCATCAACCACCTTAGCCCTTTCTTCACTTCTTCCTTCCATTCTCTACTCCTTCTTCACTCCAACAACAACATACATACAGAACATACATATGTATACATCAACACACGCCAAACATGGCTGAAACATGATCCAAGCCTAAGGAAACTAAGCTAAGCTAAGGAAAGAGAAGAAAGGAAGAAAAAAAGAAGAAAGAAAGAAGAGAAGCCATGGAAGCTTACCAACCAAGCTCTCCAGGAGATCAGCACAACACCAACACCACCACAAGCTGGCTCATAAGGCTCAGCGACAACAACTCTCAACAACAGCAAGCAAAGCCATCAAAGATCTCTCACAAACTCAACTAAACTCAAGGAAGAATCAAGAAAGGATGATCCAAGGGAGAAGAGAGGAGAAGATGTACGTAGGAGAGAGAGATGGAGCTGAGAATGGTAAACCCTCATCAAAGGAAAGAGATGAAGGTTATAAAGGGGGTAAAAAGAGTAAAGCACGGGTCAAAGGGTCAAAGAAGACGGTTGTAGCACACGTAGCCGCAGGGGCGGACTCAGTGAGCCGCAGGGGCGGCCCAAGCAAACCGCAGGGGCGCCTCCAGGGTCACGCAGGGGCGGTCTAGGCACAATCCTGGCCCTCTACCCACTTTATATAAAACTCAGCAACTAGGCTCTTACAAACGTAGGCGCGAGGGTGGCGACATTCCAGAAGGCGTGGGTGCGGTTTTCCCAACATAGGACAAATCTTAGTGCTTTTCGACAAATATCTCAATCGATATACTCAAACCACCTCATAAATCATCAAAGGTAACCTACCCTCCTCAACACAAACACATCAAACTTCCGCAGGTTACAAATCTCACAAGAACATCCTTGTTGAATCCAAACAAGGAAAGAGAAGAAATGAAGAACAAGGAAGGGATGAAGAAGAGAGGGCTCACCACTCTCCTCTGATGGCCGAAGAAAATTCTGATGTTGCTAGCTTATTGTAACACAATCACACCTTCCTTGTCATCAACATCATCATCTTATTCAATTGGAGTAAGAACAAGGAAAAAATCATAAAAGAGAAAGAAAGAGGAATAGAAGAATGTGTACGTAAAAGAGGGAGAAAAAAGATCTGGAGAAAGTGTCTAAAACCCTTGGGAACGAAGGAAAAAAACTTAAGAAGGAAGAAAGCCAAAAATGAAGTCGGCTAAAAACACGTTCGCCTCCTCATCTATGCCGCTACCGCGGCCCGACATAGCCACACTAGCGGTGGCGCGACTACGGGTGAGGTGAAGTTCGGTCGCGGGATCACCTACAAAACATGGTTGTCACATCCGATCCCCTAGAAACTAGTTTCGTCCCAAAACTTGAATAACCTCAAATCCTCTTGGCCTCGGACGCCGAGGTATACACACTCAAACACATGGAGGTATAAACATCTTCAGCAATCTACAATCTCGACTCGTGCTAGCACATTAAGATCTAATAAGATCACACATCATAATCTAGCACTTAAAAGAAATAACACATAATATCACATAAGGACATAACAAACCAAGATAAAACTAAAAGTCTTTTATCAATCTCTAGATGCAAGCATCTCTGCATAAAACTCTTGATAGTTCCTCCTGATATTATCCTCTCTCTTCCATGTAGCCTCATCGGCTCCACGTCTAGACCATTGTATCCTCATCGTCGGAAAGTCCTTCGAACGTAAGCATCTCGTTCTCCGCTCTAGGACAGCCACTGGAAGCTCAACAAACGTGTGGTCCGGCTCAACCACCAAGTCCTTATAACTGATAATGTGCATCGGATCTGGTATATACTCCATCAACTAAGATAAATGAAAAACCGGGTGAACATCCTCTAATCTGGGTGGCAACACAAGTCGGTATGCCACCTCTCCAACTCGATCCAAAATCTCAAAATATCCGACATATCAGGGACTCAGCTTCCTGAAACTCCACCTTGATTATATATTTGTATAGGTGATGATGATGAAAGACTTAAACACAAATGGAGTTGTTTTATACACTAACAATTTATTGATTATATATCGAGTTGTTTGGTTTGGTTTGGTGGTTTGTATTGAATGTGTGCAGGTTTTGAAACGCATTTCAAAGGACCTTGGAAGGCCTTGAAATAGGATGCAAGGAAAGACAAGGAATTTAGAGTGATTAAAAGACGAAGGCCTTGAAAGCCATTTCACGGGATCAGAAGTCAAGACACGTCAAGGCTGCACGCTGAAGGAATTCAAATAACTTATCTACCAAAGCGCCAAAGAAGATCTTCTAAGATAGATATGCTCAACAAGAAGAATATGTTTTAAAGAAGATCTCAACCGACCAAGAAAGATTTGATTCTTAAAAGGATCTTGCAACGATCCTCAACCAAAAGCACGAAGATCCTCTCTCAAACGGAATTTGATATTGTCACAACAGATACGAGAAGATTATGGACCAAAGAGATCAACGTGTTTTAAGGAGATGAAGATGGTAGAAAATCCACAACGTCTACCTCATCTCAACCAAGAAGCAACTTTCATGGAAAAGAAGAATCATTGTCAAACAGTCATTTTCCCAATGGCTAGAAGACCTCTCCATAGAAGTCTATAAATGAAGATGTCGATTGAAGAACACATCAACAAGCTTACACGGAAACATCTAAAGTCTTCAAGCGATCCAAAACATCTTCAATCGATCAGACAATTTTTCTTTCTCTCTTTTACTTAAAAGTGTTATCCCCTACAGAAAGATAAAACTTGAGAGCTCCATTGGAATATCTAAAAAGTGTTATACTAGAGTGTGTGTTACTTTGCGAAGTAACTAGGCTATTATAGCAAGGTGAAGAGTTGGAGCTAGATCATAGCATTCGCTACAGTGAGAGAAGAAGAGGATTTCTTCTAGCAATATATATAGGAATCTTTGAAGCTGATAATAGATAGTTAGATCCTAAGGCTATATCCTGGGACGGAGAGTAGGCTATTTAGAGCCGAACTTCGTAAACATATCCTCGTGTCGATCTTTTACATTCCGCACTTTATCTTGTTTTATTGTGACTAACTCTGTTTGAAAGTTTACAAAGTCAAGGCCCTTGAAAGTAGTTTTAAAGCCGTTGAAATCAAAGTGTGTCACAAAGAGCTCAGATCAACATCAAGGTCTTTGAAATTGGTTTCAAAGCCTTGAGATAGGTTTTTTACGAAAAGTTCCCATACTCTATTCAACCCCCCTTCTAGAGTATCTTTTATCATTTTTTTTCACCTAACGATTCTTCACTTCCCCTTTATGCCTAATCGTCTAACGCCTCACGTTGATGACACTATCAACCAGACATGAGCTCCAACTTTGAACTCTAGAGGCCAATCCCTCTTGTCTACATACGACTTCTAGCGGCTCTGCGCGGCTAGCATCTACTCTCGAATCAATGCCACTCGGGTAATATCATCCTGTATCTGCTCAGGAGCTATATCACTGACCCTGCTCGGCTCATCCCAGCATAGAGGTGTACGACAGCTCCGCCCATACAACACCTCATACGGAGCCATCTTGGTCGATGCATTCTAGTTGTTGTTGTTGTACGAAAACTCGACCAACAGAAGTTGATCTAACAACACCTATCCTTACTTTAGCACGGAAACCCTTAATATATCCTCTAAGTTCTGTATAGTCCTCTCTGACTGACAATCTGACTGAAGATGAAAAGCCGCCGCAAAGTGAAGGCTCGTACCCAAGGTAGTGTGTACCTACTGCCAAAACCGCGAAGTGAATCATCCGTCCCTATCAGAAACAATGGTCCTCGGTACTGTTCGCTCAAAAGTGTGTGCGTCAAAGCCTTAAATTTATATCTAGAATTCAAGGCAAAGCGAACCCGCAGTGTACGGATCAGCTGTAGCAAGGTAAGAAATTCCAAAGTCGAACTCAGGGATTTGGTGAGAACAAAATCGAATTCAATTATCTAACAAAGTGCAAAAGTTTTTGTGATTAATAAAAGGGAAAATGATTCCAAGGGTTCAAGTATCCGACTGCGGCTTTCGATTCAAGACACTTCTAAAGATCAAAGGACAGAGTTTATATTGCCAAGGCTATGTGTTTCAAAGGTAGATATCATACGGTGAAGTTCCGAAACCTATTTGTCTAATCCAAAGATTCTCTCTATAAGGGTTGTTGAGGCTGCAATATAGAAAGATTTAAGGACAAGAATTACACTCAAACTAACTATCCAAAACCCCACGATGTGACTCTCCAAGGTAAAGATAGAAAGCACACTTAAAACATTAATAAAGGATGCCGAGTCTCTCTATTACCCAAATCTTGTAATCTTAATCTATTAAATGTAGAATCAAGGTTAAAGTCTCTTCATACACTCAAATAGAGGTTAAAAATGTTAAGTAAGGTTGGGATTTAGGCAAGGATTATCTTTGTTTAAGGAATAATTCAATTATAGATCGTCAGGGAAATAAATCGT
This sequence comes from Fagopyrum esculentum, assembly GCA_033239045.1. Taxonomy (NCBI): domain Eukaryota; kingdom Viridiplantae; phylum Streptophyta; class Magnoliopsida; order Caryophyllales; family Polygonaceae; genus Fagopyrum; species Fagopyrum esculentum. Next base: position 73,938,022 of record BSUD01000001.1, read on the forward strand.
GTTGTTCATAGATAAATCGGACGATTTATTCAAGAACAAGTCGATTTTCCTGTTGTCGCGAAGTTAAAATCTAAACTCTCAGGGTTCAAATGTTTGAATGAGTTCAGTCTATCATCATCTAAGCCTCAATCATCAACTATTCTCCCCAGAATCACAATGGTTTTAGCCAACCATTTTCAAAATCAAATTAAAATTAAGATTGAGTGAAATAATTAAATAAACCCGAATCTTGAATAAAAATTCAATAACTTTCAATTCTGTAAACTGATAGCATGAATTATAGTCTATATTTTGGGACCTGTTTAGACGTTTTATCTTCAATAATCTGCATGTTTGAATGTGTATTATGTGATTATATTATCGTTTCATCTACCTTTGCGGGAATCGAGGTCTACACCAAGTTTTGTTGTAATCGTAGGTAAAATGGCACGTTTTGCATCAAAATGGAGCTAAAGGAGCTAAGGAGTCATTGGAGCTACATTCAGGAGCTTAAGGAAGAATCCAGGAAGCATGGAAATGGATTAAAGATTCACTTTGGACCAGATTTGAGAGATTTCACATTCAGTTTAGAGTCACCTCGGTCAGCTACAGTACCACATCGACCGAGGTGATCTAGAGGAGCGCCCCGATCGAGGCAAACATTCTGACGCGGCGAGATATATTTTATTTGGCTAAGATCTTTTATTTTTGGAAGGAGAGATCTTATATTTTTGGGCTGGATTTCTGGAAGGAAGATCATATATTTTAGAGATCTATTTTAGAGATATGGATATATTTTATTAGGAAATTATCGTTTTAAGATATTTTATCTTTGGAAGATAATTCTCCTATATAAAGGGTTGGATTTTCCACAAGTTCAACCATGCTAAGAGGCTGAGAGCATCCAACAATTAAGGGATTTTCTCCAGAGTTTTGAAGGAAGGAAGATTGAAGATCAATTTAGGAAGGATTGATAGCTTATTATAACTTTTGTGAAGGGTTTTTGTAAGATTTTCTTAGATTCCCTTCTTATTGATTTGTCTTGTTGGATTTGTTATCCAAGGAACGCTTATTTGTTTGATATTTGATTCAGTTATTGAAGCCTTGTTCTTAAGGTTTTTGTGTTCAAATACTCATTCTCTTCCCGTATATTTGATTATTGTTTTCATGATGATGAGTGGCTAATTTCTTTGTGCGATTCTAGGGTAATTGGCTGAAGGTTGTGGGAAAAACAATAATAAAATAATCTTAAATTCCAGTAGGACCCTGAAAGCTCGAGTCTTTATCCTTAACCCTAGAACATCTCATTCAGTCGATGAACATCTCGGCCGGGGTGGAACTTGACTGACCGAGGTGACCTTTCTAATCCGAAACTGAGAGTTAAGTGTTAGAGTTTGCCAAATCCTATTCTTATTACACCTTTCCTGGTTCAATGCAAGCCTAGGATGAGACTTACCCGGTAATTCCTTTGTTTGTTTACCCATGATCATAAGTGTAGGTAATAAAGGTTTATCCTTTATTGGGGTTTGAGTGTGCCTTCATCCCATCTTTGTGAGTTAGCCTGAGACTTACCCGGTAAAGGTTGATTCTATCCCCTTAGTTGGTGTGTAGGTTTGAGATTATAGTTCCTTTCCTTGGTACCTTGAGACTTATCCGGTGATAGATTCTTTGGTTTGGGATTGTGAGTAGTGAGACTTACCCGGTGATCTATTCCACTTTAGAAACACCTTCCCTTTGCAAATTCTCAGCTTTGTCCGCTTATCTTGAGATCTTGAGTTGGAACCACAACTAGATGCTTTAATCCCTAGAATTTGCATATTTCATTTAATTGACTATATTATCATCTTTGATTGTTTTAATCGCTTTTGTGGTTAGTTGCAATATTGACTACCTATATTGGTTTTGTATCACCTAAGTCCTTGTGATCGACCCCTGGAATTCTTGCTTTTACTACGATGGATCCGTACACTGCGGGTTCGCATCCTTGTTTTAAGCATACTTCTTGGGTTATAAATTTAAAGCTTGCACACACCATTTGGAGCGAACAAGTTTTTTGGTGCCGTTGTCGGGGACTTGGTCTAGACCAAACCGGTTGCGGTTGTCTTTCGGGGTTGTTGCCCCTGTTATTACTAACCACTCTACTTGAGTGATTTTCTCATGTTCTTTTTCTTAGGTTTATGCGAAGAACCCGTGCTGCGAAGGAAATCGTTCCTTACGATCTCGAACCAGAAAAGACATATAAGAGACGCTTGAAAGAAGCAAAAATAGCCAACCAAGACAATCGCGATCTTGAGGCCGAATTGAAGGAGGCAATGGAACAACTGCGCCTCAATAGGGAAGAACTGCAGCGCGAAAGGGAGGAAAATCGCACCAGAGTTGCAGACATTGAAGCAGATATGGCTGAGTTATGAGCTCAGATTCTGCATCGACCAGATCCTCGACCGAGGCGACCCCGCTCCAGTTGCCCCGGCCGAGATACTTCCACCTCGGATGCCAGTCAGAGATGTTCTTTTTGCAGGTATTCCACATATCATAGGGCAGAGGATGGACCCTAACCAGCAAGTGAGGCGTCCAGGAGCCAACCTAGGAGATCCAGCGAAGCATGATTATGAACTTCGACCACAAGTTCTTTCCATGATTCGCCAATGCCAGTTCGGAGGGCTAGAAAGGGAATCTCCACATCAACATCTACAAAACTTCGAGATCTTGATCGAGACCTTGAAACCTTCAAGAGTGGAAAATAATAATTACAAGCTAAGGCCTTTTTACTTTTCTTTGAAAGACAGGGCGCTTACTTGGTACCAGTCTCTTCCTCCCGGAAAGACCAACACTTGGGAGGAGATGACGACGGAGTTCTTAACGAAATTCTTTCCCCCTCCAAGATAGCCGAAATGAGAGAGAAGATCAACGCATTCATCATGAAGGACAAGGAGAGTTTGTCCAAATCATGGGAGAGATTTAAAGATGTTCTTTGGATTGCCCATATCTTGGGATTCCAAGTATAGAGTTGTTGGAGATTTACTTCAAGGGATTGGATGGAGCTACCCAATTCAGCCTTCAACTACTATCCGTTGGCACATTCATGGACATGCCAATTGACGAAGGTTGGGAATTTATTGAAAAACAAGCTTTGCACATGGGAAGTACTCACACCAAGGAGCTGAAAATGGAGTTAAGAGAGTTAATTTCCAAGAAGCTCCATCAAATGATAACCAACTTACCTCCCTCAAGAATGATGTGAAGCAATTAAAGGAACTTTTGGTTGCTCGCACCAAGAAATAAGAGGAAGGATATCAAGGCTCAAGGAACAACAATGGTTACCGGAACAACAAAAACGGTTCCCGGAACAACAACTACAACAACAATAGAGGATCCAACAGCAATAATTGGAGGCCAAACAATCAAAATTCGGGTAATTCTTACTCTAACTCCAATTCAAACAACTCTTCTAATCCCTTCCTCTCTTCTTCTTCTTCTACTCCATTGAAGAGCCAGGAGCCTTGATCAAGCTCATCCCAGCCAGAAAAGAAAGATGCAGTGCTGGAGGCTATCTTGATCAAGCTCAATGCTATGGAGACATCCATGACTTCATTTTCGAAGGCACAAAAGGCCTTAGAACAACAATTCTTTAATAAGGCGAATGAAGCGCCAAGAGATCCAGGGAAGGTTCCAGCAAGGACAGAGAGCAACCCAAAGGGACATATCATGGCAATAACGACGAGAAGTGGACTAAAAATTGCAGATCCCGTGCCTCGGTCGATGTCAGTGAAGAACACCTCGGTCCAGGTACAGACGAAGAACACTTCGGCCGAGGTACCAACTGAGGTGGAGCCTCAGAGAGCGTCGGACAAAACTGAAGTTTATGTCCCACCTCCTGCATATAAACCACCACTTCCATTCCTTCAGTCAAGGGCCAGAGCACATCTAGACCAGTACTTTGGTAAGTTCCTTGACTTGATGAATAAACTGCATATTAATATCCCTTTCCTTGATGCTATTCTAGGGATGCCCGCATATGGGAAGTTCTTAAAAGAGATTCTATCAAGGAAAAGGAAGCTGGAAGACTTTGGTGAAGTAAGGATGACATCTAAATCCTCCGGGCTCATTCAAATTATGAAGGAGAAGATGCCACCCAAGTTAAGGGATCCCGGCTCGTTTTGCATTCCCATTCAAGTTGGGGATGTCACCTGTGAAGCATTATGCGATTTAGGATCCAGCGTGAGCATCATTCCGCTAGAGCTATGTGTGAGGATCGGACTTGGAGAACCCAAGCCGGTGAAGATACGATTATACATGGCGGACCGCTCCATTACCCATCCCGTGGGCATTTTGGAAGACGTTCCGGTGAAGTTAGGTAACTTCTATTTACCTATAGACTTTATCGTGCTTGACATTCCCGCAGAATATCCCGTTCCTATCATTCTCGGGAGACCATTTCTAGCAACTTCGGGTTGCAATGTGGATTGTAAGAACGTCAAGTTGCAATTCAACATTGGGGGTGATCAAGTTGAGTTTTCATTGCTTACGACAATGAAAGGAGAGCCGCTGGGAGATGATATCTTCAACATATATGATGAAGAAGAATCAAGAGAATTGGTGAGCTCTATCCTTTTTAATGATCCACTTGAGAAAGTTATTAGTTTTAGCTTAATGGAGGAAGGTATAGATGCTTCTTGTGATGCATATATACGGAGCTTAAAGGCACTCGAAGAAGATCTGGGAGCTAAGATTGAAAAACTAATCCAGGAGAAGAGAATCTCCAGTTTCGGTCCTAGTTGTAGTACCTCGACCGAGGCACTTTTTGGACCAAGCGAGGTGTTCTTGACTGAAGAACATCTCGGTCACCCTCTCTGGACCTCGACCGAGGTTGCAAGCGAGATGATGTCAACTGAGAATAACAAACTTCTTACTCCCTTTTTTGAAATTCATCCTCAGTTGGTGGAACACTTTCTCCACCAAACTTCTGATAATAAAGGGCCTTGGTATGCTGACATTGTTAATTATCTTGTTTGCCAGGAAACACCACCCGGATTGACGTACGCTCAAAGGAAGAAATTCTTTAAAGATGTACGCCATTACTATTGGGATGAACCTCTACTATTTAAGAGAGGTCCGGATGGGATGCATTCCGGAAGATGAAGTTACTAGTGTCATACGGCATTGCCACTCGCTTCCTTGTGGAGGGCATGCTAGCGCTCACAAAACGTGCGCCAAGGTATTACGTTCCGGTTTCTTTTGGCTTACATTATTTAAGGATGTGCAAACATTTGTTGTTTCTTGTGATGCATGCCAAAGAACAGGGAACTTATCTAGGAGGAACGAGATGCCACTCAATAACATACAGGAGGTTGAGATCTTTGATGTATGGGGAGTTGATTTCATGGGACCTTTCCCATCATCCGGAGGAAACCTCTACATTCTCCTAGCTGTCGACTACGTCTCTAGATGGGTGGAAGTTATTGCCTCTCCCACTAATGACGCCATGGTGGTTGTGAAGTTCTTTAATAGAACTATCTTTCCACGTTTTGGGACTCCACACATCATCATCTGCGATGGGGGAACACATTTGATCAACCGGAAGTTTAAGGCACTTCTATCGAAGTATGGGGTAACCCACAAAGTAGCAACCCCTTATCACCCTCAAACTAGTGGACCGGTCGAGATTTCGAATAGAGAAATTAAAGCAATCTTGGAGAAGACCGTCTCTAGGACGAGGAAGGATTGGTCCATGAAGCTGGATGACGCTCTTTGGGCCTATAGGACCGCATTCAAGACTCCCATTGGCACCACCCCCTATAATCTGGTATATAGGAAATCTTGCCATTTGCCCGTTGAGCTAGAACACAAAGCGTATTGGGCAATCAAATGGTTGAACTTCGACATCAAGGAAGCCGGTGAGAAGCGGCTATTGGATATCAATGAGATGGAGTTGCGTTTGAACGCTTATGAGAATGCCAAGATCTACAAGGAAAGGACAAAGAAATGGCATGACAAGCGCATCATCCCTAAGGAGTTCAAAGAAGGAGATTTAGTTCTACTCTTCAACTCCCGCCTTTGCCTCTTTCCACGTAAGTTAAAGTCTAGATGGACAGGACCTTATGTTGTGAAACATGTTTTCCCTTATGGTGCAGTCGATATCTAGGGAGAAACAAGGGGAAGATTCAAGGTCAATGGTCATAGACTTAAGAAATACAAACTGGAAGTCCCAGTTGAGGAGATTGCACCACTATACCTTGTTTAGAGGTGCCGTACGGTCCAGCTAGCGACCTTAAACCAAGCGCTTCTTGGGAGGCAACCCAAGGTATTGCTTTCTTTTCCCTTTTCTAGTCTAGCTTTAGATAGTTTGCTTTTGCTTTGCTTTGCTTTGTTTTTGGCGTCCTAGACAGAAAATAGGTAATCTCTAAGGAAGGAATACAACCCAGGAGCAACACTGGAAGGACAGAAGTTCGAGAAATTGAGAAGACGGAGCTTGACTGAGACACATCTCGGTTGCTGTCACAGCACCTCGATCGAGATTATTCTTGAGCAACCGAGGCGACTAGGGCTGACAACATTCCACCTCGGTCCAGACACCTCGGTCCAGTCGGGACCACCTCGACCGAGGTGACAACAGATTCAATGAGGGTATAAAAAGGAGGATGGTTTCTCTCTCTTCCCTCCCTCACCTTCTCGACTGCGGCGCTAATCTCACCTCGCTTCTTCGATTCTCACTCGTTTTCGACGATTCTTGCTCCCATTCTGCAAGGAAATACTAGAGGAACGGATTGCAAGCAAGAAACCGCAACAAAAACGCCTTGAATCCACCGAATCTGGGGTAACAAAACCGAAAACCCTAACTTCTCGTCTTTTATTGATTTTCTAAGAAATTGGCTTTGGTTGCCAATTATTTTTGTTAGAAAATGATTAAGTACCCCTTAGGAACAATCAGTAGTGATATTGGGGGAAAAGAATTGAATTCCAGAGAGTTGAAATCGAACAGCTTCGTACCTCGGTCCATTCGACCTGCGCCTCGGCCGAGGTGATTCTTGAGCTCTAACAAGCAACCGAGGTGCTCTGACGGAGAGAAAATGAGCTATAGATCTGACAGACAACTTGTCTTGAGAGATGGATCTTCCCCTTCTCCTTCTTCTTCTCGGCCTTCTGTACCGGTGATACACGAGCGTCACCAAGCCGACTATGACCGCATTTGTACGCGCCCAGTGGTTACGCCATGATTTTTGGACATATCCACCTTTGATTATTTACATGTCGCGGAGGATCTGAGATGGATGGTCTCGATCGTAGGGCTGAGCAGTTTATGGAGATTAGAGCTCCGGCCTACCTCGAGCCCACATTAGAGTTTGTGAGCTCTGTGACTCACCTGCCTGTAGAGCAGGCCATCAAGTACCGGTTGCTGAACCGGAATTATCTAGTACCGATAGACCAGTGGAGAGAGGTCTTCGGCTTCCCAACCCCGACAGCAACTGATTTCCCCTCTCGAGTTGAAGCTCGCCAGTTCTGGGGACAGATAGCTCACGTAGTTGAGCATGCAGATAGGTGGAGACCTGGAGACTCCAGGGAACGGATCATCTTCCACCTTGCTTTCAGACTCGCCCACAGGATATTCAGCGAGACACTTCTGGCGTGTACTGAGACGCTCTAGAAGGTTAGACAGGGGTGCTTTTGAGTTTGTTTTGCATGGTGACTAGAGGTGTGCCTGATTTCGGTGCCTTGCTAGTTGAGGATCTGCACCGGATCAAGGCAAAGGGGAGAGGAGACATCTGCTGCGGAGGTCTAGTGACCCATATAGCTACAGTGATGGGATTGGATCTAAGCGCTTGTACACTAGTGGCGGCTGCCAAGCCGCTAGGGCTGTAGGAGATGATCATTAGGAGGATTCTGGTTCCTCGTGGACTTACTACGCCATATGTGGCGATGCCTTGGGAGCAGACTGCCCCTCAGGGTATTAGGTGGTCATCCCAGTTTTCCGTCTATGATCCTCAGTATTGATCCACTGCATGGACTCTATACATTGAGGACGCTAGAGACGCAGCAGCTCTAGTGCAGGAGGATGAGGATGAGGAGGACGATGGTGGTGCTGCCATGGAGACTGGGATAGACACAGCCGGTCTCAGTGTACCAGTCATCGATCTAGACGACGAGGAGACTAAGGAGGAGGCAGCTGCACCACCATCATGTCCCGTCAGGCGCAGAGTCCGCAGACAGCGAGATCCCGTAGCTCACAGACGGATAGACGAGCTGACGGATCAAATGATCGACTCTTATGCCGCTCTATCCTTAGACATGTTGGAGATGAGGGAGAGCCAGCACTACCAGCGCCGGATGTTGGAGATACAGTTCCATCACACTATGGGCTATCCCTTTGATCCATACCAGTACCCGTACATGCCATATCCACCACCACCAGCAGCAGATGAGGACTAGAGCTTGCAAGGATTTCTTTTATTTATTTATTATGCAGCTCAGCTTATGTCCGGTGAGTACTTTTATTCCTAGACTTATTTTGACCCATTGGGACAATGTGTCCCAAGTATGGGGTATTTGGATGTATGATTTGACATTGTGTGTATGCTTGTATGACTCTATTTGGATATTATTGTCTTATTTATGCTTCATGTGTTTATCTGCCATTACATGCATGCATACAGGTTAATTGATTGAGAAAAACGTCAAAAACTGGTTAAAGAAAAAAAAAATGTATGACCTCGACCGAAGTGATTCTGACCAATCGAGGTGCAGTACCTCGGTTGACTTAGAACATCTCGACCGAGGTGGTTTAACTGAGACAGTTTTCGAAACGATTTTTGTGCTTCTTATCTGGATATGACCTCGATGAAGATCCTGTTTGCAGATTGGCTTTGAAATCTTTATATGTTTGAAAGGTTTTATGATGTGTTTAAGTTGCTAAATATTTTCTTTGAAATTTGTGGAATGTTTAATACTTTGTTTTTATCCAAATTATGTTGATTTGAAGGTTGACACCACATGATGAGTTCTATCACTTTCTTCTTGGGATGATTAAGGCAGTTCATTCTCTTCTCTTCTTCTTCTTGATCATGCTTAGCCCCCCATATACATATTTGCCTCCCTTTACCTATCCGGGAATTTGGAATTTAGCAAGTGAAAAGCAAGTGAAAGAAAAGTTGAGATGTTGGCTAAAAGATAGAAAGAAACAAATAGGTTTGGGGAAGTCAATCATGATGATGAGTAACTCGGCACCATTCACATAGTCGGGTGCTTGTGTCTTGCCAAAGTCGGATTGAGCGATATTCCTAACGGGTCATGGTATGTGCATCAAGGGTTTGAGGCATCTCGAGAAATTGATGATTGCTGATTTCCTAGGCTTCGGTTATTGTGCACCTCTGTCCATGCATCCCAAAAAGTAAAGTAAAAAGTAAATAATCAAAGCTTATTGGTGGAAGATGTTGAAGTTCAAAGGAAGTGAAGTAAGATCCCTTTTCCCGGATTCTAGCACCACATCCCCTATATACATCCCACCCTCACACGTTTCTTGACCTTCTCTTAAAAATACCTTGAGACCTCGAGCTTGTTGATTGACTTGGTGGTTTAAACTGGATTATACATGATTAATTTCGATAATAATGATTTATTATGCATTCTATGATTTTATGCAAAGGTGAGCAACTTTCTTATATTTATAAAATGTTTTGAGCATATTTTGATTTTAAATTCCATGAAGCATTCTCTTAGAGTGATCTATGAGTGGAGCACACCACTAAAATGTTTTGAAAGACTTTTCATTGTTTTTTATGACCTATAATCCATTCTATCTTGTACTCAAGATTTGGAACTTGCTTGGGGACAAGCAAGGGACAAGTATGGGGTATTTTGATAGCATGAATTATAGTCTATATTTTGGGAACTGTTTAGACGTTTTATCTTCAATAATCCACATGTTTGAATGTATATTATGTGATTATATTGTCGTTTCATCTACCTTTGCGGGAATCGAGGTCTACACCAAGTTTCGTTGTAATCGTAGGTAAAATGGCACGTTTTGCATCAAAATGGAGGTAAAGGAGCTAAGGAGTCATTGGAGCTACATTTAGGAGCTTAAGGAAGAATCCAGGAAGCATGGAAATGGATTAAAGATTTACTTTGGACCAGATTTGAGAGATTTCACATTCAGTTTAGAGTCACCTCGGTCAGCTACAGTATCACCTCGACCGAGGTGATCTAGAGGAGCGCCCCGACCGAGGCGAACATTCTGACGCGGCGAGATATATTTTATTTGGCTAAGATCTTTTATTTTTGGAAGGAGAGATCTTATATTTTTGGGCTGGATTTCTGGAAGGAAGATCATATATTTTAGGGATTTATTTATGAGATATGGATATATTTTATTAGGAAATTATCTTTTTAAGATATTTTATCTTTGGAAGATAATTCTCCTATATAAAGGGTTGGATTTTCCACAAGTTCAACGATGCTTAGAGGGATGATAGCATCCAGCAATTAAGGGATTTTCTCTAGAGTTTTGAAGGAAGGAAGATTGAAGATCAATCTAGGAAGGATTGATAGCTTATTATAGCTTTTGTGAAGGGTTTTTGTAAGATTTTCTTAGATTCCCTTCTTGTTGATTTGTCTTGTTGGATTTGTTATCCAAGGTGTAATAACCGGATATTTTACTTCCGGTTATTTTCGAGACAAACCGGAAGTCGACCTGTTTGAAACTTCTTCCGTCACCTTATCCTTTTTCTTTAAACTCCGAGTTGGTTTATGTTTTTATTTTTTTCTTTTCCAGTTATATTTATCCTTTTATGGATACGGATCTAGTCTTACCGGATCTTTTCCGATCTAGATCGAACCGGACGGGCCAACAAGAGTTAAACCCTTCTTCTTTAAGCTTGACGGGCCCATCAAGGTGACAGGCCCATTAGAAGAAGCCCTCCTCAACCTTTTGTCGCTTTCTTGCCCTAACGCTCCTCTCACGCACGCTGCTGATGCCGCTCCTCCTTCACACGAGCCAACAACGCTCCTTCTTTCTCCTACTCCAGTCGGCAACAGAGGACTCGTGGTTCACGCCGACGGAAGTCCGACGTCGTCCTTCGGCGAGCCATGGGTGGCCGTGGTCGTGGCTCCTCCATCGACGCTCCCTCATACCTTCTCCAGCCGTGTTGTGCGTCGGTATGAGCAGTACCGGATTCCACCAGGCTCCCCGCCCTTCCCTTCTGTCGACCCTTCCATACCGACAGCAACACTAGGGCGAGCTCTTCGCCTCCAACCCCACAGTCGCAACACTTCTACGACAGGAGAAGACCCCGTTGGTGCGCCTTGCCCTAGCCGCACGGGTGGCTGGGAACCCAGACTGCGGTTAGCCTTGGCCTGAAGCAGGTGCGTGTCCTCCTCGCTGCAGATGCGTCCCAGTGACAGCAAGCAACAACAACCTTCGTGATGTCTTTCCCGTGCCTTCAAGTCTCGGAATCGGGTAAGGCTTGTACCCCGTGCTACACTACACTTCAGTCCGCTTTTTCTTTGCCTAACGTGTACCATTTATCGTCTCTAAACCTACTCAGAAAAGACATAGAGGAGCAGTGAAGAGTCATGTTGTTTCCGAGTTTTCATGAAGTGACAAGCAGGCATTTTCGAGTCCAAATTTGGGTATGTTAGACACCTCCTTTATTGCTGATTTTCGGGTACGTTGTAGTCAGTGTTGCATAGTATATCATACTAAAATTTGGGAACAATCGGAGTTACGGTGTGAGAGTTATAGTATCCCGAAGTTGGCCATTCATGCAGTTTTTTTTTTAGTGTGCTGAGTTTGAGGAAATTTGCTTGAGATGCAGTTTTGTGGAATAAATTTGGAGGGGTTATTGACTTCTGTTAGACTTGAATTTCTGAAAAGTTATAGTTGATATAGTATAGTAGATCATACTAAATTTTTAGATGAATCCATGTTACGGTTTGAGAGTTATGGTGTCTCAAAGTTGACTCCATGTTACCGACTTCGAGAATTTTTGTAGAATTGATTATTATGTATTTTTGAGAAATTCTGGATACTATGGATAGAGTGCATAGCATAAAAGACTTAGAGATTTTTGTTAGACTTTTTATATTTTTATTCGGTTTTCATATCTTAAGGCAAAGTCGGACCTTAGCGACTTTTTATGAAAGTCAAGAATGTAGTTAACTCTTCTAAATATTTAGCAAACTTTCCTTTGAGAGTTTGAGTGTGGTTTTGAGTTCCAAAGAATAGTTTGGAACTTTGTTATGGAATTTTTATAAAGTTTCGGGACCAGGGGTAAAATAGTCATTTATCCGTATAAGGGTATTTTGGTAATTTATCTGATGATAGAGTTCAATATCTTAGAAGTTGGAGACTTCTAATAAAGTGGGATACATTATTGATACACTTGCCTTTTATAACAGGCGGTTGAGTTCCTACGGTCGCGGACCGAGGCGAGATAACAGGATTATGATTTGATTCAGGTAAGTCCTTTGGGCTTACTTAGCTGACTTCTAGATATGAGTATGAATAATGGTAGTGGTGTGTGAATGAGATGCTTATAGTTATATTTTAGTAATATTTATATACCGACCTATACCTTGGCCTAAGAGTAACGGGCGGTTGCATTCTGCTCAGTTAGCTTGAGGGCGCTGGGGGTTTCTTTAGGGACTAGTCCACACTCGGTTTGTAGTGATGCTACCGGCGGAGGTAAGCTGGACCTACACCCAGTTGGATAAGGAACGGAGGCGAGAACTCTTAAGATTCTCGTGCCACAACTGTAAAATGGAATAAGGTGAATCACTTAACTACTAAATAATAACCGGTTTGTGTGCCAGCATGATGATTGTTTATGTTACCTTGTTTGTGTTTGTGCTATCCTTATTCTGCTTATATTTGGTTTGTTGGCTAACGGTTTATCCGTGTTGTAGATCTGTAGAGATAAATAGTTGCAGAGAGATTCGGGACGGATGGTCAGCCGGGTCCACGTACTCATTAGATGGGGACGGGGGAGTCTCCCATACAACATGCATGTTATGTATATGTTTATGTTTTGTAAGGCTGTCACATGTGTACATTCATACAATAAAAATATTATGTTTCGAAATTGTTTTAAGTACATTTGTGCCTTGTTGTAATCCAAGTAATGTTGTTGTTAAACCAAGGTCGGGACCCATTGTGAGGTCCTAACTAGTAGCTCCCCGAGTTCCGAGAATTTGGGGTGTTACAACATGGTATCAGAGCTCTGGGTTGGCAACAATGGCACTTGAAATCTTCTAAAAGACCGAATGTATAAAATAACCAGAACCCAAAAGGGGTCTAAGATTTTCAAAACGGATTTCTGTTTTTACACACGTGCATAGTCGGGTTGTTGGGTTAGTAGTACGTCAGACCACCATCGTTCTCCGTGGATCTCTGCAACTTGGAATGATAAGTTAGTTAGTATATGGAGTTATATCGATATGTTTTAATGTATGATTATACATATGTATATGTGTAGCATGTTAGTATCCTAAAGGATATTTTAGATCCTTTACTTGTGATATCATGAAGCGATTATCGCCTCATGATAAATCCGTAACGGACTTGAGGAATTTTCAACACGAGACAATGGATTCAGACCTAGGATTGAGTGTTATACTTTGGTGGGCGTCCTAGCGACCCTATAAATCATCCGGAGAACGGGTGGGCAAGGAAGTAAAGATGTTGAGATAATTGTCACCACAAGTACAATCCGATGAGAAAGAAAGTCCCGAGTCAGCTTACATAGAAGGAATAGGAAGTCATACAAGGGACTTGGTCGTATGAAGCCGAGAGATGAATTAGAATAACCACGCAAGATACGACAAGAGGTCAGATTAGAGATAACAATAAAAAAAAAAGATGTATCATATAGAACAGAGTACAACAAAGAATTTTGGAGTGAAGGACCATCAAGGCGGACGCCACCATATGCAAGCATGGACATGAGAGTAAAAAGAGGATAGGGTGTTGACCCAGTGGTGAGAGATTAAAGGTTACAAAGATAGAGAGTGAATTTAATGAAGATAAATAGAATGTGTAACCATGGAAACAAGTGGAGTCCTCCAAGGATACGAGCATTTTGAAAGAAACTTCGACGTAAGTGTCAAAGAAACTAGAAGACTAAAACTGTGACAACGAATTTCCATAAAGGTATCATGATCAAAACAAAACCAATTAAAGGGAAGAATGTGGGAAAATGATATTGGTGGACTAAAGAGTCCACGATAACTTCTCATTCACATAAAGATTTAAGTTACCAATACTAACGGTCTTATTAGAGAACCGCAAACAGACGATGAGCAAGTAAGAAGAATCGTGAAGACACGCTTACAAGTTATTGTGGAAGACTTGATGAACTCCTTGACGACAGATAAATGCTATAAATGGACTTAGAAGAGTATAATGATCTCATAAGAAAATAAGAGAGGTGCAGACTATGGAAGGAGCTAAAGGGATATTAACAAAGAAACTAGAGGAGATAGATTTTCACCAAGGGTATCAAACTTCAAAAGAGATAGAAGAACAATAAGTCCGTGATCTTATAGAAGGTCAACTACAGACTAGTTGGTAATAACTGAGACATAACACGTGCGGGTTAACTAGTGGTAACTAGTTGGAAGATAAGGAGGATAACCATAGACTTATGAAAGAATTTATAGACATCTGGAGGACCCTTCAAGAGATCAACAAAGACAAACGTGAAGCTAAATCGGTATACGTGCTAGTACCCTTAATAGTAACATGGAGTAAGTTCGAGTCAATAACTCTAATTAAGAACTTAAGAAGAAAGACTAGACGGCCAAGAATGACCCCCTTATGTGTGTTGAGACCAAGGGAATTGTGTAAGGGATTTACTACTTACCGGCTAGGAAAAAAAAATACATATCACAACTAGTACAGATGGATTATAAAAAGAGAACTAGAGGAGCAAGAAGTATAAACTTTTGATAAGGTTCTATGTCAGACACGACAGAGGGTGCATAACATTTCATACAAAGGAAATGATGATTCTCCTACGATAATTGCGGAAGAAACCTTTGTGACTAAGAGATGCACGGAATGAAGACCTATAATTGATAGTAAGAGCGAAGATAGAACCCTACAAGGGTAGAGGAGTTTTAACCTCGTTAGAGAGATAAGAAGTGGTGAGGAATCACGACGCCAGTATCAAAAAGAGTAGGAGGCCGGTAGCAGAATCAATAGAGTCCAACGGAGCAATATTATAAACAACACTAAGGAAGGAACATGAGAGAATGACCTAGGGGACTCGAGAAATAAAGTTGGCCTAAGGAAATGGAAGTGGGAAGGATATAACGAACTAACGAAGGGAAAGGATTAACCGAGTAGTTGAGGCTTACCAAATTTATGCCAGTAGAGCATGAGAAGAGGGAGTTCAGGATATTGAAATAAGGCAACTATAGACTGAGTGACGTCAACGGAGGACGTGCAAGTGTTACTTTTGATATTGAGGAGTTATGTGCCGTTAAGAAAAGATAATTGTGATTGTGGATTTATGGATTAGCCTTACCGACGCCTTGGAGGATTACCTCAAGTAGGTAATGACACCTTTCTTCGATTAACTAAGGGCATGAAGAGAATTGTGTTAAGGATTTCTTCTGGCTGGTTAAGATCAATTTCGGGTGAGTCATAGAGTTTGGATGCGTGTTAGGAGACTTCCGAAGGTAAACGGAAGGGGTCGTCTTCCAACCGTTATCTTAGTTCCTTCAGGCAAGAAGGGAGGGTATCGGGTACTTCATCCGGATAGGACTTATGGTGTAATTGAGAGGAGTGTTGTAGTCAATCATTTTGGACACACGGAAAATGTCCTTATGATTAACGGGTGGCAATATAACTATCAAAGTAGCACTGCGGAAGCGTGATGGGTCCTAACCCACATAACAAGAAATTCGAGAGTACAGAAAATGACGTGTCGAGTGTAAGACGGCGATAATTGGTAAAAGGCATTTCGTTTGGAAGGAACGTGAAATAGGCTACGTGGAGTGACAGGAAATTTTGTAGAGGAACTGTATCACTACCTAGATAGACGAGAAAGTATGTGCACATAGAAGTATAGAAAGAGAGTGGTACCCCATTATAGATACAAGTGAAGCATGCCGACCTCGTCACATGTCGGCAGACAAGTAAATTTGGAACTTAATACCTAGCAGGGTACTTTAGAATGAGTTTCTTGATGGAATGAAAAAGGAAGTAACGATGTAATAAAGGTATTGTGTAGGGCCTTCACTAACAAGCTCAAGGGAGTAACTATCAAGTTGAATCGAAAGACAGATAAGAAAAGGAAGCTACGGGAGTGTACTTACAGACCAGTACTCGTACATATGGAAAACATAATCTCAAGAGTAGAGTATAAGAAGAATTTTATATTAGAACAGATCCGAGTTGTGTTGCATGTCAGAGAAATATTATCGGTCTGATAGACGTGAGGGATATAAGAGTGGAATGTTGATGGTGTGTTAGTAATTATCGAGCAATTATGATCAAACGATGGTGAGGTAAGATTACCTTGTGCCTAGTGTTGTCATCGCGAATACATTCTATATCACCTAAGATCTTGGACACTGCGTAAGAAATTTGAGTTGAGCTAGAGATCTATAAAATAATATGATGACGTCGATAGAACACAAATATTGACCACCGGATTTTGATTGTTAAGTTATATCAAGTTTAAGACCAAAAATGAGCAGATGATGATTCCTTAATGGAGGAACCATATGACTGAGTCATATTAGGAGACAAGACCAAGTGAGTTGTGATACATCTAGCCTTAAGCACTTAGTAAAGTGTTGGGAGATGTATAAGGGGGATATCCTAGATCGGATACTCGGAACCTTTTTAGAAGACAAGAAGGAAAGGAATTGGAATAAATTACCTCAAGAAGGTCATTATAAGATCTAGAGGTCAGTTAGGTAAGGCAACCTTGTGAGACCTTGCAAGCGGAGTTGAAAGTGATTGATGGACTAGTATACCTCACCCTATTGAGAAGAGCAACCCCATTTGGTCCACATATTTAGTTAGAGGGAATACCTACTAGACATGAGTTAAGTCCTCAGGATAGAGGATCGGACAGTTGGGCCGAATGATACCGGTGAGATATCTGATGACCACTCTAGAACGTGGTAGCAAGCGCTTGTGATGTAAGTACTTGAAAAGATTTTTGGAGTCTGTGGTTTTATGAAGAGACGACTAGGCTACTTGAAATATTGTAGATAGTATGAGACATAACCTTTCCGAGACCAATACAGAGATAGTTGTAACCTTGAAAACGACTAATTAGGGCTTGACCCTTTAAGTGTGTAATATTGATTGATTACATGTTTATTTCATGCTTGAGTGCTTAGTCAGTGGTGTGTGTTTCATATGTAACCTATGATGGGAGGGGCACTTATATAACGACGAGACTGTTGTGTAGTGAGTAGATACACCCGACTAGTGCTTTAAAGGCCGATCTTATGACTGCCTTACCCTAAGTTTTGGGACAAAACTTATTGGTTAGGGGGGTAATGTAAAACCCAAAAATTTTACTTCCGGCTATTTTAGAAACACATCAGATTCCGACCGTTTGGGAATTTTCCGATGCTTTAGTTCTTTTGGCATGGACTCCGACTCTAGGTTTACCTTCCTTTAAGTTTCGGGACGAAACTTATTTTAAGGGGGAAATTATGTAGTAACCGGATATTTTACTTCCGGTTATTTTCGACAAAAACCGGAAGTCGACCGGTTTGAAACTTCTTCCGTCACCTTATCCTTTTTCTTTAAACTCCGAGTTGGTTTATGTTTTTATTTTTTTCTTTTCCAGTTATATTTATCCTTTTATGGATACGGATCTAGTCTTACCGGATCTTTTCCGATCTAGATCGAACCGGACAGGCCAACAAGAGTTAAACCCTTTTTCTTTAAGCTTGACGGGCCCATCAAGCTGACAGGCCCATTAGAAGAAGCCCTCCTCAACCTTTTGTCGCTTTCTTGCGCTAACGCTCCTCTCACGCACGCTGCTGATGTCGCTCCTCCTTCACACGAGCCAACAACGCTCCTTCTTTCTCCTACTCCAGTCGGCAACAGAGGACTCGTGGTTCACGCCGACGGAAGTCCGACGTCGTCCTTCGGCGAGCCATGGGTGGCCGTGGTCGTGGCTCCTCCGTCGACGCTCCCTCATACCTTCTCCAGCCGTGTTGTGCGTCGGTATGAGTAGTACCGGATTCCACCAGGCTCCCCGCCCTTTCCTTCTGTCGACCCTTCCACACCGACAGCAGCACTAGGGCGAGCTCTTCGCCTCCAACCCCACAGTTGCAACACTTCTACGACAGGAGAAGACCTAGTTGGTGCGTCTTGCCCTAGCCGCGCGGGCGGCTGGGAACCCAGACTGCGGGACGCCTTGGCCTGAAGCAGGTGCTTGTCCTCCTCGCTGCAGATGCGTCCCACTGACAGCAAGCAACAACAACCTTCGTGATGTCTTTCCCGTGCCTTCAAGTCTCGGAATCGGGTAAGGCTTATACCCCGTGCTACACTACACTTCAGTCCACTTTTTCTTTGCCTAACGTGTACCATTTATCATCTCTAAACCTACTCAGAACAGCCATAGAGGAGCAGTGAAGAGTCATGCTGTTTCCGAGTTTTCATGAAGTGACAAGCAGGCATTTTTGAGTCCAAATTTGGGTATTTTAGACACCTCCTTTCTTGCTGATTTTCGGGTATGTTGTAGTCACTGTTGCATACTATATCATACTAAAATTTGGGAACAATCGGAGTTACGGTGTGAGAGTTATAGTATCCCGAAGTTGGCTATTCATGCAGTTTTTTTTTTAGTGTGTTGAGTTTGAGGAAATTTGCTTGAGATGCAGTTTTGTTGAATAAATTTGGAGGGGTTATTGACTTCTGTTAGACTTGAATTTCTGACAAGTTATAGTTGATATAGTATAGTAGACCATACTAAATTTTTAGAGGAATCCATGTTACGGTTTGAGAGTTATGGTGTCTCAAAGTTGACTCCTCACACAGTTTTTATAACTGTGCTGAGTGTTGGGAAAAACAGCATGTGATGCTGTTTTGAGAGATAGTTTTGAATAAGAGTTTGATCTCTGTTTGACTTGAATTTTGGATATGATATAGTTGGCATATTGTGGTAGAACATATTAAAATTTGGGATGAATCCAGCAAGTGGTTTAGGAGTTATGAATTTTTGAAGTTGGGACCTTAAACAGTTTTCTGGATTTTGCTGAAATTGTTGAGTGCTGGAATTATTTGGTGTTGTGCAGTCATGTTTGAGTTTAAGTTTGAATACCTTAGAAACATAATTCACCGTTCCGTTTTTAGTATGTTATATAGTGTCATGCATAGTGTGATGTATCAAAAGTTGGGGTTGATCCAACGGTTGGATTTAGATCTATGAAGGTCCAAAGTGGACTGGCTGAGCAGTTAAAAAATACTCAGATTTTGGCTAAGTCTGAATTTCTGGTTTTGGAACCGACTTTGAGAATTTGTGTAGAATTGATTATTATGTATTTTTGAGAAATTCTGGATACTATGGATAGAGTGCATAGCATAAAAGACTTAGAGATTTTTGTTAGACTTTTTATATTTTTATTCGGTTTTCATATCTTAAGGCAAAGTCGGACCTTAGCGACTTTTTATGAAAGTCAAGAATGTAGTTAACTCTTCTAAATATTTAGCAAACTTTCCTTTGAGAGTTTGAGTGTGGTTTTGAGTTCCAAAGAATAGTTTGGAACTTTGTTATGGAATTTTTATAAAGTTTCGGGACCAGGGGTAAAATAGTCATTTATCCGTATAAGGGTATTTTGGTAATTTATCTGATGATAGAGTTCAATATCTTAGAAGTTGGAGACTTCTAATAAAGTGGGATACATTATTGATACACTTGCCTTTTATAACAGGCGGTTGAATTCCTGCGGTCGCGGACCGAGGCGAGATAACAGGATTATGATTTGATTCAGGTAAGTCCTTTGGGCTTACTTAGCTGACTTCTAGATATGAGTATGAATAATGGTAGTGGTGTGTGAATGAGATGCTTATAGTTATATTTTAGTAATATTTATATACCGACCTATACCTTGGCCTAAGAGTAACGGGCGGTGGCATTCTGCTCAGTTAGCTTGAGGGCGCTGGGGGTTTCTTTAGGGACTAGTCCACACTCGGTTTGTAGTGATGCTACCGGCAGAGGTAAGCTAGACCTACACCCAGTTGGATAAGGAATGGAGGCGAGAACTCTTAAGATTCTCGTGCCACAACTGTAAAATGGAATAAGGTGAATCACTTAAATACTAAATAATAACCGGTTTGTGCGCCATCATGATGATTGTTTATGTTACCTTGTTTGTGTTTGTGCTATCCTTATTCTGCTTATATTTGGTTTGTTGGCTAACGGTTTATCCGTGTTGTAGATCTATAGAGATAAATAGTTGCAAAGAGATTCGGGACGGATGGTCAGCCGGGTCCACGTACTCATTAGATGGGGACGGGGGAGTCTCCCATACAGCATGCATGTTATGTATATGTTTATGTTTTGTAAGGCTGTCACATGTGTACATTCATACAATAAAAATATTATGTTTCGAAATTGTTTTAAGTACATTTGTGCCTTGTTGTAAGATCCAAGTAATGTTGTTGTTAAACCAAGGTCGGGACCCATTGTGAGGTCCTAACCAGTAGCTCCCCGAGTTCCGAGAAATTGCGGTGTTACACAAGGAACGCTTATTTGTTTGATATTTGATTCAGTTATTGAAGCCTTGTTCTTAAGGTTTTTGTGTTCAAATACTCATTCTCTTCCCGTATATTTTATTATTGATCTCATGATGATGATATGCTTGGAAACTGAATCTCTTGCTTCCTCCGGTGAAATCGAGCCAAGAAACGTAAGAAACGAGCAAGAATCGAGAATTTAAGGGTAGGGAGCCGCCACGGTCGAGGTCGGGGTAGAGAGGGAAAAGTGTGAAGAGTGAGAAACCGTCGCAGCTTTTATACCCCTCGCTGAATTTGATTCCGCCTCGGTCGAGGTGGTCCCGACCGGACTGAGGTGTCAGACTGGATGTCAGACCTAGTCGCCTCGGTTGGCCGAGAACATCTCGGTCGAGGTGCTGTGACAGCAACCAAGATGTGTCTCAATCAGGCTCCGTCTTCTCAATTTCTAGAACTTTTGTCCTTCTAGTGTAGCTCATGAGTTGTAATCCTTCCTTAGAAAGTACCTAGTTCTTGTCTAGAGGACGCAAAAACAAAGCGAAGCAAACTATCTAAAACTAAGCTAGAAAAGGGAAAAGAAAGCAATACATTGGGTTGCCTCCCAAGAAGCGCTTGAATTAAGGTCGCTAGCTAGACCGTACATCATCGTCAAACATGCTGGAAGGTGTCCTCACCCCATACTTCATCTTCATCATGAGGTGAAACAAAGGATTCTATCCAATTTTCCAACAAATGCAAGTGCTAATCGGGAAACAAATCATCTATGGCTAGGTCATCCTTCTTGAGCGAGGAGAGAGGTAGCCGGCTGAGGTGATCCGCAACAGAATTCTCGGATCCCTTCTTATTGCGAATCTCTAGATCAAACTCTTGAAGCAAGAGAATCCAACGAATGAGGCGCGGCTTTGCATCCTTTTTAGCAAGCAAGTAACGAATAACTGCATGGTTAGTGTAAACAATAACTTTCGCTACAACTAAGTAAGAGCGAAATTTCTCAAAAGCATATACAACTGCCAAAAGCTCCTTTTCGGTGGTGGCGTAGTTCATTTGAGCTTTATCTAGCGTCTTGCTAGCATAATAAATGGCGTTGGTCCGGCCATCCTTCTTTTGTCCAAGTACCGCTCCTACGGCCACATCACTAGCATCACACATGATATCAAAGGGCAAGGTCCAATCGGGTGGTTGAATGATGGGAGCGGTAATCAACGCTTCCTTTATCCTATAAAAAGCATCAAGGCATTCCTACGAAAACACAAAAACAACATCTTTATTCAAGAGATTAGTTTGCGGTTTAGAGATTTTAGAGAAATCCTTGATGAACCTCCTGTAGAAACCTGCATGCCCGACAAAACTCCGCACACCCTTAACAGAACAATGAGGAGGAAGTTTCTCAATAGTCTCGATCTTAGCTCGATCGACCTCAATTCCTCGGTTGGAAACAAGGTGTCCTAAGAACAATTCCTTTGCTAACCATAAACTGACACTTCTCCCAATTCAAAACAAGATTAGTGTCTTCACAACGTTGTAGCACTAGAGAAAGGTTAGTCAAACAATTATCAAAAGAGGAGCCATATACCGAAAAGTCATCGATGAATACCTCCATGATCTCCTCAATGTTCTCGGAAAAGATAGCCATCATACAACGCTGGAAGCTAGGAAGTGTGTTATACAATCCGAATGGCATCCTCCGATAAGCAAATGTCCCCCATGGACAGTGAAAGTGGTCTTCTCTTGATCATCCAGATGGATAGGAATCTGAAAAAAGCCACTATAACCATCTAGATAGCAAAAATGGGAGTGTTGAGCTAACCGTTCGAACATTTGGTCGATGGAGGGAAGTGGGAATGGTCCTTCCAAGTGGCCACGTTCAGCTTCCTATAATCAATGCACATCCTCCAGCCCGTAACGGTCCTAGTTGGAATCAACTCGTTGTTCTTATTCGTCAAAACGGTCATCCCTCCTTTCTTGGGAACTACATGCACCGGGCTCACCCATTTGCTATCTGATATGGGAAATATGATACCTGCATCCAGCAACTTAAAATTTTCTTTCTTTACAACCTCTTTCATGATCGGATTTAACCGTCTTTGAGGTTCCCGTGAAGTCTTATGATCGTCCTCCATTAGTATCTTATGCATTCAAAAAGAAGGCTTAATACCAACAAGATCACCAATATTATAACCCAAAGTCTTTCGACGTTTCCTCAAAACATGCATCAGTTTAGATAATTCAGTTTCAGAAAGGGAAGCACTAACGATAACGGGATAAGTAGAATCCGGACCAAGGAAAGCTCCACGACTGGGGGTGCTTTCTTAGGTGGGTTTGTGCTTCCTCCTTCTAGTAAAGTGGACTTAGATCAAAGATTTGGACCTTTAGAAGTCTCAATTGACATCATCTCGCTTGCTGTCTCGGTCGGCGCCCGAGATGGGTGACCGAAATGTTCTTCAGATAAGAACACCTCGCTTGGTCCAAGAAGTGCCTTGGTCAAGGTGCTGGAACTGGGACCAAAACTTAACGTGCTTTTCTTCTCCTGAATCAGTTTATCGAATCTAGCTCCTGGATCTGCTTCCAATGCTTTTAAGCTCCGTATATCAGCATCACAAGAGACATCTATACCTTCCTCTATTAAATTAAAACTATGAACTTTTTCAAGACGATCGTTAATGAGGATAGAGCTCACCAATTCTCTAGATTCTTCTTCATCATAAATGTTGAAGATGTCATCCTAAAGCGGTTCTCCCTTCAGTGCAGCAAGCAATGCAAACTCCACATGATCGCCACCAATGTTGAATTTCAACTTGGCGTTCTTACAATCCACGTTGCAACCTGAAGTTGCTAGAAATGGTCTCCTGAGAATGATAGGGATGGGATAATCTGCTGGAATGTCAAGTACAACAAAGTCTATAGGTATGTAGAAATTACCTAACTTGATGGGAACGTCCTCCAAAATACCGACGGGACGGGTAATGGAGCGATCCGCCATGTATAGTGTCATCTTCACCGGCTTAGGCTCTCCAAGTCCGATTTTTGTACATAGCTCCAGCGGGATGATGCTCACGTTGGCTCCTAGATCACATAATACATCATAAGTTACATCCCCAACTTGAATAGGAATGCAAAATGAGTCGGGATCTCTCAACTTGGGTGGCATCTTCTCCTTCATGATTTGAATAAGCTCCGAGGATTTAGATGTCATCGTTACTTCACCAAAGTCTTCCAACTTCCTCTTCCTTGATAGAATCTCTTTCAGAAACTTCCCATAGGCGGGCATCCCTAGAATGGCATCAAGGAAAGAGATGTTAATATGTAGTTTATTCATAAGGTCTAGAAACTTACCAAAGTGCTTGTCTAGATGTGCCCTCGCCCTTGACTGAGGGAATTGAAGTGGTGGTTTATAAGCAGGAGGTGGAACATAAACTTCATATTTATCTTTCGCTTTCTGGGGCTCCATCTCGGTTGGCACCTCAACCGATGTGCTCATCTGGTCGTGGCTCGACCGAGGGACTAGATCTGCAGTCTTCAATCCACTGTGTGTTGTAATTGTCATGATTTGTCCTTTAGTGTTACTCTTTGTCCTTGTTGGGAGCTTCCCTGGATCTCTTGGCGCTTCATTCGCCTTGTTGGAAAATTCTTTCTCTAAGGCTTTTTGTGCCTTCGAAAATGAATTCATTGATGTCTCCATAGCGTTGAGCTTGATCAATATTGCCCAGCACAACATCTTTCTTTGGTGGTTGGGACGAGCTTGATGCAGGCTCCTGGCTTCTCAATGGAGTAGAAGAAGAAGAGGGGGCGTTAAAAGCATTATTAGCATGAGAGTAAGGGTTACCGGAATTTTGTTGATTAGATCTCCAATTGTTGTTGTTGGAGTTTTTGTTGTTGTTGTTGTAATTGTTGTTCCGCGGCCCTTGATAGTTGTTTCTCCCTTGGTACCGTCTTGCTCCTTCTTTGTTTGAGCTACCAAAAGCTCCTTCAATGCTTTCACTTTATTGCTAAGCGAGGTGAGTTGAGCTCCATTTGATGATGTGTCTTGGAAGCTAACTCTCCTTGCTCCATCCTCAGCTGTTTGATGGGAGTACTTCTCCATGTGTAAAGCTTGCTTCTCAATGAAATCCCAAGCTTCATCTATTGGAATATCCATGAAGGTGCCGGAGGAAAGTAATTGGAGCTTGAATTGAGTATCTCCATCCAAACCTTTGAAGTAAATTTCCAACAACTCGATCTTTCGAATCCCATGATGTGGGCAATCCAACAAAAGATCCTTAAATCTCTCCCATGACTTGGACAAGCTTTCCTTGTCCTTCATAATAAAAGCATTGATATTTCCCCTAAATTCAACGGTCTTAGAAGGGGGAAATAATTTAGTAAGAAACTCTGTTATCATCTCTTCCCAAGTGTTCATTTTTTCGGCCGGAAGAACTTGATACCAAGCAAGCGCCTTGTCTTTCAAAGAAAATAGAAAGGCCTCAACTTGTAGTTGTTATTCTCCACTCTTGAAGGTCTCAAAGTCTCCATCAGAATCTCATAATTTTGTAAGTGCTGATGCGGAGACTCTCTCTCCAAACCTCCAAATTGACATTGTCGAATCATGGTTAGAACTTGCGGTTGAAATTCATAATCATTCTCAGCTAGATCACCTAGGTTGACTCCTCGACGCCAGACTTGTTGATTGGGGTCCATCCTTTGTCCTAGGGTTCGTGGAACTCCAGCAAAAAGAACATCTCGGACTGGCATCCGAGGTGGTAGGTGTATCTTGGCCGGGGCAACTGGGACTGGGTCTGGCCTCGGTCGAGGATCTAGGATCGGTCGAGGCAGGAACTGGCCTCCTAGAGCGGCCATATCTGCTTCAATTCCTTCTGTTCTTGCGCGAGTCTCGTCTTTCTCTCACTGTAGATCTTCCTTACTGAGGCGTAGCTGTTCCAATGCCTCCTTCAATTCGGCTTCAAGATCACGATTGTCTTTATTGGCCATCTTAGCTTCTTTCAATCTTCTCTTGTATGTCTTTTCTGGTTCGGGATCGTAGGGAACGATTTCCTTTCCAGCACGAGTTTTTCGCATAAACCTAAGGAAAGATCTTGCGAAAACACTCAAGTAAAGTAGTCAATAGCAACAAGGGCAATAGCCCCGAAAGACAACCGAAACCGAACTTGGTCTAAACCAAGTCCCAGGCAACGGCACCAAAAACTTGTTCGCTCTAAAAGGTGTGCGCAAGATTTAATATTTATACCCCAATAAATATGCTTGAACAATATGTGAACCCGCAGTGTACGGATCATTTTTAATAACAACAAATATTCCAGGGGTCGATCAAAGGGACTATGGTTAAACAAAGTACGGTAATCAGGTTGTCAAATAACAAAACACGCAACAAATCAAAGTTATCAAAGATGATATAAAAGTCAAGTAAAAGGGAATGCGGATTCTAGAGATTAAAGTATCCAATTGTGGTTCCGACTCAAGAACTCAAAAGATAACGTGGACAAAGCTGTGGTTTGCAAAGAGAAAGTGTTTCTAAGGTGGGAATAGATCACCGGGTAAGTCTCACTACTCACTATCCCAAACCAAAGATCCTCTCACCGGGTAAGTATCAAGGCACTAAGGAAAGGAACTATAATCTCAAACCAAGACACCACCCAAGGGAATAGAATCAACCTTTGCCGGGTAAGTCTCATGCTAACTCTCAAAGATGGGATAAAGGCACACTCAAACCCTAATAAAGGATAAACCTTTATTACCTACACTCATGATCTTAGGTAAACAAGCAAAGGAATCACCGGGTAAGTCTCACCTAGCCTTGCGTTGAACAAGGAAAGGTATAACAAGGATAGGATTTGGCAAACAGAAACTCTTAACTCATATAAGGTTCTGGAAAGGTTCACCCCGTTCAGTTATATTCCATCCCCCCGAGATGTTCAATGACTGACCGAGGTGCTGTATGGATAAGGTAAAGGCTCGAGCTTTTAGGGTCCTGCTGGGATTAAGATCATTCTATCATCGTCTTTCCCACAACTTTCAACTAATCACCCAAGAATCGCATAAAGAACTTAGCCAACAATCATCATGATAACGATAATCAAATTTCTATAAGAAAGGAATTGAAAACTCCACCTTCATTGTAAAGGTTTTACAGGTATTGCGGATGGAAGACTTAAACACAAATGAAGTAGTTTGATACACTAACCAATGAATTATTATATTTCGAGATACTTGGTTGGTTTGGTTTTAGTGCAAGTTTTATCAAAGAATTCAAAGGCCTTGAAATGGATTTCAAGGGCACAAAGAAGACAAGGATACTTAACGAAACGAACTCAAAAGCCTTGAAGTAGATTCCAAAGAAACAAGGAAGACAAGGATGGACAACGAAAAGAATTTAAATCACAAAAAGATCTTTTTCGAGAGATTTGAGAAGATATGAAGATTTGAGAAGATTTGATCAGGAGAAGATCTCAACCGACCAACAAAGAAGATCTTACAAAGATCCTTAACCGAAAAGCACGAAAATTCTCTTCTATGGATTTGAAGATTGTTACAACAATCAACGAGAAGATTAAGGAGTCAAGATATCAACGTGTTCTCAAGAGATGAAGATCTACAACGTCTATCTCATCTCAACCAGGAAGCGATCTTCATAGAGAAGAAGAATTATCTTCGAACGGTCATATCTCCAATGGCTAGAAGACCTCTCCATAGAAGATTATAAATGAAGATGGAAATTGAAGAATAGAAAAGCAATCCTGCACAGAAATATCTACAGTCTTCAAGCAAACAAAGTTATCTTCATTTCGAAACACGTTTTTTCTTTCTCTCCTTCTAAAAAGCTTTATCCCCTAGGGAGAGATAAAACTCGAGAGCTGCATTGGCATATCTAAAGAGTGTTATACTCGAGTGTGTTACTCTACGAAGTAACTAGGCTATTATAGCAAAGTGAAGAGTTGGAGCTAGATCGTAGCATTGGCTACAGTGAGAGAAGAAGGGGATTTCTTCTAGTTGGAATCTAGGACTCTTTGAAGCTGATAATAGATAGTTAGATCGTAAGGCTATACCCTGGGACGGAGAGTAGGCTATTTAGAGCCGAACTTTGTAAACATATCCTTGTGTCGATCTTTTACATTCCGCACCATATCTTGTTTATTGTGACTAACTTTGTTTTGCAGGAGTTCAAAGTCAAGGCCCTTGAAAGTGTTTCAAAGCCCTTGGAATCAAAGTTTCACAACAAACTGAGATCGTCATCAATGTACTAAGGAAAAGAACTATAATCTCAAACCAACACTCATGATCTTAGGAAAGGAACTATAATCTCAAACCAACACACCACCCAAGGGAATAGAATCAACCTTTACCGGGTAAGTCTCAGGCTAACTCTCAAAGATGGGATAAAGGCACACTCAAACCCTAATAAAGGATAAACCTTTATTACCTACACTCATGATCTTACGTAAACAAGCAAAGGAATCACTGGGTAAGTCTCACCTAGCTTTGTGTTGAACCAGGAAAGGTATAACAAGGATAGGATTTGGCAAACAGAAACTCTTAACTCAGATAAGGTTCAGGAAAGGTTCACCTCGTTCAGTGATATTCCATCTTGGCCAAGATGTTCAATGACTGACGAGGTGTTCTATGGTTAAGGTAAAGGCTCGAGCTTTTAGGGTCCTGCTGGGATTAAGATCATTCTATCATCGTCATTCCTACAACTTTCAGCTAATAACCAAAGAATCGCATAAAGAACTTAGCCAACAATCATCATGATAACGATAATCAAATTTATAAGAAAGGAATTGAAAACTCCACCTTCATTATAAAGGTTTTACAGGTGCTGCGGATGAAAGACTTAAACACAAATAAAGTAGTTTGATACACTAACCAATGAATTATTATATTTCAAGATACTTGGTTGGTTTGGTTTTAGTGCAAGTTTTATCAAAGAATTCAAAGGCCTTGAAATGGATTTCAAGGGAACAAAGAAGACAAGGATGCACAACGAAATGATCTCAAAAGCCTTGAAGTAGATTCCAAAGAAACAAGGAAGACAAGGCTAGACAACGAAAATATTTTAAATCACAAAAAGATCTTTTTCGAGAGATTTGAGAAGATATGAAGATTTGAGAAGATTTGATCAGGAGAAGATCTCAACCGACCAACAAAGAAGATCTTACAAAGATCCTTAACCGAAAAGCACGAAGATTCTCTTCTATGGATTTGAAGATTGTTACAACAATCAACGAGAAGATTAAGGAGTCAAGATATCAACGTGTTCTCAAGAGATGAAGATCTACAACGTCTATCTCATCTCAACCAGGAAGCGATCTTCATGGAGAAGAAGAATTATCTTCGAACGGTCATATCTCCAACGGCTAGAACACCTCTCCATAGAATATTATAAATGAAGATGGAAATTGAAGAACAGATAATCAATCCTGCACAGAAATATCTACAGTCTTCAAGCAAACAAAGTTATCTTCATTTCGAAACACAGATTTTCTTTCTCTCCTTCTAAAAAGCTTTATCCCCTAGGGAGAGATAAAACTCGAGAGCTGCATTGGCATATCTAAAGAGTGTTATACTCGAGTGTGTTACTCTGCGAAGTACCTAGGCTATTATAGCAAAGTGAAGAGTTGGAGCTAGATCGTAGCATTGGCTACAGTGATAGAAAAAGGGGATTTCTTCTAGTTGGAATCTAGGACTCTTTGAAGCTGATAATAGATAGTTAGATCGTAAGGCTATACCCTGGGACGGAGAGTAGGCTATTTAGAGCTGAACTTTGTAAACATATCCTTGTGTCGATCTTTTACATTCTGCACCATATCTTGTTTATTGTTACTAACTTTGTTTTGCAGGAGTTCAAAGTCAAGGCCCGTGAAAGTGTTTCAAAGCCCTTGGAATCAAAGTTTCACAACGAACTGGGATCGACAGCAAGGTACTAAGGAAAGAAACTATAATCTCAAACCAACACTCATGATCTTAGGAAAGGAACTATAATCTCAAACCAACACACCACCCAAGGGAATAGAATCAACCTTTACCGGGTAAGTCTCAGGCTAACTCTCGAAGATGGGATAAACGCACACTCAAACCCTAATAAAGGATAAACCTTTATTACCTACACTCATGATCTTAGGTAAACAAGCAAAGGAATCACCGGGTAAGTCTCATCCTAGGCTTGCGTTGAACCAGAAAAGGTATAACAAGGAAAGGATTTGGCAAACAAAACTCTTAACTCAGATAAGGTTCAGGAAAGGCTCACCTCGTTCAGTTATATTCCATCCCGGCCGAGATGTTCAATGACCGAGGTGTTCTATAGTTAAGGTAAAGGCTCGAGCTTTTAGGGTCCTGCTGGTATTAAGATCATTCTATCATCGTCTTTCCCACAACTTTCAACAAATCACCCAAGAATCGCATAAAGAACTTATCCAACAATCATCATGATAACGATAATCAAATTTATAAGAAAGGAATTGAAAACTCCACCTTCATTATAAAGGTTTTACAGGTGCTGCGGATGGAAGACTTAAACACAAATGAAGTAATTTGATACACTAACCAATGAATTTATATATTTCGAGATACTTGGTTGGTTTGGTTTTAGTGCAAGTTTTATCAAAGAATTCAAAGGCCTTGAAATGGATTTCAAGGGCACAAAGAAGACAAGGATGAACAACGAAACGATCTCAAAAGCCTTGAAGTAGATTTTTAAGAAACAAGGAAGACAAGGCTTGGCAACGAAAAGATTTTAAATCACAAAAAGATCTTTTTCGAGAGATTTGAGAAGATATGAAGATTTGAGAAGATTTGATCAGGAGAAGATCTCAACCGACCAACAAAGAAGATCTTACAAAGATCCTTAACCGAAAAGCACGAAGATTCTCTTATATGGATTTGATGATTGTTACAACAATCAACGAGAAGATTAAGGAGCCAAGTTATCAACGTGTTCTCAAGAGATGAAGATCTACATCGTCTATCTCATCTCAACCAGGAAGCGATCTTCATGGAGAAGAAGAATTATCTTCGAACGGTCATATCTCCAACGGCTAGAAGACCTCTCCCTAGAAGATTATAAATGAAGATGGCAATTGAAGAACAGATAAGCAATCCTGCACAGAAATATCTATAGTCTTCAAGCGAACCAAAGTTATCTTCATTTCGAAACACATTTTTTCTTCTCTCCTTCTAAAAAGTTTTATCCCCTAGAGAGATAAAACTCGAGAGCTGCATTGGCATATCTAAAGAGTGTTATACTCGAGTGTGCTACTCTGCGAAGTAACTAAGCTATTATAGCAAAGTGAAGAGTTGGAGCTAGATCGTAGCATTGGCTACAGTGAGAGAAGAAGGGGATTTCTTCTAGTTTGTATCTAAGACTCTTTGAAGCTGATAATAGATAGTTAGATCCTAAGGATATACCTTGGGATGGAGAGTAGGCTATTTATAGCCGAACTTCGTAAACATATCCTTGTGTCGATCTTTTACATTGCGCACCATATCTAATTTATTGTGACTAACTTTGTTTTGCAGGAGTTCAAAGTCAAGGACCTTGAAAGTGTTTCAAATCCCTTGGAATCAAAGTTTCACAAAAAACTTAGATCGACATCAAGGTACTAAGAAAAGGAACTATAATCTCAAACCAACACTCATGATCTTAGAAAAGAAACTATAATCTCAAACCAACACACCACCCAAGGGAATAGAATCAACCTTTACCGGGTAAGTCTCAGGCTAACTCTCAAAGATGGGATAAACGCACACTCAAACCCTAATAAAGGATAAACCTTTATTACCTACACTCATGATCTTAGGTAAACAAGCAAAGGAATCACCGGGTAAGTCTCATCCTAGGCTTGCGTTGAACTAGGAAAGGTATAACAAGGATAGGATTTGGCAAACAAAACTCTTAACTCAGATAAGGTTCAGGAAAGGTTCACCTCGTTCAGTTATATTCCATCCCGGCCGAGATGTTCAATGACCGAGGTGTTCTATGGTTAAGGTAAAGGCTCTAGCTTTCAGGGTCCTGCTGGGTTTAAGATCATTCTATCATCGTCTTTCCCACAACTTTAAGCCAATCACCCTAGAATCCCATATAGAACTTAGCCAACAATCATTATGATAACGATAATCAAATTTATAAGAAAGAAATCAATATTCAAACAAGAAAACCTTAACACAAAGGTCTCAATAACTAAATGAATCAAACAAACAACAAGCGTTCCTTAATCACAAATCAGAAAAGACAACAAAACCAAAAGCCAAACTAAGAAGATCTTACAAACTCTTTCAAAGCCAACTTCAACTTGATTCCTTCCTTCCTTGAACTTCAACCTTCAAAACTTCCTTCAACTTCCTTCAAACTTCCTTCAGAAAATCCTCCAGAAAATCAGTGATCCGAAGATGGCTGAATTATAGAAAATCCAACCCTTTATATAGGAGAATAATCTTCCAAAGATAAAATATCTTAAAAAGATAATTTCCTAGAAAATATATCCATATCTTCCAAAATATATCAGCAAATAATATTATCTTCCTTCCAGAAATCCAGCCAAAAATATGTGATATTCACCTTCCAAAAATAGAAGATTTCAGCCAAAAATAAAGATCCCGTTGTCCCGTCATCAGTTCGCCTCGGTCCAGACGCTCCTCAAGATCACCTCGGTCGAGGTGGAACTGTAGCTGACTGAGGTGAGTCTCAGTTGAGAGTGAAACTCTCTAATCAAGTCCAAAATCAATATTCTAAATCATTTTCATGCTTCTTGAGATCTTCTTATAACTCTTCAAAGCTCCAGAATGTTGCTACAGCGACTCCTTAGCTTCCTTAGCTCCATTTTGGTCCAAAACGTGTCATTTTGCCTACAATTACAACAAAACTAGGTGTTGACCTCGATTCCCGCAAAGGTAGACAAAATAACATTATAATCAAAGAATATACATCCATACATGCAGATTTATGAAGATAAAACGTCTAAACCAATCCCAAAATATAGACTATAATACATGTTATCACATATGAATCTTTGTGGACCTATGCGTGTCAAATCTCCCAAAGGCAAGTAGTACATCCTTATTATTGTGGATGATTTCTCTCGTTTCACATGAATTTCTTTCCTACGAGAAAAATCTGAAGCATTGTTTGAGTTTTCAAAATTGTGTAAGGAGTTGCAAACCTCAAAAAAACTTACCAATCGTTTATATATGAAGTGATCATGGTAGAGAATTTGATCAACTAAACTTTGATTTGTTTTGTGCAAAATATGGTATTTCACATAACTTTTCAGCTCCTAAAACTCCTCAACAGAATGGAGTTGTGGAACGTAAGAACCGCACTCTTGAGGATATGTCTAGGAAAATGCTTTTAGAAAACAGTTTGCCAAAAAAGTTTTGGGCTGAAGCAGTAAACACTGCTAATTACATCTTAAATAGATATTTAATTTGCCCTATCTTGAAAAAGACTCCTTATGAACAATTTAAAGCAAGAAAACCTAATATTTGATATTTCAAACCCTTTGGATGTACTTGCTTTGTTCATAACAATGGAAAATATAATCTTGGGAAATTTGATGCACGTGGTGATGAAGCTATATCCTTTGGATATGCTTCAAATTGCAAAACTTATCGTGTTTATAACAAGCGTACCAAAATTGTTGAGGAAAGTATTCATGTCATTTTTTATGAAAGCAATGATGGTACTTTGAGTGAAAGTTTTGCAGATCTTAATCTGAATCAACGAGAAGATCACAATTCGGATGAAGATAAAGATATTAAAGATCAAGAAAAGAACATGCAAGAAAAGATTCTAGATACCGAGGAAAACCCTCAAGACCTTGGAACACATCTTCAAGACCTTGAAACAAAAAAACTGAGATGTCAGAACTTCGTTTCAAGGGCTTGAAACCCAACTTCAAGGCCTTGAGATAGGATCCAAGGGCAATACATCAACGGTACTTGAACCTAGTCAAGCATATGAGTCTCAAACTTCAGGATATGTTCCATCTTACAAACAAAGGAAATTTCAACACTCTTCATACTATCCATAAGAGAATGTGATCTCAGATCCAAATGTAGGAGTTCAAACTCGATCTAAAGTTAACAAACTATGTGCATTCTCTGCGTTCGTGTCTCTTATTGAGCCAAAGAATTATGTTCAAGTTCTTCAAGAACCCGACTGGATCATTGCCATGCAAAACGAACTAAATGAGTTTGAGAGAAACAAGGTTTGGACTCTTACTACAAGACAAGAGCATCAATCCGTCATTGGCACGATAAGGGTTTTTCGAAATAAGTTGGATGAAAGTGGCAAAGTCATACGAAATAAAGCACGACTTGTAGCACAAGGTTATAACCAAGAAGAAGGTATTGATTATGAGGAGACTTTTGCTCGTGTTGCTAGGTTAGAAGCCACACGTATGCTACTTGCATTTGCATCTTTCATGGGTATAAAACTATTTCAAATGGATGTAAAATGTGCTTTCCTAAATGGCTTCTTAGAAGAAGAAGTCTACGTTGCTCAACCTTCTGGTTTTGAAAATGATGATTTTCCTGATCATGTTTTTAAACTAGACAAACTTTTTTATGGTCTTAAGCAAGCTCCTCGAGCTTGGTATGAAAGATTGTCCAAGTATCTTCTCGAAAACAAATTCAAAAGAGGTTTGATTGATAAAACTTTATTTATCAAAACCAGAGGCAACGATATATATTAATAGTACAAATCTATGTTGATGATATATTATTTGGTGCTACTAATGATTCCCTATGCAAGGAATTTTCAGATATCATGTGTAGGGAATTCGAAATGATCTTAATGTGTGAGCTAAATTTCTTTCTTGGACTTCAAGTTACACGAGCAAAGAAAGGAATTTTTTCTCAATCAAAGCAAGTATACTAAAGACTTGCTTAAGAAGTATAAGATGGATCAATCTAAGGTCGCAAAGACTTCTATGAGTTCGACACTTACGCTTGACCATGACAAAGATGGCAAAAGTATAGTACAAAAGGAGTATCGAGGTATGATCGGTTCATTGTTGTATTTAACCGCTAGTCGACCAGACATTATGTTTAGCATGTGCATGTGTGAAAGATTTCAAGCTGATCCGAAAGAGTCACACTTGATAGTTGTGAAAAGAATTTTTCGGTATCTCAATGGCACTAAGGATCTAAGGTTATGGTACCCACGTCAAAGCTCGTTTCACCTTGTTGGCTATTCAGATGCAGACTTTGCAGGGTATAAGGTCAATAGGAAGAGCACTTTTGGATGTTGCCAATTCTTAGGGTTATCCCTAATCAGTTGGCACTCCAAGAAGCAAAACTTTGTCGCCATATCCGCAGCCGAAGCTAAATATATAGCTACTAGAGCCTGTTGTGCACAAATTCTATGGATAGCTCAACAACTTCGTGATCTTGGCTTTGATTTGAAAGGTATTCCTATAAAATGTGATAATACTAGTGCTATTTCTATTACTAAAAATCATGTGCAGCATTCAAGGACTAAGCATATCGATGTAAGGCATCACTTCATACGTGATCATGTTGAGAAAGGTGATGTTTCGATCTCTTTTATATCAACTAACTTGCAGCTTGCAGATATATTTACCAAGCCCCTACCTGAAGATCAATTTAATTTTATTAGATTAAAGTTTGGTATGTTGAACAAGGAAGCATTAACGTAGGGGGAGTAAATTAATTTATTTTCTCCTTCGTATACAACCCAGATATCTTTTTCAAGGGCCTTGAAAGGAAATTCAAGGGCCTTGAAACGAGATTCAAGGGTAAATTGATTTACACGGATCGTTTAGGAATTAATATCCTTTAGATATTCTAATTTCTAAAATTTGATTAGATAAAGCTTTTAAAGGGATTTCAAAAGGCTTTATTTTTAGATTCAAAGAATTTTAAAAAGTGGTTACAAAACTTATGGATAGAATTCTAATCAAAAATGATTCTCCCAATATTTTGAGTCTCTCAAGATCTTAGTGAACTTACGTTGATGTGACTTCTTCCCTTAAATACCACTTCTCTTCCTTCTTTATCTCTTCCGCTTCACCTTCTCTTTGCAAACTCCCGTGCTTTACTCTTTCAATTTTCACAAATCTTCTTCTTCTCTCTTTCAAAATTTTCCATGGCTTCCAAGAGATCTTCTGTTGATGATGCCGCATCATCTGCCCCCAAACGCCAGAGAGTAGTTCAAATCTCTTTTGACTCAAACTCCAAATTCAAGCTCTAGTTCCCCATTTCATTTGGATGATGCTGAAATCCTTGCTAAGACAGATCATCCCTCACACTAGTTCGGAAGTCAGATTGCAGTGAAGCTTTGGCAGAATGGGTTCAACGATAGGAATGAATGCATGTGTGAATTAGTCGATCGAGAGTTATTCACATGCCTCTCTCTACTAGGGCTCGAAGTGCTTCAAGCCAGTTCTATCTGGATTATTCTCAATCCAGGGGAGACATCCTTTCCAAGATTAACCAAGCTACTCTACGTCAACTTATTAGCCCGACGAGAAAGGGGGGAACTTGTCCTAGAATCTGTCGTTCAAGGTAAGAAAATTACTCTTACCTCTGATTATTGCTGAAATTTTTGGGACTCCTCGATATAACTCTTTCGACCACCCTACCCCATCTAGAACTGTTAAGATGGCTAAAGAGCTCTAAATAAGACGCTCTCTCTCTCTAGGCGATTTGTGGGCGATCCGGGGCTTCGGCCTTCGTCTCTCACACAAGCTCTCTCCTTTCGTTGTGATTCCTCACGAGTCACACCGATCCTCTCTTCTCCTCTTCTGTTGATGTGCACAACCATCTCAGAGAAGGGTTTTTGTCGCAAGAAAAGTTGAAAGTTTAACCCTTGAAACTAGGGTTTTTGGCGGCTTAGCGCCATGGCCAAGAAAAAGAAGTCACCGGCTAAGACTAGTAGCGGCGACGTTGTGGCGAACGCTAACCATGAGACGACATCATTGTCGGCGCTGAAGGTCCGGACCCAGGCCCTAGAGGTCGGAAGCAAACAAACTACGGCAAAATACACGCCGGACATGGGAGACGCAACGCTTGGCGCTGGCCAGGCGCCATTGACAAACCTTGACAAGGAACAGACACAACTGGTGCCAGTTGGCATGTCTAAAGGTGTCAGAGACAAGGCCGACAACATTGGGACAAGCATTAGCCTTGTCGGCAACACCAAACGTTCCCAGGTACAAGAAAAGGGGACAGGCGCTTTGTCATCAACCGGACCTAGCGCCAAGGAGCCATCCGCTTCGCAACATCAAGAGAAGGTGCATGCTATTGTTCACCCCGACGCCGGCGCCACACACCATGGCACAAAGGGGACGTCCGCTTTGTCCAATCCAAGCATGCCAACCAAAAAGCTTGACACTTTAGCGCCTGCTTCCGTCCCTTTGGAAACTTCATTGCCTTCACCTGGACGGGAGAACGCCCACAAAAAATCGGGAAAAAGCCAAACTTTGATTTTTTCTAATAGTGAGACCGCCGGCGAAGGAGAACTCGAGGTTGTCACAGAGAAGCATGATGTGTTGTCTGACGATGGTAAGGATGACATGGTGGCTGAAAGGGAAGACCTTGTGGGAGGAAAGCCGGCGTCGGAGTACCCTGCTCTGAGTAAGGCTAACCAACCACCGGGACCAAAGAAAGCATGGACCGGCGCCCCGCCTAAGGTTTTCATGAATTTGGGTTAGGGGGCAAGCTCGAATACACCAAGCCAACCTCGACAAGAGTTGCAATCAAATGTTCTGAGGGCATGCCAAAGCACCAAGTATGGGAAAGCACACTCATAGGGCAATATGTTGGATTCTACCCGGGGTACTTTGCCATTAACGAGATGATGAAGCTTTAGGGAGTCAAGGCTAAATTTAGGGTTGAAGCAGGCTGGATGATATTTAGCTTCCTCAACGATGATGATAGGGACAATGTGCTATGAGGAGGTCCCTATTTCATTCACAACCGGCCATTTCTACTCAAGCACGTCCCGGACAAGTTTGCTTTCAACTGGAAGGATGTTGCTACCATGCCACTATGGGTACGAATCACTAGGCTACCCAATGAATTCTGGACGCCAACAATCCTTGGAAGAATTGGCTCTTTGATTGGCAAGCCACTCTTCATGGATGATGTCACTGAAGATAGGAAGAGAGGTTCATATGCCAGGTTGTTAGTTGAGGTTAACTTTGCCAATGATGTACTCCGGGAAGTCTCGCTTGACTTCGATGATGGTGTCACACTTGATTGTACATTGCTATATGAAAATGAGCCAATGTATTGCCGTCGGTGCTTGCAATTTGGGCACAAGGATGAGACTTGCACATTTCATACTACAAGGAAGGACATTGGGCCAAACCCGAAGTCTAGCCGGACTAGGAACATGCCAAGGTCAAAGGATGAGGCACCAGGAAAGGAGGCAAATGGAAAGAATGAGGTGTTGGTCATAGTTACCAAGATAGTTACACCGCCTGCCTCAGGGTCAGACACTGAGACA
Organism: Fagopyrum esculentum; assembly: GCA_033239045.1. Lineage (NCBI taxonomy): Eukaryota > Viridiplantae > Streptophyta > Magnoliopsida > Caryophyllales > Polygonaceae > Fagopyrum > Fagopyrum esculentum. The sequence goes on from BSUD01000001.1 coordinate 73,976,157, forward strand.
ACCATCAAGGCACAAGTTGACAACACAACGCCAAGAAAGACAAGCAATGGCATTGTCATCCGGGAGGGAACTCACCAGGCAGCACCATCACATGCCAACATGTTACCGCCGGGTGACAAAGGCAAAAGCAAAGTGTTGGAAGATGACAAGGCTGATTCATCCTCACATGATGAGCAACACGAAGAGGAGAGCAGTGATGACAAGCAGCCGACAAGTAGCGATGACGAGGTCTCGGATGACCTTGACATGGATTCTTACGAGTCTAGAGAAGACCATGACAGCACTGACAATGAAATGGCAAGTGATGAGGCTGAGGAAGAGGAGTTCACTCCGGTGATGTCGAAATCCCAAAGGCGCCTCATAAAGAAGTTGAATGCCTCGGTAGACAAGGAGAAGAAGCAAGCTCGACCACATGGGGATGTCATGCATGCTGAGCCACGCCGGCATACAAGACTTGCTTCGTCACAAGTTGACAAGGTTTTGACAAGCAATGCCAAGATCATAGAGGGGAAGAAGGGCAACCGTAAAGGTTCTTAATGAGTGTCGCCGCTTGGAATATCCAGGGGTTTAACCAACCCCGGAAACAAAATGGTTTGAGAGCTCTCTTAGAAGAGTTTAAGGTACATTTGTGTGGTGTTTTGGAGACACAAATTGACACTAATGTTATGGATGTTAATGTGATTATGAGGCGGAAGTTCACCAAGTACAAGTTTGCACATAACTTTGCCCTTGATGACCGATCCAGAATTCTTGTGATGTGGGATGAGGTATATTTTCATGTGGAGATCCTGAGCTTCCATGTGCAATTCATTACTTGCATGGTCTCATGTAAGGTGAGCGGCTTGGTGTTTGGGGTATGTTTCATCCTTGGGGAACATAGTGTGGTAAAGAGGAGGGAAGCTTGGCTAGGAATCAAGGCAAGCCTACATGACAACAAGATGCCATAGTTGGTCCTTGGTGATTTCAACAATGTGTTACATGCTCATGAAAGAATACATGGGAAGCCAGTCCGGATGTATGAGCTAAATGGCCTCTATGATCTTTGTCATGAAGAAGGGTTGGTGGACGTGCCATTCAATAGTGATAGTCTCTTTACATGGACTAATGGTACCATTTGGAGCAAAATTGACCGAGTCATGGTGAATGATGCTTGGCTAGAGCAAGATGTCTATTGTCAAGCTACCTTCATTGACCGGTGGCACTACTCGGATCACAAGCCGGCGATCGCTCATCTCCACAAGCCAACAAGCGCTAGTAAGCCTGCATTTAAGTTCTTTAATATGTGGACTAAACATGACTCGTTTCAGGATGTTGTCAAAGAGACATGGATGACACATGTGAGTGGCACATACCAATATAGGTTGTTTACTTTGCTTAGGAGATTGAAGACGCCACTAAGAGAGCTCAACCGAGTTCACTTCTCTCATATAGCCGAGAGGGTCAAGGATGCCAACACTACCTATGCTCAGACGTTGGAATAGCTTAGGATGGACCCAATGTCACAAGGGAAGAGAGCAATCATGGAGGAGGCTAAGACTAAGGCGGAGCTCCTTGGCCTGGCTGAGTTCAGTTTTCTAGCTCAACAAGCAAAGACCAAGTACTTGTTATTAAGTGACCGGCCAACAAGTTATTTCCATGGAATCGTGAAGGCTAGAGGAGCGGCTAGCCAGATAGCCTCATTGACAACCGAAGATGGACTTGTGACAACATCTAGTGAGGAGGTCATATCTTTGTTCCTTAACTTTTACCAAGGTTTATTTGGGACGGAGGGACAAGTTGAGAAGCCAAAAGATGGAGAGTTTTTTATTGGCCCAAAAGTTCATGAGAGGGACAAGGCTGGACTCATTGCACCGGTGTCCAACATGGAGATCAAAGAAGCACTTTGGGACATTGATAATGACAAGGCGCCTGGGCCAGATGGATACACCTCTTGTTTCTTCAAGGAGGCATGGGAAGAGGTTGGTAGCGAGCTATGTGTGGCCGTCAAAGAATTCTTTGTCAATGGCAACCTACTCACCCAGCTTAATCATACGGTTGTCTCACTTGTTCCAAAGAAGGAGGCGCCTAATAGAGTTGAGCATTATAGACCAATCTCTTATTGCATAGTGGTCTACAAAGTCATCACAAAGATCATGACTAAGAGGATGGGACATTGTTTGACATATCTTATTGATCAAGCCCAGACGGCGTTTGTCCCTGGAGCTTGATGAGCGACAACATATTCCTTGTTCAAGGGCTACTCCGGCGATACAATGTCAAGCGAGACACTCGTTGATGCTTCCTCAATATTGATCTAGCAAAGGCATATGACATTGTCTCATGGAGCTTTGTGAGGAGAGCCTTAATGGAGTTAGAGTTCCCGGTGGAGTTCATTGCATGGGTGATGGAATGTGTGACCACACCCACCTATTCCATCAAAATCAACAAAGACATACATGGTTTTTTCAAAGGCAAGTGAGGGCTAAGGCAAGGTTATCCAATGTCACCTCTTCTATTTGTATGTTGCATGGAGTTTCTCTCGAGATTGCTCAAGGCTGAGACGGCCAAGGAAGGGTTCCGATACCACCAACATTGTGAAGAAATGAGGTTGACACATCTTGCATTCGCTGATGATGTTGTGTTGTTCTCCCGAGGGGATGTTGCTTCGGTCCAAGTATTAATGAGATGCATCAACCGGTTTGGCGAGCTAAAGGATTGAAAGTTAGCCTTGCCAAGTCCTCCATGTACCTGGCCTCAGTATCGGCAAGTGAAGCGGCAGAGTTGCGATTGATCACCGGCTTTTCTCAAGGGAGCATTCCATTTAGATACTTGGGCGTGCCAATTGCCCCTCACATACTCCGAGCGGCAGATTACACACCCCTACTTGACAAGATTGGTAAGAACATCAATGCATGGAACAAGAAGCACTTGTCTTTCGCCGGTCGCCTTGAGCTCATCACCTCAGTCATACAAGGCATTGATAGCTTTTGGCTCTTGGTACTCCCGGTCCCAGGCCTCGTGATTGATAGGGTCATCAAGCTTTGCCGGCAATTCTTATGGTCAAGACCAAGTGTGGCATGGGACAATTTGTGCAAGCCAAAGATTGAAGGCGGCCTTGGTTTATTGGAGCTTAGAACATGGAATAATGCATTCATGTGCAAGCACTATTGGCACATACATGAAGGACATGAGAGCCTATGGGTCAAATGGGTGCATCATAGATACTTACAAGTGGTGGAGCCACGAGACTAGCGACCTCATAGGCGTGATTCGCCTCTTATTAAGGTCATTCTGGCCGGGAGGGACCATTTGAAGGAAGATGGACGCTTGCTTGATGACACTCTCCAGGAGCTTTGTCATGGTTCTAAATTCAAGGTGGCAAAGGCTTATCATCTTATTAGGAGAAGAGAGGAGGAGGTGCCATGGCACAATGTCATTTAGGACTCTAGGCACACGCAAAGGCATGCCTTCATTGCCTGGTTGGCTGCCTTGGGCCGGCTATCTACACATTATCGAATGAGCTTCCTTGGAGTAGACCCAGTTTGTCATCTTTGTCGAAGAGGCAATGAGTCACATGAGCATTTGTTCTTTAGATGCAAGTACTCTAGGAAGTTTTGGCGTGAGGTGAGACGTAGCTTTAACATGCCGGCTGGGATTGGCACTTTGGCCTTAGCCATGCGATGGCTGAGGCGAGCAATGGGAAAGAAGAAATGGAAGATTAGTGCCATGAGGTTTGCTTTCGTTGCTACCATTTATTTCTTATGGCATGCACGTAATAGTATTATCTTCGAGGGCAACTTGTTGCCGGAGAAGGTGACTACTAGGTTGATCAATGTTCATGTCTGCCGGCTACTACACTCGACGTTCCCTGAGCATGTGGGTAGATGGGCCGAGCAACATCATGATATGTGACGGACAAGCTAGGCGGAGGCCAAGCAAGGCGGACGCCGGACGGATACGGGCTTGTTGGACGTTGTCGGGGTCTTGTCAGATGGGCCCAGATGGGCATGAATGCCATTGGTTTAGGTTGTCATTACCGGGCTCTAACTTTGTCACTACCGGCACATGTTGTCGTGACCTTGCCAAATGGGCCATGATGGGCATGAATGCCATCGGGTACTATATTGTCACACATGGGCCAAAACTTGTCACTACCGGCAAGAGTTGTCATGGCTTTGTCGGATGGGCCCAGATGGGCATGAATGCCATTGTTTGAAGGTTGTTGCTAATGGGCCGGATGTTGTCAAAAGCTTGCCAGAGTTGTCAAAAACTTGTCAAATGTTGTCACCTTCCAGCCGCCAGGGTTGTCACAAATGGGCCGGGTTGTCAAGCGCTTGTCAAAAGTTGTCATCTACTCGCCACCTGGGTTTTACTAATGGGCTGCTTGGAAGCTAACACCCAAGACTGTCCAGACGGAGCAAGGCGTCATCCAGCCTATCTTATTGGGCTGTCAAGCTGAGCGAGCTCGCCGCCTTAGACCCGGATTAAAGAGCCGGTTGGGCTATCTAGACATTATATTTACGACTTATATTTTTCTTTGCTGGTTTGTACGTGCATTGTCTTGGGACATGCACTTTCATAGTTTTACTTGTGTTTATCTCGAACGCTTGTTTATGCCGATCGACTCTTCGGAGGGATAGGCATCTTTTCTCACATCTATGAAATTACTAGCATCTTGTTAAGATGGCTAATAAACAGTTTCTTCTACCCAATGCACTACCTCAACCTACCACCACCTGTTTAACCCTTGAAGCCAGAATATTTTGTACTCTATTGGTTAGATGTGTGGTACCAAGGATTAATAACAGGGATGTATTGACAAATCAATTGCTTGCTTTCCTATATCACGTGCTGAATGGGCTAGATGTAAATCTCCCAAAAATTATCTTGTCTCACATGCTTCACACCATCAATTCTCCTAGTGATTACCATTTACCATATGGAAATTTTCTTTTAAAAATCTTTCAATACTTTTCTATTGATTATTCTAATGAGGAGCAACATTAGGTTTATGGAGAACTGGATGAGGAATTCTTTGACAGTATGGGGATTAAGAGAACTACCACAGGGGAATGGGTTCTGAAAGAGCAACCGGCGTGGAACTATACCACTGTAAAACGACTGGAGGTTGTATAAAGAGGATTGGACTCTTTGAGAAGTGATCTAGTATTCTTCAGATCAATAGTTACCGACTGGTTGGACGACACACAGGACATACTGGAATTTAAAATCATAAAATTAACCAGATGTTTCATGTAAATGCTCTTTCTCTTACAACTGTCAATAGCATTAAGCCTTTAACTGAAGAAGATGTTCAAGCTACCACTAAGGATGTTGAACAAGTCATGACTCAGTGCTACAAAATCGTCAAGGATTGTCCTATTGGCCAACCATCGTCTGAGAATCCAGACGTCTTGCATATTGAAGAATTTGGAGTGGTCAAGAAATACGACAAGGATTCTGATCAGTGACGAACAGATGTTTCCCTCAAAGAACATGACATCTCGAAAGCTCAAAATCGATGGAGGAAAATGTGCATGAAGGAGCATTTCGGGAAGGGGAGTTCTTCTAGGTGGTATCAAGAATGAAGTCCTTTGGATGACCATGACTTTTGATAACACAATTTATGACGTTATTCTAGGCATCCATTTAGATAGTTTTTCCCGCTATTCATGCATAGTTTAGCATTAGTTAGTGACGAATTGCACTTAATTCATGTATGTTGTCGAGATAGACGTCTACACGGACTTTTGCATGTTTTGTAGGTATTTTGGGAGATTTTAGAGCTTAATCGATACATTCAAGGATCGTTCCTCGTAATGACACACCTTGGGACTCATTAGGAAGAAAGTTAGGAGCAAGGGAGAACACATAGGACCATGTTGGTGCATGCCTTGCACCAACTCATGGCTCAACGATCAAAAGAAGGCTGAAGCACCAGAATCACGGCCACTGGGAGTTCCACGACCGTGGAAACTACCCGTGATTCCTTCTGCACAGCTGGGACAGCTGTCCCACGATCTCCACAACCCACTCTTGCAAATGGTGAAGGCTATAAGTACCCTTGCAGGCTGATTCTAAAGGGGATCCACTACACACCTGACCTCACACACATTCTCTCCCATACACTCTCATTTTGGAATTGGTTTTGGAGCTACTCTTGGAGGAGAAGAAAGACTTCCATTGGAGAAGAAGAGAAGAACACACCATTTTTAGAGTTTCATAGTTTTTAGAGTGAAGTTTGTTGGGAACATTTTCTAGGGTTGTAAGAACGATTCGAACCTTCTTTTTAAGGGTTGTAAGTCTTTCTTTTAACATCTATTCAGCTCGTTTTTCTCGTTCTACTTGTTTCATCTCTCTTTGATTTCATTCTCTTGCTATGGACTCCATGATTGTATGCTTGATGATTTTGATTATGATGATGCATGTTGTTGGCTAAATAGATGTGGTTCTAGGGTAAGGAAATGATGGTTATGTCTTGGACTATGATAGGATAGACTTAAACGTACCTTTGGATGAATTGTTTGCTTGAACCTAGCCTCTGTTGTGAATCATGGCCTGTTCTAGTAGGTTCCAAGGCCGTGGAAGTGAGGAACTGACCGTGATTTTGTCTGACTTGCTTGTATTGATAAATCTAAGTGTTAGGTTGTTAGATTGTTGAAATCCTAGTGTTTGTTGAGCTAGATCTATCCTAGGGTGACCTAGTGTTAGCAACTAACTGTGAGAAGAGACCTACCCGGTGATTCTTGCTCTTAGGCACCGAAGATGATGAACTCTAGGTAGTAGTGAGCCTTACAAGCCGCTATTGGACTGAGTGTGCTAGGATTTATGTTTAGGACTTGCCTTCCTGAGACTTACCCGGTAAGGAGAGGTTAGATCCCTAGATAGAAGTCCGGTTTGTGTAGAATTCCTATCCTTAGGCTCTTTGAGACTTACCCGGTGACGAGACCTTAGGAACGGACTAGTGGACCATGAGACCTACCCGGTGATTGATCCCAATCTAGAAACATCCACTCCCAACATATTTTAGTTGATCCAAAGAATGACTAGATAGCTTGAGTTCTATGCCATAACCGGAATTTCTAACCCCTAGAATCCTTTTCTCTCCCTTGATTTCCTATCTCGTGTTTGCTTATTTATTTGTGTTGCTAGCTTAGTTGTTCGTTAATCTTGCATGATTTGTGATCCTTGATTGATCACCTCAAAACCAAACCAAAAACATTGAGATTTTTATTTCTTTATTCCTTTCTCTTTTCTTAGCTTAGATCTTCACTATCCTTAGTCACTATTGACTCAATTTCACCTTAGTCTTTGTGTTCGACCTCGGAATACTATCCTTACTACAAAACGACCCATACACTGTGGGTTCGCTAGGAGATAGGAAAAATATATCGAGTTATAAATTTAAGACTTTTGCGTGTCACAATCTTAGCGTAACAAGTTTCAAAGCCCTTGATATTGATATCAAAGGCTTGTTTTTAAAAAACTTGATTTGTTTTTTGTGGGTTTTGTGACATACTTTTTTGGGTTCTAAACTTTTAAACTTCCTTGCTTTAACTATTTTTCTCCCTTGTTGAAAGACAAAGGGGGAGAAATAAATGATCCGACATTTTGATATTTTCCGCATTCTGCATTTTAAACTAGTTTGATATTCATATATGTATGGCTAACTTTACAATGCAGGTACGACACATTTGTGTTGTCTTCCATCAAGGGGGAGATTGAAACTCCACCTTGATTATATATTTGAATAGGTGATGATGATGGAAGACTTAATCACAAATGGAGTGGTTTTATACACTAACAATTTATTGATTATATATCGAGTTGCTTGGTTTGGTTTGGTGGTTTGTATTGAATGTGTGCAGGTTTCGAAACGCATTTCAAAGGACCTTGGAAGGCCTTGAAATCGGATGCAAGAAAAGACAAGGAATTTAGAATGATTAAAAGACAAAGGCCTTGAAAGCCATTACAAGGGATCAGAAGTCAAGACACGTCAAGGTTGCACGCTGAAGAAATTCCAATAACTTATCCACCAAAGCGTCAAAGAAGATCTTCTAAGAAAGATATACTCAACAAGAAGATATGCTTAAAAGAAGATCTCAACTGACCAAGAAAGATTTGATTCTTAAAAGGATCTTGCAACGATCCTCAACAAAAAGCACGAAGGTCCTCTCTCAAATGGAATTTGATATCGTCACAACGTATACGAGAAGATTATGGACCACATAGATCAACGTGTTTCAAGGAGATGAAGATGGTAGAAAATCCACAACGTCTATCTCATCTCAACCAAGAAGCGACTTTCATGGAGAAGAAGAATCATTTTCAAACGGTCATTTTCCCAACGCCTAGAAGACCTCTCCATATAAGTCTATGAATGAAGATGTCGATTGAAGAACACATCAACAAGCTTACACGGAAACATCTAAAGTCTTCAAGCGATCCAAAACATCTTCATTCGATAAAACAGTTTTTCTTTCTCTCTTTTACTTAAAAGCGTTATCCCCTAGAGAGAGATAAAACTTGAGAGCTCCATTGGAATATCTAAAAAGTGTTATACTAGAGTGTGTGTTACTCTGCGAAGTAACTAGGCTATTATAGCAAGGTGAAGAGTTGGAGCTTGATCGTAGCATTAGCTACAGTGACAGAAGAAGGGGATTTCTTCTAGCTTGTATCTAGGACTCTTAGAAGCTGATAATAGATAGTTAGATCCTAAGGCTATACCCTGGGATGGAGAGTAGGCTATTTAGAGCCGAACTTCGTAAACATATCCTCGTGTCGATCTTTTACATTCCGCACTTTATCTTGTTTTATTGTGACTAACTTTGTTTTGCAGGTTTACAAAGTCAAGGCCCTTGAAAGTAGTTTCAAAGCCCTTGAAATCAAAGTGTGTCACAAAGAGCTCAGATCGACATCAAGGCCTTTGCAATTGGTTTCAAAGCCTTGAGATAGGTTTTTGCGAAAAGTTCTCATACTCTATTCAACCCCCCTTCTAGAGTATCTTTTATCTTTTTTTTCACCTAACAGTTCTTCACTTCCCCTTTATGCCAAATCATCTAACGCCTCGCGTCGGTGACACTCTCAACCAGACATGAGCTCCAACTTTGAACTCTAGAGGCCGATGCCTCTTGTCTACATACGACTTCTAGCGGCTCTGCGCGGCCAGCATCCACTCTCGAATCAATGCCACTCGGGTAATATCATCCTGTATCTGCTCAGGAGCTATATCACTAACACTGCTCAGCTCATCCCAACATAGAGGTGTACGACAGCTCCGCCCATACAACGCCTCATATGGAGTCATCCTAGTCGACGCATTCTAGTTGTTTTTGTTGTACGAAAACTCGACAAACAGAAGTTGATCTAACAACACATGTCCCTAGTCTAGCACGGAAACCCTCAATATATCCTCTAAGTTCTGTATAGTCCTCTCTGACTGACCATCTGACTGAAGATAAAAAGCCGCCGCAAAGTGAAGGCTCGTACCCAAGGCCGTGTGTACCTACTGCCAAAACCGCGAACTAAATCATCCGTCCCTATCCAAAACAATGGTCCTCGGTACCCCATGGAGTCTCACTATGTGGCTAGTGAACTCCTTAGCTAGCTGACTCACAAGCCACGTTTCCCTAATAGGGATAAAATCAGCTGTCTTCGTCAGTCTATCTACTACAACCTAAATAGCATCAAAGATCCTACTCAGTCTCAAACTTGTAACAAAGTCCATGGAGATGTCCTCCCACTTTCAGTGTTGTACTAGAAGTAGATGGAGTTCTCCTCCGGTCTATAATGCTTGATGTTGAACTATTGATAGGTCGCAAACTAGGCCACAAATCTAGCCACATTGGGCTTCAACCCTCCCCACCAGAAAGATCGTCTTACATCCTAATACATCTTACTCGCACATGGGTGCACTGACTAAGGTGTGGTGTGAGGCTCTTGTAAAATCCTCTACCTCAGCTCTCCTTCAGAGGGTACATAGACGCGCTCGCGGCGTCTCATCACTCCATCAAAACCTATGGTGAATTGTGGGGCCTCACCTCGAGACATCTTGTCTCAGATCCATCTCAACGTCAGGCGGGTCTCTTGCTTTCGTTGGATCTCTCCCAACAAATCAAGTAGAAACTCTATGGTAGACATGTGACTGCCTGAATTAGGAAACTGAATATCCAACTCTAGTCGTGCTAGATCCCTTTGCAACTAAGGTTAATCCGTCAATCGTGTTATCGCCTTCTCTCGAGGCATCTTCCTGCTAAGGGTGTCAAGCACTACATTTGCCTTCCCCGGATGATACAGAATCTCCAAATCAAAGTCCTTGATCAACTCGAGCCACTTCCTCTAGTGGTTATTCAATTCGCGTTGACTAAATATGTACATCAGACTATTATGGTCATTGAAGATCTAGCATGAAACTCCATACAAGTAATGCCACCAAATATTCAATGTGTGTACCGTTGCCGCCAACTCGAGGTCATGAGTCAGATGATTCTACTCATACGTCTTCAGATGTCAAGACGCATATGCAATTACCCTACCTCACTTCATCAAAACACATCTCACGCCTAGCTTGGATGCATCACTATAGACTACAAAATCATTTGTGTCCTTTGGTTGTGCTAAGATGGGAGCAGAATTCAATCTCCTCTTCAGCTCCTCAAAACTCTGAGTACATGGCTCGGACCATACAAACCGGGTAGTCTTCCTCAATAAACTGGTAAGTGGTCGGGTGATCACAAAAAACCCTTCCACAAATCTACGGTAATATCCAGTTAGGCCTAGGAAGCTGTACACTTTCTTGACATTCTTCGGAGTCGTCCTTGCTGCTACCGACTCGATCTTCGCCAGATTAACCTTGATCCCCTCGGCAAAAACTATGTGACCTAAAAAGGTCACCTCGGGCATCCAAAACTCGCACTTAGAGAGCTTGGCATACAACTCTCTATCCTGCAAAACTCGTAACACCATCCTCAAATGTCGTGCGTGTTCCTCTCTGCTCTAAGAGTACAACAGGATGTCGTCGATGAAGACCACCACAAACTGATCCAAGAAGTCGATGAAGATGTCATTCATCAACTCAATAAAAACGGCGGGCACATTCATGAGCCCGAATTGCATCACTACAAACTCGTAGTGGCCATACCGAGTCTGAAATGCCGTCTTGGGGACATCTTGCTCCCTCACCCTCAACTGGTGATATCCAGACCTTACATCTATCCTGGAGAACACAATAGCTCCCTGCAGCTGATCTAGCAAGTCGTCAGTGCAGGGTAGCGGGTACTTGTTTTGGATGGTCACCTTGTTTAGCTCTCGGTAATCGATGCACAACTTCATCGATCCGTCCTTCTTCCTCACAAAGAGTACCGGTGCACCCCAGGGGGAACGCTAGGGCGAATGAAACCCTTATCTACTAACAGAAATCTTAGAAAAAAAATATATCTCGGGCAAATCGAGACAATCTCACCCGAGATTCTAATTGAGATTCTACAAACATGAGCCTCAAAGAAAGAGTGACAGCCAAGGAGCTTCGAAAACCTCCCCCCATCGGTCACATTCTCGCCCTTTGAATGAGCCTTCAAAGGACCCTAAAGGGAACACTTATAACCTTACTTTACATTCTAGAGATATTGTGTGTTTCAAATGTAAAGGTAGAGGTCATTATAAAAAGGATTGTCCTAATAATAGGGTTTTATTCATTAATCAACAAGAGAATTATGAAAGTGAAGAAGAGCATGATAATGACCACACTCACCTTAATGCATTGCATAAAAGTGCTAGTAAAAGTGATGAAATTTGTGAATATCAACATGGAGAATTTTTTATTTCTAGGATAATCTTGCATGATAATATAGCTACTTGTGAAAATCTCTTTCATACTAAATGCCTTGTTAAAGGGAAGGTGTGTAACATAATCATTGATGGAGGTAGTTTTTGTAATATTGCTAGTATTGAATTGATTACTAAATTGAAACTTCCTATATTTTATCGTCCTAGGCCCTATAAGTTGCATTAGATGAATGATTGTGGTGCTTCGAAAGTCAACAAGCAAGCTAGAGTGACTATTACATTAGGACACTATACCAATGAGATTTTGTGTGATGTAGTACCTATCTAGGCTTGCCATATTTTATCAGTTCGCTCTTGGTAATTTTATCGAAAAGTGGAGCATGATGGTCATTCAAATAGGTATATTTTTACATCAATGGTAAAAAGGTTAAACTAAAGCCTATGACTCATTTACAAATCATTGAGACCTATTGAGAAACAGAAGACGGGAGACAAGGATTGAGCATGGGACAACGAAATGGACGAAAAGCATTCCTGTAAGGAATCTCGGCCAAATTGTGAAATCTCGCCCGAGATTACAGAAATTTAGACCCCCTCCAACAAGCTTGGTTCAATCCTCAAGAGCTCTTCTAGTTTCTACAAGAGACGTTCATATTAAGCATCCATCCATGGACCTTCAAGTCATGCCATTCATATCATTAAGTGATTTTATTAAGCATTGTGTGCTTAAGGATTCTAGAATTTTCCACTCCTACCTAGCTTTGAGTTGTCGCGACTATATAGTTAAGTTGTTTTCCTTAATTTCTTTTGATCTTATACCGTTGCCTTTCGGGAAGCATGTAAGGTTTAGTACAAGAAAGCTAGTTGCGGACAACGTAGATCGAATGGGCATGAAATTGTTGCTTGATCCAAAAGATCCCATGACATTACCACTAGAAAAGAATGCAATTGCAGATTATACTCAGTTTTCATCATCGATACTGGTATATGCACGCCCAATACACATCTCGGCTCCCTCAGTAACAAAATCTCGCCCGATATTTTTGTATGTCGACCGAGATTTAGGGAGCACGTCTTCAAGGCACGAGTGTTACAAACTTCAAGGGATCCTCCAAGAGAGTCATGGACATCGAAGTTTTTACTACAAAAAGACTTGAGTTCCCATGTGATTAGTGATGAGCATGGTGCGGATTTGAGGACGAATCTTTTCAAGAAAGGGAGTATGATGAGTGATCATCCCCGACACCAAATATACAAGAACCAATCACTAGATCAAGGAAAAGAAGAATCCAAGAGTAGATTGTCACACCCCGAATCCGCGGGACTCGCGGCGCTACGGGTTGAGACCTCACAATGGGTCCCGACCCTTAGCCTGACAACAACTTCACCGGATCTTGCAACAAGGAACAAATAAAGGCTAAAACCAAGATACATTTTTATGCAATGTTATGAAACCCCAAAACAAAAGAAATGAAAGACTTCAGCCGTCCTCACAACAACATCAACATATTAAAAAATAACAATAACACACGGACTCTAAAACCCAACTCAACCTAAGATGTACGGAACCCCGGCAGCCCACTCCTCTGGGGCACTCGGCCACATCCTAACCTACACATCAACTACAACAATCGGTATAAAACCGTTAGCTCACATTCTAGGCATTATATAGATAATATGGCACAAACACACGCATAAAACACACAGCACACAACATACTCATAAACATAAACATCCGGTTCTTATTCTCTTTTAGGTTATTCAATTTCTAATTCCATTCGTTCAAAGTAGGACACGTGAGTCTTATAACTCTTGCCTCTGTCCCCGTGTAACTAATAGGAGTGTGGCGGAGCTCAACCCGTATACCATGTTGAGTGGTGAAGAAGCCCGCACGTATACCATGTATGGCTTGGTCGAAGTGAACCTCCCAATCTCCCTCGGGAGCTGGGCAGTGATGTCACCGCCCGATAATAATAGTAACAATGGGCCAAATGATATGCATAGTCAAGTAGTCCTAATCCGGTTTCATGATCAAATGCGATAAAACACACACCACCATAATGTTTCCAAATATTACATAAAAGCGGCTAAGTAATTCCGAAGACTTACCTCGTCTCAAAGCTAAACGAAACCGATATCACTCTCCGAAGGAATATAACCAAAGCATGTTCAAGACAAGGCACGATAATCAACAACTACTCACAAGCTAGAAGTCCTTAGACTTCTAGTCCTATATCATCTTACTAGGTCATACACTCTCATAATCTAGGATAAACTACTAGCCCACATAAACTCACAAGATCTCAACTATCACCGCATGCTAGGATACTTCCATCCTAACTCCACAATCTCAACAAACACATACTCACAACCTAAACAAAGCTCACATGATATCATACACTCAATCCTTAGATCATTGAAACCATCCTCAAATCCTCACTTAAAGTTCAAAGCCACTACTTGGCATTAACTCTAAGCTATGCTAGATTCAATCCTAGCATGATACTACTAAATATAACTAGATCGAGGAAGAAGGTACTCGCACGAGGTCGAAGGCGGAGGACGATCTACGGATGTGGACAATGGATTTGTTGGTCTATATCTGGCGCTTCCAGACGTAAAACCAAACCTAAGGAAATTTAGCTTATATGCTAAATTTGATCGTAATATATACTATGTACAAAATTAAGGTAAAACTCATTTTCAAAAGTCAACGTTAAAAACCCGCAAAACATTTTCCGGGACAACTTGTCCAATTATATAAACATGTGTCGAAATCCGCAATCAAAACTTCGGGCCATAAACCGAAATTAATCCAACAAAGGCATAATATATAGTATATAAAAATATAAGAATATTCCCATAATTAAAATCCAAGGTTAAAAACCGTTAACACATTTTTCGGGCTAATTATACAATTTCAGAAACTTGGGTTATATTCTGTAAATAAATCTTTGGCCATAAACTATAAATAATCCACAGAGGGTAACTTTGTTAAATTTCCAAAACCTAGGTCCAAAAATGGAAATAGGAAACATTAGGTAATTTATGTAATTAGACCAAAAGGTATCAACACCCGTAAGGTCTCATCGTTAGGAGACACAGGCGGGGGCGTTGCTTCCTCGTGGTTGTGACGGCTCTCCTGGTGGTCCGGGTTTCCGACGAGAAGGCGGGGCAGGGCATGAGATTCCCGGCGATGGTTCAGACCTAGGTGGAGAGCAGGCGATGAGAGGAAAACAAGAGAGCGAGAGCAGTAGGATAACTGGCGCTCCACACTTCGATCTTCAACAAGGGCGAGGACGATGGTTCAGCGGTGGCACTTCCGGCGGCGCCTGGTGGGTACAAAGACTTCCCCAGTCGGTGGTGGAGCGTAGAAAGGCAACCAGAGGGTGTCGCCGTGAAGTCGCTGAAGAGATCCCGTTTAAGGCACCGGAGGCAGAGGGAGAGGTAGATGGGAGTATGAGTAGGGTTGTTCATTCCCGGATATCCGATCCGTTCGGATATCCGGGAAAAATTTTAAGCAAAATTGATATCCGGATCCAATCCGAAATTTCTCGGATATCCGATCCGATTAGACAAAACATATCGGATATCCGGAACCGGATATCCGAATAATCCTATTATAGTGCAATGTAGTTGATAGTTTGCTTTTGTAAAAAAAATGAATATAATGAATTAGGTTCGAATTTGTGTTCCTGTTTTATTTGATTTGAGTTTAAAGTTTCAAACATATTGACCAAAATACAAAATGATAATACATCATAATCCATAACATAAACATAAAACAGAAATTCAGGGAGAGTTACATTAACCTGTCAAATACAGCAACACAAGTGCTTTAAACTATGCAAATGATAAAACATAAACACAAGATGAAGGCAGATCTGAGGCAATTGGAGAGCTATAAAAATAAAAAACAATTACAAATATCAGTAAACTAACCATTGACGAAGGCCTATGGCGATTGAAGAGCTACGAAGATGAAGGGAGATCTGAGGCAACTGGAAAGCTATGAAGACAACGGGAGAAGAGGAGAGAAAGGGAGATGTGTGGCGAGGCTGGCGAGCGAGAGGTTAGGGTTTCATTGCGTTCTTCTGCAGGAATGGTTGCCGAAAAACATTTGAGAACATGAGAGTCGAGACTACCGGAGACAAAGAGAGTATGACCGGCGTCCTAGCGCAACCATTCACCTGCGAAAAGGTAAAGAGAAAAAAAATAAAGAAAAATAATTAAAATAAAAAGGAAAAATTTTAAAAGATTATTCTCGATTAAAAATATTCGGAACGGGATTTTCGAAGCGTAAAACTATTCCGATTTCTCTGATAATAATAATACGGATATACGTGTACGTATCCAATATATAAATATACTCGGGATAAATACTTCACGCCGTAAAAACACTTTTAACAAGAATATTTAAGATAGTAAAATATCGATAAAAGTGGAAAAATAAATCTCGAAAACGCGCCTAATAAAATGGGGCGTTACATCAGATCCCCCTAAAATCGTTTCGTCCCGAAACTTGCCAGATGTCGAACTTCTCGGTCCCTAAGGCCGAGGTATGTAACACTTAAACTAAGAAGGCTTAAACCTTCTAATCTATACACAAAATCTATTCAAACTACTACCGCAAGATATATCAGGTCATGTAGCACATTTCCTCACATGACACAACTACACATAGCATCACACATGCACATAACTCAACCAAGGAAAGAACTAGGTCTAATCCGTCGATTCTAACGATGCTACTAGCTCAGCGTAAAATTCAACCAAAGATACTATCCTCCGTCTTCTAGTTAGCCTCATCGGTTCTTCGTCTGCCACTAGATCATCAGGATTGACAACATGTCTCGATTCATGTAGGTACTCCCTCGACCGATACACATGA
The DNA here is from genome assembly GCA_033239045.1 of Fagopyrum esculentum. NCBI lineage: Eukaryota > Viridiplantae > Streptophyta > Magnoliopsida > Caryophyllales > Polygonaceae > Fagopyrum > Fagopyrum esculentum. The sequence goes on from BSUD01000001.1 coordinate 73,992,811, forward strand.
AACACCGGGTGAACACTCTCTACTCTTGGTGGTAACGCCCACTTGTAAGTCACTTCTCCATCTCGCGCTAAGATCTCAAAAAGGTCCGATATATCGGAAACTCAACATCCTTCTCGGGTCTTTCTCAATGCATCATTTCCATTATGTTTCTTCTTTGTTCCTTAATACTAAAATCAAGACCTTGTCTTGGAGAATCACTTTACACTTTGAACTTATCCTTCCTGGAGGCAATTCCGTAATAATTTCACCGGTGGATCCTTTCTTAGCACTCATCAAATCCGTTGCCCATTCCGTCTCGTTCCAACTTTGTTGCCATCCGGAGTCGGTTTCATGGATGTTGTTCCTTGGAGAATCTCTCTATAATCCGGTAATGACCAACACATCCTAGAAAACTTGTAACCTCTTCCAAATCCTCCGGGGGTTGTCATCCCGAGACAACATGTCATACAACTTCTCTCTGTTAGCAACTAGTGTTCTCCATCACAACTTCAAAACAAAAGTTTGAGATAATGTCTGGTGTTCACTCTTCAATGCATTGGTTCTACATAACGTTTATCAACAGGATCTTGTAATCAGTTGTTCAAATGCTTCTTCGACTCACGTATCTTCACAGGTTTCATCCTACACGGCGTTTTGGATATCGGAGTTATGCCAAGATCAACCTTAGTGGCAAAATCCACATTCCAATGTATTGGGATTCGTGACACCTCAAATTCCATCTTCTCTTCCCGTCACATATCGTAATAATTGACACAATCTTGTCTTATCACTTTACAAATGTTCATGACACAATTGATCTACCCCGATCTATTGAGGTGATGTCCTTTAAACACGTGTATTGTTCCATTTGTAGCTACAATGTCGACCGCACTTCATCTTCTGAACTCGAGAGGCTTGCTCGAGTCTTCTGAACCTTGAGGCCTTGGTCAAGCATTCTTCCGCTAAATCCCCCCTTCACAATGAAGGAATGACGATAATAATATTTCTTGATCTCGCACATATGTTCAATCATGAAGGTTTTAACTATAGGACTTAATCACGCCTTGAAACAATCGATCTATCTCTTCGCTTTCAAAGACCTCCCAACATGTGGGCAACATTCCTCGTATTTTATATAAGCTTGCTCCATACCTTCGAGTAGGTGTAGAACTTACTTCATTTCCTTATGTAGCGTCAATCCGACCGTAGAGGTTCTAACCTCTACCTTTCATAAACTTCTCTCACATCACATGTCGACATCAAACTTCAAAACTTCGCTCTTCTCTTACTCTTGTTGGTCACCTTATGCATCTCTTGGTATTCCATGAACAATCTTCGCAACCGTACCAGTATGTCTTGTGGGGAACGCTAGGCGAAATTCCTCAACCACGTCACCGAAGACCCAACGCATTACTTCTCAAGTTCTAACGCCATAAGCTCAAAGTTTGTAGCGTTACTATGATCTAGATTCTCCGTTCCATGTCACATCTACCATAGCATAACATGCATCCTATTTATGTATTCTTTTTATGCACAATAACTATAGAAGCCTCACTTTCCTCCCGCTCCTCTATCCATTTATCTCTTATCAAACCTTAACAGTTCTTATCCATGTCGTTCCCCCTATATGCCAATTCCATGACCTAAAAAGGTCGCACAGGATCGTTACAATCCCTCCATGGAATTCTTTTACATTCACTTGATTTGAACCCATTCAGTGTTAATTTGATTAAGACATTAGTGCTTCTGTTGATACACCTCCTTATTAACGACAATGAATCACCAGAAATACTCCAAGCTCTTGTTACCATTCCTTTATAATCCATACTCTAGGTTACTCTTTCCATTTATACTCTTGAATGGCCAACCCGCACATGTGCGTCCTTGGTTGTGACCGATTAACTTGTATATGACCTTCTTCAAAGTCAACGCCTTACCATTCTACTACACTTTCCATGTTACCCTTCTCGTGAAGGTTACCCCTCGGGGTACTTTGCCTTAAACTTCGATAGCTCATACTACACTCCATGCTTTTCTCTCTTCTATAAGATAACTATACCTTATCGGGTCATGTTGTATCATCTGGCCCACCTTCATTTTCTTAACCGCTCTCCCATGATGTCTTGTAAGTGCATCTTCTCAAATACTCTAACCATAGTTATTCCTCACTCGCGTTTCTCTTGGTTGATATCTTAAATCTTTCAATAAATAAAAGCTCCTTGTTGAGTCTCGTATCTTTTGTGACCTTGTGAACTTTCACCTTGTGATCCTCCTCGTAACTCTCATATGTCTAAATAAGTTGCCCGCTTAGGATCTCGCAACAAACGTCACTTCACCCTCTGGTACCTCCGTAAGCTTAACTTACGGTTCTCATAAATCTTTACCAATTGTCCGACCACTCTTTTCATCTTGACTCTCATGCTTAGGAGCGCCTACTGAAAACTCGTCTCACTTAGAACGCCAATTTTATCCTCGAGCGAGAATGTAGTCCTCTCTACTTAATTCGCACCTTCAGTTCATCGGCACCGTACTTGGAAAAACTTTTAGTTCGTTGTCTCTAGTTGTCTCGTTGATGCTCCTTCATTGTTTCCTTGATACCATTCTCATGTCTTTATGTCACTTGTATATTGGTAAAGTCTCCATCTTGGTTTCGCTTAAGTCGACACGAGGTTTTCTTTTATTTGTTTGTCCTTTGGTTACGTCATCTCCAGTCTTCTTCTTCGACGTCCTCTTAAAGGAGTTCGGGAAATCACCGGGGTGCTTGCAAAGACTTGATGCTCAACTCGATAACTTGAGCATAATCATTTTTGTATGTATACTATCCTAAGCCAAAAGGCGTTGTCCAAGGGGGCGATGATAGCTTTCTATCATCTTAGCTATAAGGTTCACTATTACTAATATCATATTAGCATACCATATGTTTATATATATATATATATATATAAAGATATAAACGTCATGCTACTACTATAAAAATAACTAGTCCATAAACAATTTACAAATCAACATACAAGTATAGTCCAAAACATCCTAAGTCCACATATACATACCTACGTCGCCAAGATCCGCAGAGGAAGTGGTGGTCCCGTACATTCTACCCCAACTGACTCATGCACATGATTTGAAAACGAAATTCATTTTCTTTAAAACTCAGAACCCTTGAGGGTTCCGTTTATTTTTATTCGGCCATTAGAAGATTGCGAGTGCCATTGTTGTCAACCTAGGGCTCTGATACCACTTTTGTAACACCCCGAAACCGCGGGACTCGGGGCGCCTACAGGTTGAGACCTCACAATGGGTCCCGACCATTAGCCTGACAACAACTTCACCGGATCTTGCAACAAGGCACAAATAAAGGCTAAAACCAAGATACATTTTTATGCAATGTTATGAAACCCGAAAACAAAAGAAAGGAAAGACTTCAACCGTCCTCACAACAGCATCAACATATTACAAAATAACAACACAAGGACTCCAAAACCCAACTCAACCTAAGATGTACGGAACCCCGGCTGCCCACTCCTCCGGATCACTCGGTCACATCCTAACCTGCACATCAACTACAGCAATCAGTATAAAACCGTTAGCTCACATTCTAGGCATTATACAGATAATATGGCACAAACACACGCATAAAACACATTGCACACAACATACTCATAAACATACACATCCGGTTCTTATTCTCTTTTTAGGTTATTCCATTTCTAATTTCATTCGTTCAAAATGTGACACGAGAGTCTTATAACTCTCGCCTATGTCCCCGTGTAACCAATAGGAGTGTGGCGGAGCTCGACCCGTATACCATGTGGAGTGGTGAAGAAGACCGCCCGTATATCATGTATGGCCTGGTCGCAGAGAACCTCCCAGTCTCCCTCGGGAGCTGGGCAGTGATGTCACCGCCCAATAATAATAGTAACAATGGGCTAAATAATATGTATAGTCAAGTAGTCCTAATCCGGTTTCATGATCAAAAGCGATAAAACACACACCACCATAATGTATCCAAATAATGCATAAAAGCGGCTAAGTAAGTCCGAGGACTTACCTCGTCCCAAAGCTAAACGAAACCGATATCACTCTTTGAAGGAATATAACCGAAGTCTGTTCAAGACAAGGCACGATAATCAACAACTACTCACAAGCTAGAAGTCCTTAGACTTCTAGTCCTATAACATCTTACTAGGTCATACACTCTCATAATCTAGGATAAACTACTAGCCCACATAAACTCACAAGATCTCAACTATCACCGCATGCTAGGATACTGCCATCCTAACTCCACAATCTCAACAAACACATACTCACAACCTCAACAAAGCTCACATGATAACATACACACCTCAATCCTTAGAACGTTGAAACCATCCTCAAATCCTCACCTAAAGTTCAAAGCACTACTTGGCATTAACTCTAAGTTATGCTAGATTCAATCCTAGCATGATACTACTAAACATAACTAGATCGAGGAAGAAGGTACTCACACGAGGTCGAAGGCAGAGGACGATCTACGGATGTGGAGAATGGATATGTTGGTCTATATCCGGCGCTTCCGGAACTAAAACCAAAGGAAATTTAGCTTATATGCTAAATTTGATCGTAATATATACTATGTACAAAACTAAGGTAAAACTCATTTTCAAAAGCAAACGTTCAAAAACTGCAAAACATTTTCCGGGAGAACTTGTCCAAATATATAAACATGGGTCGAAATCCGCAATCAAAACTTCGGGCCATAAACCAAAATTAATCCAACAAAGGCATAATATATAGTATATAAAATTATAAGAATATTCTCGTAATTAAAATCCAAGGTTAAAAACCGTTAACACATTTTCCGGGTAAATTATACAATTTAAGAAACTTGGGTTATATTCTGTAAATAAATCTGTGGCCATAAACTATAAATAATCCACAGAGGGTAACTTTGTTAAATTTCCAAAACCTAGGTCTAGAAATAGAAATAGGAAACATTAGGTAATTTATGTAATTAGACCAAAAGGTATCAACACCCGTAAGGTCTCATCGTTAGGAGACATAGGCGGCGGCGTTGCTTCCTGGTGGCTTCGACGGCTCTCCTGGTGGTCCGGGTGTCCGACGAGAAGGCGGGGCAGGGCATGAGATTCCCGGCGATGGTTCAGGCCTAGGTGGAGAGCAGGCGATGAGAGGAAAACGAGAGAGCGAGAACAGTAGGATGACTAGCGCTCCGCACTTTGATCTTCAGCAAGGGCGAGGACGATGGTTCGGCGGTGGCACTTCCGGCGGCGCCTGGTGGGTACAAAGACTTACCCTGTCGGCGGTGGAGCGTAGAAAGGCGGACAGAGGGTGTCGTCGTGAAGTCGTTGAAGAGATCCCGTTTAAGGCACCGGAGGCAGAGGGAGAGGTAGATGGGAGTAGGAGTGAGATTTAGAGGGAGTGCAGGTGAGGAAGGCGAGATGAGTAGCGGCTCGGTGAGGGAGGCGAGGGGTCGGGGTAGGCTGAGCAGACCTAGGGCCTGTCTGGGGCGGCCAGTAGGGGGAACGAGGGGTCGGGGTAGGAGAAGAAGAAAAGGTAAAGAGAAAAAAAAATTAAAATAATTAAAATAAAAAGGAAATTTTGTAAAAGATTAAACTCGATTAAAAATATTCGGAACGGGATTTCCGAAGCGGAAAACTATCCCGATTTCTCCGATAATAATAATATGGATATACGTGTGCGTATCCAATATATAAATATACTCGGGATAAATACTTCACGCCGTAAAAACACTTTTAACATGAATATTTATAAAATATCGATAAAAGTCGGAAAATAAATCTCGAAAACGCGCCTAATAAAATGGGGCGTTACATAGATGCTATCGAAGACGATCAAGGAACCAAGAAAGTGAAGAAGTCTCGGCCCTGAGTCAAAATCTCGGCCGAGATATAGACCAAGATTTCGTATATGTGGAGATCTCAAACATTCTGTAGGTATCTTGTGGTTTTGATCCTATCTTTTAGGATTATTTTAGTATTGATCTTTTAGAGGAATCTTTCCTCTAAATAGCCTTAGAGGGAGAGATTCACAGGTACCTTAGTTTTGATTATTGATTTCCACATTATTGTGAGATACTTGTGACTTCACTCACGGAGCTAGCATTTTATCATTTTTATTCAATGAAAAAGAGAGCCTTTAATTGAATCGTTATGAGTCCTTGCTAGGTTGCTCTTGTGTTTGTTAATTTTATTGAAAATTGGTGCTACTAGACATGGGTCCGAAACCTAAACCGTCGGTTTAAGTATCAGAACCTACGCTTTAGGTTTGGCCAAAGACCAAACCTAAACCTAAATCGGCACTTGCCCAAACCGCCAAACCGGCGGTTTGGCACATATTTAAAAAAAAAATTTGTTTATACCTTGTAATCGGATTTTGATAAAATAATTTAACCGGTTTACATCTAGTTTGCAACTTTGCATTAGTAATTTAATAAAAATAAAACCGAGTTTGCATTAGTAATATATTTTTTCCATTAATAATTTAAAAAAACAAGAACAAACTCGTGTTTTTTAAAATAAATAAAATTACTAACTAAAAAAATCGAGAGAAAACTCGTTTTTTTTAAGTTAGTAATTTCATTTATCTATAAAAAATCGAGTTTGCTCTCGTTTTTTTGTAAATTAATTAAATTACTAATTGAATAAAAAAACGAGAACAAATTCGGTTTTTTTAACTAAATAAAATTACTAACTAAAAAAACCGAGAGCAAACTCGTTTTTTTTAAGTTAGTAATTTCATTTATTTAAAAAAAAACCGAGTTTGCTCTCGTTTTTTTTAACTTAATTAAATTACTAATTGAATAAAATAAGGAAAGGGCTTGAACCGGTTTCCCGGTTGCCTACGTATCCTCTTGGGGTTTAAGAGGAATCAAAGCCTACGCAGTTCTCTTACATTTGCTTACCTTTTTTCGGACTTCCGAGTTGTTTTTGTTACCCCTTACCTTTCAACCTCGGACTCGGAATTGGTGCCCGGATTATCGGAGTTGAATCCTATCTTGAGTCATAAACGGGGACATTCCGTTATTTCCGCTTATCCGCCTTTATCCAATCTTGTACGCATACTTGAGCCTCCAATTTCTCGGGCTTCAATTGACTTCTTTTGTAACTTAGCGTGGTTCCTCCTTGACTAAAAGGTTGCTCAACGGCCACCGTTGATGCGGGCACGGCCATGATTTGTTGCACAATCTTGGTCATTGTTGGATACTTCGGGGCTAACTTCTTCCACCAATCCAAAACTTCAAAAGTTTCACTATCAAAACTAAAACAAGTTGTTATATAATATAGAAATTCCTCATTAGGGAATGCATGCCTTGGTGTTTTTGTTATTTTAGCTTAAATTTGTTTAACTTTTGAAAGAAGAAGAAGAAGAAGAAGAAGAAGAAGAAGAAGAAGAAGAAGAAGAAGAAGAAGAAGAAGAGGGTGGAGGAGTCGATTCGGTAGAAGCACTGGCACTTGTTTCAAATAAAGTAAGCAATTTACCAATTTCAACAAGAAGATGAAGAATAATGGAATTAACGTTCATAGAAGAAGATAAACCTAAACATTCATAATAAACATTTAACAATTCGGTAACACCATCAACATTAAGCCTAGGATAAAAAACGGCGGAAACAAGATAAACTTCGGAAATTTCTTTATAATATTTTAGCCATTTTATTTTCATTTCGGTTATAGCATCTACAATTGATGGATAATTTAAACCGTTTGTAAAGACTCGGCAACATTTACGGCTATTTCTAAAAAACTACAAGAAGTGGGAGTGTAAACATAATTCATTATATTCGTTGAATCACTAAGAACTTTTAAAATATTACAAATATTATAATAAGTTTTCCAAATAGTTTCATCATCTAATATAGACCAAGAAATGTATTGTGTGGAAAATGATTGTAAAATATCTTTGTAACGAAGAGCTTGAGTAAGTAGTTTATAGGTTGAGTTCCGATATCTTTTGAAAAAGCAATAGGATACATTATTATCATAACACATTGATCTCCATTTTTTTTCTTAAATTGGATGAATGTCAAATATGTTCAATTACGTTAGTGATAAGCGTTAACAATTCACATAAAACTTTTAGTCCATCTTGAACACATAAGTTTAAAATATAACATGCACATCTTTGGTGAGTAAATGGAGTTTTTATAAATTGTCCCGCATTTCCCACCAACTCGTTTACGGCGGCGGTGTTATTGGATGCATTATCAAATGAGTATGAAAAAACTCGATTTTGTAAATTAAATTCTTGTAAAACCGTTTTCATTAAATTTGCAATGTTGGTGGCATTATGTCTTTCATTAAAATGGCGAAATGCAATAATAAATTTATGCAAAAACATATCATTATCAATAAAATGTAAGGTAATGCCCATGTAAAAATGTGTTTGTGCACTACAAATTGAAACTTGATGCGAAAATGATTGTAAAATCGTAAGATTTTTTGTTTCTTTTGTTCATAAGATTTAGAAATTAAATTGCAAATTGTTTTACGAGAAGTTGGTATAAAAAACGTTGAAGATAAGCAGTGTTATATTCTCTTACATTTTCATATTCCGCATAAGAAAATGGAAAAGCTTGAGAAACTATTAAGTTGGCTAATCCTAAACTTTCATCAACATGATTATACATAAACAAAGAAGTTTGAGAGGAAGAGGATGCAAACCCGTGGGACAATTGAGATTGTCCTATGATATTCTGAGCTTATCGAGATGGATCTTTTTCATGTGGGTTTGCAAAGTCCCGTATCCGCCCTTCGCCCTCCACTTGTACACTTCGGACAATAGTTGCACGAGACTTGACAATAACCGTCCACCACCGGACCCTTCTTGTAATGCTTTGTGAAGATGTCGGATGTAAGCATTTTCGGTGGAGGGACTTGTCGGAAAGGCCCTTCACCTTGACTTTGTGGTTGTGGCATTTCCGTATCGGGCATTTGAGTCTCGCTTTCTTGGGTGCTAGGAAAGAGAGCGGGAGTAAAGTCGTAGTCGCTCGGATAACTCGGGTTTGCCATTTCAATTGATTGAGAAATCGGAAATACGAGATCAAGATTGAGAGTAATGGTAGAGAGATGAGAATGTTGATGTGAGATAAATGGAAGAATAGTAGGGTATTTATAGGAATTGTGGGGTAGATTTTTTTTATTATATAAATAACAATTAATATAATTAAAAAAAAATAAAAATAAATAAATTAACTGTATTAACACTCCAACGGCTCTTTTTTGAACCGCCGGTTTGGGCCAAAATAATAAAAAAAAAAAAAACGTGTCCAAACCGGCAGTTTAGGTTTGGCCTTCGGCCAAACATAAACCGGCACCCACGGTTTGGTCTAACCGGCAAACCTAAACCGCCGGTTTAGCCCAAACCGGACCCATGTCTAGGTGCTACTAGTCAAACTAGTCCCTCCTTGTGGTTGTCTTAGATAAAAGACTTGTTTAAGGTTGAAGAAGAAGGGTTAATGTAATTCTTTGTTAAGGATTTTGATCCAATTTAGATCAAAGTTCTATGCAAGTCGACATCAAGTCCTATCTTCCTATATTTTCATCAATTTCATTCCATATTATCATCTTTTTATCTTTCCTTTATCAATCCATCAAACTCACGTTCTTTAATTCGAATTTTCATAAATCTCGGCCTCACAACCAAAATCTCGCCCGAGATTCTAGACCGAAATTCGTTCTCTGAGACTATTCGTGTACTTTCAATCTAGATTTGAGAATTGCGACATCAACCCCGTACCATTTATGAGTTAATTTACTCACTTCCGTTCTTATTTTTACAACGCCTTCTGAAAATAATTGATCAAAGCAAGCACATGCATGACACTTGCGGTGTAGTCAAAATAATTGATCAAAGCAAGCACATGCATTGCACTTGCGGTTTGACTAATCTCCAATTGAATAGGGAATTTTAGATATTGCCCTTACAGCTGCTACTTTCCGAAATTGCGCTTGCTATTGTGTATTACCATCCACTTGTTGTTTTCTGTAACCTGTTTCAATTTTTCTTTTTGCTGCGGACCAAATTTCCATCTGTAGACACGTGTTTCTTTCTCCAGACAAATGATGCCTTACTTCACCGCTCGTACCGGTCGCCGACTCGATTTTCCTCTTTTAACGCTCTCTCAGTCTCGATTCTCTTTGACCATGGCTTCCCCTTCCTCCTTCACTCTCTCCAACTGGTGCTTGATTTTGTGCTTCTCGTTTGTCTCAGGGTTTCAGGTTGTTTTCCGCTAATTCATCTTGCCTTAATCCGTTTTGTCTTCTGTACAATTTCAAATTTAGGGGATTGTTTGTTATTGATTGAACTCTGTGTTTCGATACTTCATTTATTTGCATTTGTATCGAATCGCCGCCTAACGGATTCACAAATTTTCTTTTATCTCCCTCTTTTCTGTTTCCTCCTCTGGTTTGTAATTGTTACTGTCCCTTTTTGGTTCTTTCCTGTTTTCTGTATTAATGGATTGATTTTTTTTCTTATTCTCTTATTTTACAGCTTCATTTTGTTGGACTTCGATCTAAACGCCTCAAGCTGATTCTACTCAACAAATACTTGGTGTTTTGTACAACGATGGGTTTCTTCGATTTTCCACCGCTCCCTAACTCTCCGTTGCCACCCTCTGCGTTAACCGCCAAATCAACGCCACCTTCACTGCCATACTAACCAGGCCGCTACTCTAATTGAAGCTGTTAAGGTATTTGATGCCCGATTAATTTTAGCAGGCCCTGTGGGTAATGTTCTTTTTATTCTCCTCCTAAAATTTGCTAATGTGTTTACTTTGCGGATGTGTTTAATTTGCGAAGTGTGTTTAGCAGAAATTTTGCTTGTTACTCTTTTCATGTTATTTTGTTGTCTTTTTGAATATTTTAGTGGGATTGTTGGAGATATGTTCTTAAATTTTGGTTGATTGGCATTTATTACCTTAATAAAAGATTTTGTTGTAATATTAGTCCCAACAACTCCATTAGAGAGAGGAAACCTCTTCTTCCAGCACTGGTTATCATTCAGAACAACATATACTTGCTGTTGCTATGACATTTTGTGCAGAAAGTCTATATTGGCTTTACAAGGTTTCTTGTGTTTGCATTTATTCAAGATTTTAGCATATTGATTTCTGTCGGCTTGTCAAGTTTTGGGGACTCATAAACTGGCTACAAGTTTTCACATATGACAGTTCTTTCTGCTTGCATATACACAGGAACAAATCAACAATACTATAGGTGTCTGCACTGTGTCGATTCTATAGGCAGAGTTATTGATGCAAATTGTGGTTGGTTTTCAGTATTCCCCTTTTATAAGATTATGTCTTACGAACATAAAATTTGTTAAGCTATTCTTCTACGCATGCTTTTCTAAATCTTGCATTTAACATTTTTTCATCAAATCCAAGTAATCGATCTTCCGCTTTTATTGTGAAAACTATAGATGAAACTTGGAATGATATTAGAAACTAAAAATGACACTGTAAATGGATATCTGGATCTTAATCAGTATTCATATTCAAGCATGTTATATTTTTGCTCCTTTGGGTCTGAATTCCTTCAAATTTTTGTTTGTTTCTTATGAGTGTCAAAACTTATCTTGTCTTGTAGAGGCGGTGATACAAAGTCCCGTCACATACTTTGGATAGGTTTGCTTTATAAATTTGGGGTGTAAAATCAACCTTTGTGCTTGCTTATATAACTATGGATATATTGGTAGTGATGACTCGTAACTGCACATCCTTTAATAAATGTAAATAGTAGTATCACTCTTTGATTTGTTGATTAAATAGACTTGCTGTTTTTATGTTTGCTCTAATTTTGTGCTTAATTGGTTGCTTATTTCCCCTAAATTCGTTGCTTGTCGAAGTTTGATTTATAATTTCATAAACTCAAAGTTTGATAATCTTAGTTTTATTTCTATTATCTGATTATACTTGATAATTTGTTTAACTCTTCAGGCTTGAAGATTTGGGCTCTTCGATCTGCGCTGCTTGTTTGTAACGAAAGATCGAATTCCTATCTCCTTTTTTTTGGCAGAACAGAAGACGTTCAACTGTTCAGCCAGAGAAACTGAAAATTCCCGTTCAAAGGTTAAGTTTCATGTGTTAAAAGAATTAGGGTTTGAAATATATATATATATATATATCTATAGAAGGGATTTTGTCGTCGGTATCAGAAAGCTTGATCTTTAGCTTATAGGTAGGTTGGTAATTTGAAAATGGTAAGTCTCATGTAGAAATCCCTTTTGATTGATTGCTGCAAATATTATTTATTGTTTGAATGTGAAAACAGAAAAAGAAAATGTTGGGTTTGTGAAAATTGCAGTTCGTGTTTTGAGATATGTATATTGTTGTGAATGAAGGATTTGTAATTGTTGCTCGTTGGTTGTCAGCAATTGTAGCTGCTAAAGCATTTTGATACCAAATTCAGTTTTTATGCTACGAAGCCACCAGGGATGAGATTCAACAATTTCGTTCCATGGCATAGCATCGCCAAAGAAGCGTTGGGTACAGCCTGGTTCGTTTTAAAGGTTATATGCGTACTCCATATCACTTGCATCTTCAATTTTGCCATTCTAAACCCTCTCTGGTCACCTTAAATTGTATACAACCCAGTTCATAGTAGTGAAATCTTAAAAGATAATAAATTGTATACAACCCAGTTCATAGTAGTGAAATCTTAAAAGAGAATTCTACGTGTGTATTTGAACTCCAAACTCAAGTTTGAGTCACATTTACGTGTGTTGTCTACGAGTGTAACTACGCACTCGCGTCCCTACTAGTCATAATTCCCGAATGTTAAGGGTATAATCGACCCTCTTGTAAAATGTAGTCCTACCACCTTGACAAATAGGTTTAGACGTACGTGTCATTACCTTCTTACAACAGCGATTGTGAAGGCACATGTTTCTATTCCCGGTTTTCACCGCTGCTTCCACCATAATCTACATCCCCACTTCTCTCCCGGTTTGAGCCGCTGCGATTAATCTAATATCTTTATTTTGGAGAGAGGAAAAAGAGAAGAGAGGAAAAAGAGAAGAGTTGCATGTGAAACATAGGTATGAGTTTTTTTTACGTCAATTACGTAGGAATAATTTTCCAATTAATTTTGTTTCTTCAAAGTGGTTCCTAAAACCAACTTATTTTGAAGAGGGTCTCCAAACTCTTAAAATTTAGAGGTTACTCCTTGCTTGCATAATTGTAACTTTTTGGTTCCTGAATTAAGAAGAGTTAATGAATGGTGACTACTGAACAGACGTTGAACTAAAAGAAGTAGAAAACCTAAACACCATGAGATGATGGTAGTGCTCCCTAGAGCAGATTAGTTGTGAAGGAAAATGGTTGTGATTCACAGCATCTGGGAAGCCTTGAGTCTCCAAACAAAGGCCAGCAAAGTCGCCGTAAAGCGCCCCGTCCTTCCCCTTGACCTTCCCCAACTTCCCTGCCGTGTAAAGCTGCATCCCCAGCTGGTTCGTCAGTAGCTCCATCTTCCTCCCGGAGACGGGATCCTCCAACTCAGCCGCCACGTGGAGGGGGGTGTCCGTGTCGTTGAAGTCGAGGACATAGTTGACGTCGTAGCCGCCGTCGGGGAGTTCGGAGAGAGTCCGGGGTAGGCGCAAGTCGTAGACGCTTCCTGTGATGTCAAGGATGTCTCCTGTTGGGATGTGGTTGTCGTCGACCGGGGTGATGTGGGACCCTGCGATTCGGAGGCGGTGCGCAAGAACGGTTCCGGAGGAGTGACCTGCGAGGTTCCAGTAGGCGTGGTTGGCCATGTTTAGTGGTGTTTGGGCGTGGGAGTCGCCGTGGAGGGTGGCGTTCATTTCGATGGTTAGCGTGTTTTGTTTGCCATCCAGGGTGTACTTTGCTTTTGCGGTTACTGCTCCCGGGAACCCTACAATGCAATGTAAAAGAGTGTGAGCCCTAGTCCACCATGATCATCAGTTAATTACTAATTAGTTATTGGTAAAACAGAATTAAACCTTGATCCCCATCAGGGCTTTCATAGGCAAATGTAATGGAGGGGCGTTCGCCTTCAGGATCGTGTCTCTCAACCTTCCACGCAACGTTTGAGAAGCCGCGGCGACCCCCTTAACATTTCAAACTAATAATAATAATTATTGTTATTATTATTATGGGGAATGGAGTGAAATTAAGCATGTACCATGAAGGACGTTATCGCCTTCATTTGGCTCTAACTTGTAGTTCTTTTGGTTGATTGAGAATTGGGCTCCACCAATCCTGTTGGCGACTCTTCCAACAGTTGCCCCCATGTATGCTTTCCCATTCTAAAGGTAATTAGTTAGTTATTTCATGGCATCGGAGATATATGAGCTTTCTTTAATTTACCTTATATTCATCCACTGTAGTGTGCCCCAGAAGCACGTCACCCATCTGCCCTGAAATGTATCGGCCTTGTCATACACCATTTCTATTCTCTAGCTAAGATGATCGATTCGAGGAGATTGATTACCATGCATGTTTGGGAGATACAATGACATGAGAGTGGCACCCCAGTTAGTGAAGTTGGCATGCATGCTATCTGTCTTCACTTGGTATATTCCAACATCCTCTTCTATCTTCTTTCCTAAGCCCTTTACAATGCCCCCATCCAGCAACACCACACACACTAAGCCTAAACAACACCATTTCAACATTCTTTAAGCTTTCACAACAGCCAAGGAATACTGCCTGCTAACACCAACATTACTCTTTCCTAAACCTCATTAAGTTGCTATATTTAGAACTACAAAGTCGGTGGCATACTTATTATTCTTTCCCACAATAGAAACACAACCCCTTCACCTGAACCCAGCTCGAAAATTAAGCATCTTCACTAATTAATAAACCATCCCCAAATAAGGTAACCCCACAATTATGCCCATATAATGGAACACATTTTTTCACTTTACAAATTTTGGTTGTTAACAAAATTTCGATCATGCTCCGGCCATTTTCTAAAACTAGGTTCTTCCAAATAAGTAAAACATCTTTATTAAAAATAGGGCCATCCTCTTGTGCAATTCTATTGCTCGCTTCGAATGGTCAGCTAATCCTCCTATAGATAACTCGGAACCAGAGAAAAGGGAACGTATCAACAAGAGATAAAACATCTTTATTAAAAGTAACCACCTTACCTATCCTCAATACTTAGAACTATGGCTTGGAATTCAAGAGATAAAACAAGAGGGAAAGTAGAGTAGACAAAGGTTGGAAGTGACAGTCTTGTGTATGTGAAATCTACAAAGAACAAACTTTAGAATAAAACTGAATTGACTAATTAAAATAATTTATAAAAAAACTCGATTCAATCTCGATGAACTAAATTAAACATTAAACTCAAAACTCGGCCTCTCTTTCTTTCTTTTTTTTGTTTCTAAGTCGGAGGCACTAGGGTTTCTTTAAGTCTTCCAAGAATCTACAACTACAATAGTAAATGATAATAATAAAACAACCTGAAAAGATAGAATACGGGAATCAATCTTGTGATAAATCAAGGATCAAATGAAGACTTAAAGATGAAAGAAAAGTCGTGGATGAGAGCTTAAAATCAAGGCTAAGGTTTCTCAAAAATAATGTTGATTTATTGTTTTGTCGAATAATATTGACAACTAATTCACAATATTATTCATTTTCAAGCTAACTAAAACGACCTCTATATCTAGGCTACAAGGAGGTCACAGTTAACCCTAAAAATAATAATAAGGACTAAAATAATTTAAAGGGTTAAAATATTAAAAATATTCACTTGAACTAAACTAACTAATCAGATAAGACATTCTAGATCTTTCTTGGGAGGCATGCATTCGAGGAGGCATTATGCACCCTCTTATAGTGTAAAGGGCAGGGTATTACATGCTGGAGGTTTGGGCTAAGTTTCATTATAACCGTTGAGTTTGTCTTGATACAAGGTGCAATGAGTTGTTCACATGTGTGTCACTATGGTCCGGGTTGTGGGAGGCAAACCAAGTGATCGGCACTAAGAGCAACTAGTATTGTAAGGTGAGTCGAATCAAAAGCAAGGAGATCCACGAAAAGGTCAACTTGTGCTAGATTTTAGAAGGCCGGCGTCTGGGGCTTTTTAGCCACATTTTCTCGGCAAATCTTTGATTCCTAGGTCTTATATTGGATAAAGAGTATGTGGTTAAAAATTGGGAGCAATCCAATCTCAAATGCTTAGTGAATGTCAATGAAGCAACTAGTGAACTCCTTAGGAGCTACACAAGCTTGAGCTAAAACATTGAGTATTTGTGGAACTTGGAGCTTACCCTAGCTATATTAAAGTGAATAAAGCTCATTGAAAGTGTTTGGACAAAGAAAAATAAGCTAGCTCTAAAATAGCTTCGGGGAGCGGTTTTGGGGTCCTTGTTTGGGCCTCGTGCTTCTCTAGGACTTCAAGGCCCATCTTCCAAGTAACTTCTATGTAACTTCCACAACCTCTTTTTACCTTTTTTGGTGGTTATAACTCCCCAAAATCGTGACCCCATATGCCTATAAAAGGGAGAGTCATTTGCACTTGTTTCAAATTCGTTTTTGCAACAATAAAGCTTTTAGTTCCATTGTATTGACATTGAAAAAGCCTTCTTGTAACTTGTTTGCAAAACTCGAAAGACCAGTATAGCTCCTTTGTGTTGACAAAGGCTAGGCATCCACCATAGTTTGATTTTGTATTGGCGAAACCTAGGAAAAACCTTTCTTACAACGTAAGACAAGTAAGTCACTTACTTAGTCTTTGTAACGTGTAACGTTTTATCCAACTAAGGTATTTGAATATTGCCGGTGTAGAGGAGAATACACTTAGAAGAAAAATTCATTTATGAATGACTCATTACATAATCCAAGTCAATATTTTAACATATAACAATTGGTTTATAAGACTTGCAATCGAACTCAATTTCTATTAGAGTTTTGTCTACTCCTTTTTGGAGATTACAAACTCTTGGTTGGGTCTACTCCTTTGTGGTTAATAATTTGTTTTCACCTCAAGATAATTATATTAATTTGATTGGCAAGTGGGAGAACCTTCTACTCACATAAGTGAGACTACGACCCTTTGGTCTAAAACCGGACACCGTAAGTCCAACAATCTTCTAAGGGCCCGTTTGGTTTTAACTCCGGAATCGGAAACGGAATGGAAACGAATCTGGTCTATACGTATAGCCTCATTCATGAAAGTTTTTAGAATCATTCCTTGTGATTTGAAGTAATTGGAGTAGAGTTTGATTACTTTTGATACCCTATAGGGTAACAAAATGTGGGGAATCAAGTTCATTTTGCCTTAAACCATTAGGAATGATTCCATACAATTTCATGAATAAGGATATAGATATGGACTAAATTCGTTTCCATTTTGTTTCCGTTTCCGGAGTTGGAAACAAACGGGCCCTAAGTGTATTTATTGTTTATTGTTTTGTAGAATTGGATTGATCAATAATGAGTAAAACGTTAATGATAGAAATGACTTCTCGGTTTGGGAAGTGGATAAGTTTGAGGGTGTAGACTTTAGGAGACGACAAAAGAAAATGCACTTCATCTTGACTACACTAAAAGTCGCTTATGTACTCAATACACCTAGACCGGGCAAGCCGTTTGATGATATGGTAGATGAGATATTGGTTGTCCGACAAAGGAGAAAATGGGATAATGATGACTACATATGTCGTGGTCATATTCTCAATGGCATCAGCGATGCATTGTTAGAAATCCTTAAAAATTTAGAAATTTAGAAAAGACCAAGAAAAGCCCCACTTTCGGCGTATGAGCTGAAAAAGGTACAAAGACCGGAAATTTCTATCATAGTTAGACACCCACGAAGTAAAAGGTAGCATCCAATCCTTAAAACCAAGTTCTTTTCAATATTTCAAATAAAATATCTTCGCAGGGAGTTGCGTAAGATTTTTATCTAAATCCTTTATAAATACCACCTATTTCAAATATAAATAAAATATGAGAACAAAGTACTTGAAAAAGTGGGAAATGCACAATTTCAATTCACAAATCATATACGAAATAATAAATCAAACCTTTATAAGGGATCATCCAATCCTTAGATCAAGAGGGAGATTAAATATACATGATTGAATATAAAACGAAATCTATTATATATAAATCAACATAGACAAATTCACAATTTTCTGGTTCTAGCACAACAAGATGAACTTTAACGGCAATTGAAATCTACTCTAAAGCTACTTGACGGCTACGGGATTCAGGTTATTCAAAGTATTCAACATACCTAAATCTAAGGCAAATACGTTCTTATAAAGGGTAAGAATTAGAGTCTTTAGGGTTTTAAAGTAAGTCCTTCCAAAGATAAGATCGAAATATATGATTTCAGATCAACAACGTAGTTAAGACGGCATAGAAACGACATATGAACGGCTTGTGAGATGGCATGGATGCCGTCTGGCTCCTTGTCTCCCAAGTGGTCCAAGCCGGGATCTGGACTAGATCAATGCTAGGCTACATTATTTGGAAGAGGGTTCTAGACATCCATGAGATGGCATAACAAGTTGTTTGGCATGTCGTTTGGGGTGCGTTCATGCTTCAATATTTGCAACAATCTTTGATCTTTCATCCCGGGCATCTTTAAAGGACTTTGTATTACAGATTCCTCAGTCAAGTATGATATTCCTTTGTGGTCTTGACTTCAAGGAGAAATGAACATTCTATACAATTAATACCAAAAATGATTGAAACACAAAATAACCAAGGTAGATACCAAAATATGAAAAAAGTGTGAAACATAAGAGAACTTATGATATATGAAATGCATGAGGCTATATGATATTACATTTCACATACACCAAAATACCTCATACTAAAATCATTCTCATCCTCGAGTAAGATCATGTCATACGCCATAATATGTGCAAACCAAATGATTGCCTCAACTTAGTGGAAAACAAACAACTCAAACCGTGTCATCATAGCATGAATCATTGTAAAAGGATAAAGGATGAATCATAGCTTTCAAAACCGGTCAAGGGTAATATGTTTGGCCTCAAGCTATTTGTTTAGGTATAAACCAATAATCACTCAAACTCAGCAGGCATGAAAAGTTCTTATCATAAGCTTGTCAACACATTCTCAAAGTCCGACACCTGTCAAGTGAAACTAAAATACAAGATATAAATCATGAGGTCTTTGTAAGTGTTGTAACGGGGATATGGGACATGAAAAATAAAATTTTGGTAGGCCAAAAAGTATGTTGAAATGGTAGTCAATATCCGGGGCACCAAATGTGATCAACACCCAAGATCCTTCATTGATTCACCAATTCATACTTTTCTTCATCTTTGCACTCTCTTCCATGTAATATAACGCTTTGGTTATAGTACTCGTCTTCTCTTTTAGGGATACACTTTTCGTTATTATTGAACCAATACTTATATATTCACTAGAACAAGGATGATGAGACATTTTTGTCCTCTCCACCATCAATTAAAATTGGAGTCTTCTTTCTCTTCTTCCATCACAATCCCGAGTAGGGTCAAATGAGGCTATACATGGTTGTGAGGCATTGTTGTGGGGAACCAAAGAAGGGAAAATAAAGGCTAGAAATGGATGATAGACGGAAACATATATAAAGGTAGGAAAAAATACATAGGCTAATTAAAGAGGGCCTCAATCATCTCAATATCAAGCATATTAAGTCAAATGAACATGTAGTTTTAAAAGAGAGTTACTCAAAAGTTCTAGAAAAAACTGAACATGTTGGAGATCACACAATTATAAGAAATAAAGGACATGTGAAAATGCATGTCCATTGGCTTAGAGTGCTCACAAGGGTTATGTTTAGCCAAGCTAATCATCATGAATTATCCAAAAACTCAAGTGCATAAACAGTGACAAGAAGAAGTAATCCAATGCATCATTTGCAAGCCAAGTGTAATAGCATATCATACATCATTTTCTGGAGGTAAGAATGATGAGAGCCGACTCGATCTACACTTAAAATGCAATATTTTTGAATTTTTTGTTTTTATGAATGCATGTGGAAATGGAGGAAAAGACACAAAAAGAAAAAGGGCATAAAATAAATGTGTGACAAGGAAAAGGAAAACATGATATGCAGATGTGAGTATATAAAAACATAGTTAAGCTATACATTTTCCTCAATGTGAAATAAAGTAAGAGAAAAAGAATATTGATAAAACAATGAAATGCATATGGTGGTAGGAAGGAAGGTGGAAAGAATGGTGGAATGATTTGAAATCTTATAATTCTACTTCTTGTAACCTTCAAAGTCAACAATCGTACCTATAAATCAAAACCAACATCCATCAACCTAGAAAAAACAAAAACAAGGGAATGGGGAAATATAGTTCAAATTCATAGGTTGCCTCCCATAAAACACTTGTTTTTGGTCATTAGCTCGACCCATTCAGTTTACTTTGGTGGGAAGCCATGGAAATTGTGGATGAAGGTGTATGAGAGGTGGGCGCCCTTTGAGTGGGGAAAGTGTTTAGGGATGAAGAGAAGTCCCTTATGAATTTTGGGATGGGTGGAGAGAACGAATTCTTTGGTTGAGGAAATCGTTCTCTTGTGGTTGTTGGGTGGAGCTAGAGAAGAGGTATCACCTTCATTGAGTTTAGTGGAGAAGGTTTGAGGAGGAATAGTGCCAAAGCTGCAAGATTGTGTGGAAGATTTCGTGATTTTTGCTTTGGAAGACAATGAGGGGAGCCGGTTTAGGAGACGGCCTAGAAACGGACACTAGACGGCTTAGGAAGCCGTCTAGACGTCGTCTCAACTTTGGCTTTCAGAGTCATTGTTTGGAACGGCATGGGATACGGCTTGAAATGCCATCGTGGAAGCCGTCTTAATGTCGTCTCAATGTCTGCTGGAATTCTGGGGTGGCTATGAATTTTGCAATTAATCCCAAAAATTTCTGAAATTATGTCCTAGACGGCTTGTGGAACGGAATTGAGACGGCTTGGCATCTCGCATGTCGTCTTTGCCCGTCTTCATGTCGTCTTTGGGTCGTCTAGAGTTATGACTT
The DNA here is from genome assembly GCA_033239045.1 of Fagopyrum esculentum. Classification (NCBI taxonomy): domain Eukaryota; kingdom Viridiplantae; phylum Streptophyta; class Magnoliopsida; order Caryophyllales; family Polygonaceae; genus Fagopyrum; species Fagopyrum esculentum. Next base: position 74,013,786 of record BSUD01000001.1, read on the forward strand.
TTTTCTTCTAATTCTACTGAATTAATTAAATTCAACCATTTTTCAGCTTTTACTAGGACGAACTCTTGAGCTTCTAGTGGCCTCTTGGCATCATTCCTGGCTATTTATAGACGTTCTATGATGGCTAAGAGCTCCTGTTGGGTGTCCTTAATGTAACTAAGGAAGACATGAACACAAAAAGACCAGCAATGGTCTCCTTAGAAGCTAAAGACACCAACAGCTAGAAACCTCTTCTTGAATGGTTCTTGCTTTTGATCTAGTGATAGATCTTTCAATGGTAGGACTTTTAGGTGATGGTTTCAACTCCTCCTTGATTACTCTTGCCTTTGATCTAGTGATTGGTTCTTGTGTACTAGGGGTTGTTAGGGAGGGTCCCTCATCTGTCCACCCTAAAGCATCCTTACGGATGAGAACATGAAGATAGAAATCATCAGAAAAATTGGTGTTGGGGGTCGATATTTTCAGATGGATTAATCGGTCAGCCACAAAGTTGATTTTCTTAAAACATGCCTAATTCGGACTTTGTTGAATAAATGGAGATCTAGTCTAGAGTCTGAAATAATCATCTAGACCTCCCAAGGACAACTCCACAAACCTTTGAGTGCCTTAATAACACAAATGTTATCATCCTCGATTTCAATCTTTTTATTGTTATTTAATAGCCTCTTGTAAGCCTGATTTAAGAGCGAAATCTTCGGCTTTTATGACCAAGCTAAAGTTATTTTTTTTGCATCAAGGCTAACAACTTTTCTATTATCGTCCCAAATCACATAGCCAATGGATGTTATTCCCGAATCGAGTTTTGATCCACCAAAATCTAGTTTGTGGAAACCAGATTTTGGTTTATCCCATTTAATGTTATGTTTTTCCTTTTTGTAGAAATAACATCCTTATGTTGGTGATTTATGTTGTAATTGTCCTCATCAATGATGTTAGTTTCTAACCTATGGCTTTGGTCTTTAATGAAGATGATAACCTTATTACTAGTATCAATACGCTCATTATTGTTCGCTCTCATACGTGGGTCAATAATGAACGAAAATAGCTTTAAATTTATACTTGAAATAAAAGTCTAAACAATATGCGAACCCACAATGTATGGATCAATTGTAGCAAAAAGCAAATATTTCAAGGTCGAACACAGGGACTATGGTGAAATCAATAGGTGACAAATCAATGATAGAATAGACTTTCACTAAATAAAGATAATAAATAATAATAAATCAATATATGAAATGTGATAATAATGGACAATGCAGATTCTAGAGATCAAGGTATTCGGTTGTTGTTTTCGATTCAAGACATCAACAAGCTAGGAGAAGGCTGGGATTTCTAGGGAATGGTGTTTCTCCGATGGGAATGGTCACGGGGGAGGTCTCACAAACCACTATCACTAACCAAAGAACCGATTATCGGGTAAGTCTCAAGGATCCAAGGGAAAGGAAAAAAAGCACAAACCAACCATTCAACTTAAGGATCAAGAACTAAACTTTACCGGGTAGGTCTCAAGCTAGGCTCAATTAGGCAAGGAGTTTGGCACACTCAAACCAATAGAAGGATTTAGAATCGTCTATTACCTAGAAAACGTCATCTTTGGTACTCAAGAAAGGAAATATAGGTCTCTTCCCAATCTCAAGCGTAAGCCTTAGAAGGGTCTAAGGGTATAAAACCTTGAACAAAGACTGGGATTTGGGTAATCTACAGATCGACAGACGAAATCTCAGGTTGTTCTTGAGAAATCTCGACCGAGATTCCTGTAGAACAAACCGAGATTTGGTTCTACGAAGGGTACACTAACTCTTCACGGTCCAATCTAATTTAAAAGCTTAGTCTATCATCATTTAAACCACAATTATCAACCAATCCCCCTAGAATCGCAGGGGTTTAGCCAAAAATACACATATTCAATCAAGAAATATAAAAAGAAGAATATATTCGAGAAAACCATAAACCAATGAAATAAAAAAGAAAAGTAAGAAATACTTAGAAATATGTCTTCAATATCCAAAAGCAAATGCAAACCAATAACAAAGATCCAATCTTTAATAAAAAAGCAATGAAATCTAGAACTAGTCTTTCTCTCCAAGAAACTTCAAGTCTTCCTAAATCTCAAGTGTTGTACCGTCAATGGCCTAGAAGGACAACTTCCGTGGGGCATCTTCGGTGGGCCTTCTCTTAACGTTGTAGGTCATGCAAAATATACAAAGATAAATCTAGGGTTTTACAAGCATGGTCTTAAAGATAGATCGCAACTTAAAGATAAACTCTAGCTTAAAGATAATCTGTAACTTAAAGATAAACCCTAAATCTTGGGCCAAAAAAGATATTGAGCCCGCGGTATCAGAGTCCACTCTGTGCGGTATCAAAGTCCGCCTCCGCGGCATCAGAGTTCGCTCCGCGGCATCAGAGTTCGCTCCGCGGCATCAGAGTTCGCTCAAGGGTATCAAAGTCCACTCCGGCGCGTGTTCCTAGCTTCTTTTTATGCTCCATCATGTTCCTTTATGATCTAGTCCTTAAATATGTCATTCCGCTCCATAATTTGCCAAATTACCTACAAAAGCAACAAGAATCCGTGTAGACATCTTTTCTAGCAAAGTATGCAAATATGAGCTTAAATGTCATGGATTCATGTTATGCATACAAAATAAAGGGAAAATCTACCTAAACGCATGTCTATATATAGCTCATAATTCATGTCATTAATTACCAAAAATAATTTTATTTTTGAAGAACCAAATGCTACACCAAATAGGTGCACGACATGCAAACTTGTTATGTCCAATTTTATTCTCCTATTTCATGTAGGATATATGCCATGGATTTATTTTATTGTCACGGTTAATGTTGTTCATTTTTTGCTAGTATTGTTTTGTCTATTTTGGCACTGATTTGTGTACAAAAAAGATGAGCAAAGAGCAAGTGAAACAATTCTTCCAGCTAGTGATTGCATAGTTGCCGATGCATAGTTATGACAATTCTTCTTTCATCAAGCTTAGCTTTTGTTGGAATTCCATTTTGTTAATTTTTCCAAAGGAAGTTTGATGACGTGATTTATGACACTAGTTTAGGCACTCTTTTAGGTAGTTTTTACATTCATTCATGCATGGTCTTGCACATGTTCGGGACGTTTATGCTTAATCGAGTCATATTTCCGGAATAGACTTCTACATGAGCATATGTCGGTTTTGTAGGTATTTTGGGGAGCTTTCATGCATTAGTGATCATATCCGAGGATCGAGCCTCGTGGCGGGCCGGATTCAAGGTTCCAATGAAGCAAGCCTGGAGAAAAGAAGAAGAAATTGACCTTAGTTGGTGCGAGCCATGCACCGGCTCTTGGGTTAGCCATGATCCTAGCTTGGATTCAGCTCATCTCGGTCCACACACCACCCATATCGGCTGAGATGCTTTCTGGACCATCCGAGATTGCCGTCAGGACCACCATGACACTTGACACACTCCTCTTCTAGCCCACATTTTTCTATCCCATGATGGAGGAGAAGTGTTATATTGCAGGCTGCTGACAATCTGTAGAGGATTCTCAACCTTGGATTAATTTTGAATATTTTTGGGCAAGCCATAGAGGAGAGAAGAGAAGAAAGACTCCATTGAAGATAAGAGAAGAACTTACATTTTCATAGTCTTAGAGTGAGTTTTTGAGAGTCTTGTAGCGAGGAAAGTTGTAGAGATTGTTGAGCTCGTTTTGAATCTACTCCTGGATGGTTGTAATCTTGTTCTAAACTCATTATTCAACTTGTTTCTTGCCTTATATTGCTTCCTTTCTCTTCATCTAGATATGGCATGCATGTGTGGTGATATGATGATGAATGATCTTAAGATGATTGTTATTGGCTAAGTAGCATGTGATTCTAGGAAGATGGATGAAAGGTTATGACTAGGATAACGATAGATTGAACTTAGATGTATCTTAGGATAGTTGTATCCTCGAAATCCCTAGCTCAGTTTACAATCTCGGCCTGTTCTTCAACCATTTTGGCCGAGATGTTCTTGATCCACCCGAGGTGTGTGAGTTGTTGTTCCTATAGTGTTATATCTTCATGTTAAGGAGTTTGAGAGTTGAAATCCTAGTGTTTGTTGAGCCTAATCTAGCATTAGGATGACCTATGCTAGTAAACTAAGTGAGGGATGAGACTTACCCGGTAATTTCCGCTCTTAGGTATAGAAGATGACAAACATTAGATAGTAGTGAGCCTCACTAGCCGCTATTGGATTGAGTGTGCTAAGATTGTTACTTTGGACTTGCCTTCCCGAGACTTAATCGGTAAGGAGAGGTTCGACCCCTAGGTAGTAATCCGGTTTGTGTAGAATTCCCACCCTTAGGTTCTTAGAGACTTACCCGGTAATAGGACCTTAGGTGCGGGATTAGTGGATCATGAAACCTACCCGGTGATTGATCCCATTTGAGAAACATTCCTTCCCAACATACCGCAATTTGTCCTAGAGTTATTAGAAGCTTGAGTCCTTGCCATAACCGGAAGTCTGAATCCCTATAATCCGCTCTCTATATTTTGATCTTACATCTTGTGTTTGTTTTGTTGATTGGTTGACTTTGTTGCTTGATTGTGATCTTTGCTTGATCACCATAAAAACCCATCCAAAAACTTATGATTTTAATTTCTTTATTCCCTTCTTTTCTCTTATCTTAGACTTGCACTATCCATGATCATTGTATGATTTATTCTCACCTCGGTCTTTGTGTTCGACCTCGGAATGCTTTCCTTTCTACTCTAAGACTTTGTGTGTGCATGTTTTGGGCGAACAAGTTCTTGGCAATCTTGCCTTGGATTTGTGGCATCACTCCTAACGGAACAACAAGTTTTTGGCACTGTTGCAAGGGACTAGGTTAAGATTGAATCATTGTGTGTGATTGTTTATAGTTTATGTCTTTCTTTTGCTTGTGATCTTGTTTGTTTTATGTCTTTGATTTTTCAGGATATCTCTCGTTCTTTAGGTGTATGCAAAGATCTCGTGGCAAGGATTTAGCTCCATTGGATTCCGAACCGGAGAAAACCCTTAAGACTAGATCCAAACGTGCTAAGAAGAAGAAGGAGATGACCCAATTAAACCTTAGGGCTAAGTTGGATGTAACTTTAGAGCAATTGAGACTTAGGGATGAAGCTTTGGAAACTGAGAGGAGGCTTGCAAACGAGATGCAAGAAGCGACTAGGAGGGAGATTGAGGAAATTAGGCAAGCTCTTATGTAAAGAGAGCTTAATCTTCGTCAGCCACCGCCTCCACCACCGCCTCAACCGGCGGCACATGTTCGTATTGAGCCGATTGTTATTGAGGAGCCACAAACACTTGGCCAATGCATGGATCCAGCTCAAAGAGTTCACTGTTCGCAAGCCTCCTCAAGTGCTACAAATGATTCGACATAGTCAATTTGAAGGGATGGAAGGAGAGTCATCGCATCAACACTTGATGAATTACGAGATTTTGATGGAGACTCTAAGACCACCTAGATTGGAGAGCAACAATCATAAGCTTAGGGCTTTTTTCCTTCTCACTTAAGGATAAAGCCTTGGCTTGGTACCAATCCATACCACAAGGACGAGTGGCCACTTGGGAGGAGATGACAACTGAGTTCTTAACAAAGTTCTTCCCGCGTTCTAAGGCAACCGAACTAAGAGGGAAGATAAATGCCTTCACCATGAAGGATAGAGAGAGCCTTTTCAAATCTTGGGAGAGATTCAAGGATCTCCTCCTAAATTGTCCACACCACGGAATCCTGAAGATAGAGTTGTTGGAGATATACTTCAAGGGGCTTGATGAGGATAGTCAATTCAAGCTCCAATCACTTTCCGGAGGAACATTTATGGAGAATAATGTAGATGAGGCTTGGGAGTTTGTAGAGAAGAAAGCATTGGTGATAGAAAACTACTCTCATTAGAAGAGTGATGGGAGAAGACCAGGAGCTTATGAAGTTAGTGAAGTAACAAGAGTAACTTCAAGCTTGATGCCATCAATAATGAGTTAAAGTCCTTGAGGGAGTTGTGTGCTACCACTTTTAAGAATCAAGCAACTCCTCAAGTGCAAGTTCAAGCTCAAGCGAATTTGTCTTCCAAGGAGGAAGATGTGAATTACATGGGAAGGGGCAACTTCAATGGGGGTATCAAGGCCCAAGAAATGACAACAACCGGAACTTCAACAACTACTGCCCCAACCACAATGCTCCCGGGTTCTCCTACTCAAACCCGGATGATTCTTTAAACCCTCCCGCTTCAACAAGCCAAGCACCACCACCTAGAGCTTCAGAAGAGCCTCCACCTGGTTTTACTCAACCACCAAAAGATAGAACCGAGATATTGATTGAACAATTGATAGGAAAGATGAACGGATTTGAGAGTGCTATCACATCAATTACCAAGGCTCAAAAGGTGCTAGAAGCTCAAGTTTTTCAGAAGGCGGGAGAAACACAAAGAGATCAGAGGAAGCTTCCCGGAAGAACCAAAGATAACCCAAGATGGCAAGTGCTGGAAATTACCACAAGGAGTGGGCTGAGCACTAATGATCCCTTGCGCAAGGGAATTGACAAGAGAAAGAAGGTGACGGTGAAAGAGGAACCAAAGCAAGGTTAAGTAGGCAAGAGTAAGGAAGATGAGCCAATCTATGTGCCACCTCCTCCATACAATCCACCACTACCATTTCCTCAATCACGAGCAAGAGCTCGATTGGACAAGCATTTTGGTAAGTTTCTTGAACTTATGTCTAAGTTGCATATTCACATTCCGTTCATGTATACAATATTAGGTATGCTGGCTTATGGTAAATTTTTGAAAGAGATACTTTCCAACAAGTGGAAATTGGAAGAATATGGTGAAGTGAGAATGACAAAGAGATCTTCCGAGTTGATACAAACCATGAGCGAGGAAATGTCTCCCAAGCTGCGAGATCAGGGCTCATTTTGTGTGCCGATTGCTGTTGGTGAAGTGCAATATAAAGCTCTATGTGATCTTGGAGCTTGTGTAAGCATAATCCCGCTTGCACTATGCAAAAAGGTTGGGCTAGGAGAGCCAAAGCTGGTCAATATGACCCTCTACATGGTGGACCGATCCATAACCCATCCAGTAGGATTACTAGAAGGCATCCCGGTGCAACTCGAAAAGTTGTATATGCCAATAGACTTCGTTGTGTTGGACATTCCGGCGAATTATCCCATTCCCATCATCTTGGGAAGGCTATTTCTAGCCACATCCGGATTGTCTAGTAGATTTCAAGAATGTAACTCTCTCATTCAACATTGGAGAAGAGCACATCAAGTTTAAATTGTCAATAATGGTGAAGGGGCCAGCTCTAGATGAAGATATCTTTGACATTTGTGATGAGGAAGAGTCTAGAGAGGAGGTGAGTTCCATCTTGATCAAGGACCCTTTGGAGAAGGTTCTTAGCATGAGCATCATGGAGGAAGGCCTTGAAGAGAACTACAATGAAGAGATCCAACCCTTGGGTGCACTAGAAGAGGAACCAAGTGCTGAATTTGAAGTGCTCGAAGAGGAGAGCAAGATTGGAGCTGATTTCGCTTGCAAGCAGCTCACTTCGGCCGATATGGTGCTAGGGCCATCCGATATGAACACAACAGAACCTCACCTCGGGCCACATCTCGAACGAAATACACCTGAGCCAACCGAAGTCCCTAAACTCCAAGAAGAAGGTCCAATTATTGTTGATGAAGCTTCAAGGTGTCTTGAGGGGTCTTCAATGGCTTTGGAGTCATCTAATGTTGAGCTATATGGATCACATCCCACTGAGAAAGGTCCTCCTAAACTTGATCTCAAACCTCTCCCTTCTCATTTAAAGTATGGTTTCCTTGGTTCGAATTCTACATATCCAGTGATTGTGAATGCATCTTTGAATGATGATAAGCTTTAGAAGCTTTTGACTGAATTGAAATTCAATAAGAGAGATATAGCTTACACCATTGATGACTTAGTTGACATTAAACCATCATTGTGCATGCATAAAATCTTAATGGAAGACAATCATAAACCATCTATTGAACCTCAAAGGAGATTGAACCCTATCATGAAAGAGGTAGTCAAGAAAGAGATCTTAACATTGCTAGATGCGGGAATCATTTTCCTGATTTCGGATAGTAAGTGGGTTAGTCCCGTGCATGTAGTGCCTAAGAAGGGTGGGATGACCGTAGTAACTAATGAGAATAATAAACTTATTCCAACTAGGACGGTTACGGGTTGGAGGATGTGTATTGACCATAGGAAACTTAATGTGGCCTCTAGGAAAGATCATTTCCCTCTCCCCTTTATTAACCAAATCCTAGAAAGGTTAGCTCAACATTCTCATTTTTGTTATCTTGATGGTTACAACGGGTTTCTCCAAATTCCTATCCACCCGGATGACCAAGAAAAAACTACATTCGTTTGTCCATGGGGAACATTTGCATATAAAAGGATGTCATTTGGGTTGTGTAATGCACCCGCCATCTTTCAAAGGTGTATGATGGCCATTTTTTCTGAATATATTGAGAACATAATGGAAGTGTTTATGGATGATTTCTCGGTTTATGGATCTTCATTTGATGATTGTCTTGCTAATCTATCTTTGGTGTTGAAGAGATGTGAGGAGACTAACTTTGTTTTAAATTAGGAGAAATGCCACTTCATGGTGAGTGAAGGTATAGTCTTGGGACATTTGGTTTCCCATAGAGGCATTGAGGCTGATAGAGCCAAAGTTGAGGCAATAGAGAAGTTGCCACCACCTACCTCGGTAAAGGGGGTAAGGAGTTTCTTAGGGCATGCCGGTTTTTACTGGAGGTTTATTAAAGATTTCTCTAAAATCTCTAAACCTCTTACTAACCTATTACTGAAATATGTTGAGTTTGTGTTTTCAAAGGATTACCTTGAAGCCTTTTGTAGGTTGAAGGATGCTTTGATCACCGCCCTGATTATGCAACCTCCAGATTGGAGCTTACCGTTTGAGGTGATGCGTGATGCAAGTGATGTGGCCATTGGGGATGTGCTTGGACAAAGGAAAGATGGCATTACACATGCCATCTGCTACGCTAGCAAGACGCTAGATGAGGCCCAACTCAACTATCCCACCACCGAGAAGGAGTTGCTAGCGGTTGTGTATGCTTTTGAAAAGTTCCTCTCATACCTAGTGGGAGCCAAGGTGATTGTGTACATTGATCATGCTGCGACCCGTTATCTACTCACAAAGAAGGATGCTAAACCTCGCTTGATTCGGTGGATCCTTCTCCTCCAAGAATTTGATTTGGAGATTAGAGATAAGAAGGGGTCCAAAAACTGCGTGGCGGACCACCTTAGTAGACTTCCTCCCTTGAAGATTGAGAGAGACGAGATCCCGATTGATGACTCATTCAGGGATGAGAAATTGCAAGTGGTGGAGGAATGTCTGTTCCAAGTGTCTAGAGGAAGAGAGCCATGGTTCACGGATATTGTGAACTACATGGTTTGTGAAGAAGTGCCTCCGGGTTTGTCCTTTGCTCAAAGAAAGAAGTTTGTCAAGGACGCGAGGCACTATTTCTGGAGTGAACCTCTCTTGTTCAAGAGAGGACGGGATGGAGTACTCCGAAGATGTATTCCAAAGGATGAGATGGAGAGCGTGATCCGGCATTGCCACTCTCTACCATGTGGGGGACATGCTAGCTCACATAAGACTTGTGCCAAGGTATTGCAATCCAGATTTTATTGGCCTAATTTGTTTCGTGATGTGCAGAATTTTGTTGTGGCATGTGACGCTTGTTAAAGGACGGGCAATATTTCAAGGAGAAACGAGATGCCATTGAACAACATTCAAGAGGTGGAGATATTTGACTTTTGGGGTGTGGACTTCATGGGTCCGTTTCCCTCTTCATGTGGAAATCTCTACATCCTCTTGGATCTACATCCTCTTGGCGGTAGACCACATATCAAGGTGGGTGGAAGCAATCGCCTCTCCCACAAATTACGCCAAGGTAGTGGTGTGGTTCTTCAACCGAGTGATCTTCCCGAGATTTGAAACACCAAGAGTGATTATAAGTGATGGAGGGAAGCATTTCACTGCTAGGAACTTTGGAGCATTGTTGGCCCAAGTATGGGGTGACTCACAAGGTTGCAACACCTTATCACCCCCAAATAAGTGGGCAAGTTGAGATCTCCAACCGGGAGATCAAGGGGATTTTAGAGAAGACGGTGTCAAGGACTAGAAAGGATTGGGCCATGTGGCTTGATGATGCCTTGTGGGCATATAGAACCGCCTTCAAGACACCAATTGAAACAACCCCCTACAAGTTGGTTTATGGCAAATCGTGTCACCTCCCGGTCGAAATGGAGCATAAAGCATTTTGGGCCATAAAGTGGTTGAACTTTGACATCAAGGAGGCCGGTGAGAAGAGATTGCTAGACATCAATGCACTTGAGGAGCTTCGACTTGATGCTTACGAGAATGCCCGAATCTACAAGGAAAGAACCAAGAATTGACATCACAAGCGCCTCATACCGAAGGAGTTGAGTGAAGGAGACTTGGTCCTTCATTTAAACTCAAGGTTGCGTCTCTTCCTCGGAAAGCTCAAGTCAAGATGGACTGGCCCGTTTGTGGTGAGAAGATCTTTCCTCATAGAGCGGTTGAGATTGGAGGAAAGCATTGTGGCAACTTTAAGGTGAATGGACACCGTTTGAAGAAATACATCCGGGAAGCCCCGATTGATGTGATTGCCCCGCTCCACCTTGAGTGGACGCATCCGGAGTTTGGTCTAGCTAAATACCTTAAATAAGCGCTTCTTGGGAGGCAACCCAAGGGTACACGTTTTTTCCTTTCCCTTTGCTTTTGTTTTTGTTTTTGCTTGTGTGTGTGTTTTCTTTTAGCTTTGATGGTAGGTTGTAGGAGTTGTGATGAGTGTTGATGTTGTTGGAGGCCATGAGTGGACCTTATGGATTCACTAGAGTGAAGTGCAAGACCCGGGCACAAAGGCAAAGGAAGTGGTGAAAGTCGATCATCTCGGCCGAAATGGTGCTGGGCTCCAACCGAGATGCACTCAACAGAACCTTGCCTCGTTCTAGACCTCGTTCTAGATGCCTTGGTGATCCGAGATCCCTCTGTTGGACCATGTTTGCCTTGGTGTGTGACCGTACTTCAAGATGCACCTTGCACTTTCATCTCCATCCGCCACCACTCCACTTGAGTGAACCGGAATACCGATATCCCGACTTCTTTTTACATTGTGAGGAGTTCTTCCACCCTTTATTTAACTTGCACAATGGGGACATTGTGGTTCTTATGTATGGGGCAGGGTTTTCATGATCCTTTGCATGATCACATCTAGGATAGTTTCATTTCATTGTCACACGTTTCGTTTCATGTCTTGCATTGTACATACTTATATCAAAATTCCAAAAAAATCGAAAAATTTACAAAATTTTGTACTTCTAAGCTTAGATATGACCCTAATGATGAATTTTGTTTTATGGATTGGCTATGGATGGCCTTGTGTGTTGAATGAATAAATACATATGTGGACTTGAATACTTCTCTTGAATCATATGCTCGAATTATGATGATGATGTTTCTCTTGAGTGGATTGAGAATTGATGGTCGAAATTGCATGCTATTTCTTACACATCATCTAGGAATGATTAAGGCAATTCATCTCTCTCTTCTTCTCATCTTAATCATGATTGTCTGAAGTACCTCACTTGAATGAAAATTTTGACCTCTTTTGACTCATCCGGGAATTAGGAGCATGTTAGTGTGTTGAGTGTGTGAAAAGCAAGTGTGGGGTGTTGAAGTTGATGAATGAATGTGGTGAATGAACAAGTTGAATGTGCTGTGAAAAGTGTAGAAAAAATATAGGTTTGGGGACTTTGGTTTTGATGACAAGTAACTCGACACCATTCGCATAATCGGGTGTTTGTGTTTTGCCAAAGTCGGATAAACCAATTGTCCTAATGGGCCTTGGTATGTGTGCCCGGTGTGAGGCACCTCGGAAAAATCCCGAGGACCGCTAATCACCAAGGTTTTGTCTTTTGTACGCCAATGTCATTGCCTCAAGTGAATAAAAATAAAAAGAAAAAGAAAGAAAAGAAAAGAAGGAGAAAAATACACTTTGGTGGATGAAGAACGAAAATGTTGTGGTTTAGTTCCTTTTCCGGATTAGCAGCACTTGGCCTAGAAAATTCCCACCCTATCAACACGTTTCTTTGCCTCTTCTTTCCTAAGTCCTTAAGACCTATTTGCATATGTGTATGACTTAGTGATCTAGATTGAATTTTCTCATGATCATCTTGACATTCTCGTTTTTGCCTTTCATACATGTTTTCGAGTTAAGTGCTTCTGTGCCTCTATTCCTTTAATGCATGATTACTCATCCATTGCCATGAAACATAACTATGAAGGTTATCTAGACTTGAAGCACATTTCCAAAAAGATTTTCTGTATTTCCGCATTGATAACTCACGCCATCTAGTAGCCTACATTTGAACCTTGCTCGGGGACGAGCAAGAGACAAGTATGGGGTATTTTGATGACGTGATTTGTGACACTAGTTTAGGCACTCTTTTAGGTAGTTTTTACATTCATTCATGCATGGTCTTGTGTTGGAGATTTGGGCTAAGTCTTCATTGTAACCGTTGAGCTTGTCTTGAGATAAGGTGCAATGACTTGTTCACATGTGTGTCACTATGGTCCGGTTTGCGGGAGGCAAGCCAAGTGACCGGCACTAAGAACAACTAGTATTATAAGGGGAGTCGAATCAAAGGAAGGTGATTCACGACAAGGTCAACTTGTGCTAGCTTTTAGAAGGCCGGCATTTGGGGCTTTTTAGCCAAGTTTTATCGGCACACCTTTGGTTCTTAGGCCTTATATTGGCTAAAGAATATGTGGTCAAAAATTGGGAGCAATCCAAGCTCAAATGCTTAGTGAATGTCAATGAAGCAGCTAGTGAGCTTCTTTAGGAGCTACACTAGCTTGAGCTAAGATATGGAGTATTTGTGGATCTTGGAGCTTACCCTAGATATATTAAAGTGAATGGAGCTCATTGGAAGTTTTCGGAACAAGAAAAATAAGCTAGGTCTAAGCTAGCTCCGGGGAGCGGTTTTGGGCTTCCTATGTGGGCCTCGGGCTTTCTAGGGCTTCAAGGCCCATCTTCCAAGTAACTTCCACGTAACTTCTATAACCGAGTTTAACCGCTTTTAACTCCCCAAAACCGTGGCCCCCTATGCCTATAAAAAGCAGAGCCATTTGCACTTGATTTCACATTCGTTTTTGCAACAATAAAACTTTTAGTTCCATTGTATTGACATTGGATAGGCCTTCTTATAAGCTTGTTTGCAAAACTCGAAAGACCAGTATAGTTCCTTTGTATTGGCAAAGGATAGGCATCCATATTAGTATGGTTTTCTATTGACAAAACCTAGAAATACCCTTTCTACAAAGTAAGACAAGTCTCTTACTTAGTCTTTGTAACGTGTAACGTTTTATCCCACTAAGGTATTTGGATATTCCCGGTGTAGGGGAGAATACACTTAGAAGGAAAATTCATTTATGAATGACTCATTACATTATCCAAGTCAATGGTTTTAACATATAACAACCGGTTTATAAGACGTGTAATTGAACTTAACTTCTATTAGAGTTTTGTCTACTCCTTTTTGGAGATTACAAACTCTTGGTTGAGTTTTGTCTACTCCTTTGGAGACTACAAACTCTTGATTGGGTTTTATCTACTCCTTTGGAGACTACAAACTCTTGATTGGGTTTTTTCTACTCCTTTGTGGAGATTACAAACTCTTGGTTGAGTTTTGTCTACTCCTTTAGAGACTACAAACTCTTGATTGAGTTTTGTCTACTCCTTTGTGGAGATCACAAACTCTTGGTTGGGTTTTGTCTACTCCTTTCTGGAGATTACAAACCCTTGGTTAATAACTTGTTTTTAGTTCAAGATAATTATATTAATTTGTTTGGCAAGTGGGAGAACCGTCTACTCACATAAGTGAGACTACGGTCCTTTGGTCTAAAACCGGACACCGAAATTCCAACAATCTTCTAAGTGTATTTATTGTTAATTGTTTTGTAGGATTGCATTGTTCAATAATGAGTAAGACGTTAATGACATAAATGACTTCTCATTTTGGGAAGTTGGATAAGTTTGAGGGTGTAGACTTTAGGAGGTGGCAAAAGAAAATGCACTTCCTCTTGACTACACTAAAAGTCTCGTATGTACTAACTACACCTAGACCGGCCTAGCCGATTGATGATATGGTGGAGGAAATTGAGGCTGTCCGACAAAGGAGCAAATGGGATAATGATGACTACATACGTCACGGTCATATTCTCAATGACATGAGTGATGCATTGTTTGATGTCTACTAAAGTGTAGAGTCATCAACGTCAACGTGGGATCAATTGGAGTCTAAGTACATGGCGGAGGATGCTTCATCTCGCAAATTCTTAGTCTCGGATTTTAACTCATATAAAATGTTGACTCAAGGCCGGTAATGGAACAATACAATGAATTGCTCCGGATTCTTGAGAGGTTCACTCAACATGCCATGCATATGGATGAGACCATTGCTGTTTCGTCTATAATGGATAAGCTCCCCCTTTCGTGGAAGGACTTTCGCCATGTGCTAAAGCACAAGAAAGAAGAACTCATGTTGGTGGAACTTGGCTCTCACCTTCAAATTGAACAAGGCCTTAGGGCACAAGAGGGGGGGACTCAAGAAAGAGGATAAAACTTCTGCTTTCCACGAGGCCAACATGATAGATGGCAAGGGAAAAAGGATGAGGTTCAAAGGAAAGGACAACGACAAGGACAAGGGAAATAAGTCCAAGAAGTCCAAGAAGGATGATATTGACAAGAAACCAAAAGGTTCTTGTTGGAAGTGTGGCAAGACTAACCACTTCAAGCGGGGTTATAAGGTTAAGGGCGATGGATCCAAGGGTGGAGGCCAAAGTGGCCAAAACCCCCCAAACCAAGGTGACTCACTTATGAGTCTTGATTCTAACTTTGATATAACTTCTGATATGAATTATGTGTCATTGACTTTTGAATGTTTGTCCATGCAGGATGATGACCTTGGATGGTGGGTGGATTCGGGTGCAACAACTCACGTTTGCAAAGATCGACATTGGTTCAAGACATATGTTGTTGCTAACGATGGAGCACTCATACATATGGGTAACGAGTCTACCACCCCCGTTCTAGGAAGAGGACGGGTTGGCCTATACTTCACAAGTGGCAAGACTCTAGTCTTGTCAAATGTACTACATGCACCGGCCATTAGAAAGAATGTGGTTTCTGGTGGTGTACTCAATAGGCTTGGCTTCAAAAAAGTCATAGAAGCCGACCACTATGTATTATCTAGGAGAGGAACATTTGTAGGCTTTGGCCATTGGAACAATAATATGTTTCTTCTCTCTTTATGTAATAAACTTTCTAATACTAATATAAACAAGAATAGTTTGTTTACATTGTCTTCTTCTTCCAATCGTGATTTTGTTAAATGGCATGCACGAGTTGGACATGTTCATTTAAAGCGTATGAATGACATGACTAAGGATGGTATTTTACCTAAATTTGACTTGCCAAAAGACAAGTGTAAAACGTGCATGTTGACCAAGATAACAAGACTTCCATTTCCTAGAGTTGAAAGAGAACAATCAATGCTCCGCTTAGTCCACTCGGATCTAGCCGACTTGCACTCTACTCCTTCATTAGGAAAGAAGAAGTACTACATTACATTCATAGATGATTACTCTAGGTATTGTTACATATATCTACTCTTTGCAAAGAGTGATGCCTTAGACAAATTCTATGTATTCAAGAATGAATCAGAGTTGCAATAAGGTACCTTAATAAAAAGACAACGCACGGATCGTGGTGGTGAATTTATGGATAAGGAATACTTTGAGAGTGTCAGGATCATACATGAGACCACGGCACCTTACACACCACAATCAAATGGTGTGGCCGAACGAAAGAACCGAGTGCTTAAAGAGATGGTCAATGCCATGTTGTCTTACTTGGGTCTTAAGCATTCGTTTTGGGGTGAAGCTATGCTCACGGTAAACTAATTGTTTAATCGTGTTCCCAACAGAAGAAGCAAGAAAACTCCTTATGAACTATGGTTCAAAAGGAAGCCAAACCTACATTACTTACGAGTTTGGGGATGTCGAGCCATAGTAAGGCTCAATGACAATAAACGTAAAACTTTAGGTGAAAAAGGTGTTGAGTGTGTGTTCATTGGCTATGCAGAACACTCCAAAGCTTATAGGTTCTATGTGATAGACCAAAATAACTTCATCTCGGTTAATACCGTAATAGAGTCTAGCGATGCCATCTTTGATGAAGATCGCTTCACCTCGGCTCCTAGGCCTAAGGAACTAATCAACATGACTTTAGATGAGGAACACTCAAACAAGCATCGTAGGATTCAAGATGAATCCTGGCAAGCGTCCCACGGGCTTGACTTGCCAGAGATTGCTCCTATGAGCACTAATTTGTCCCAAAAATCGATTTTCCAAGTGTTCTTGGTTGAAGGGTCAAGGGATAATGAAATGGATCGTCACTCTTACTTTCATATAGATGAGGATCCAAAGACATTTGACGAGGCCATGAAGTCTCAAGATGTTCCCTTTTGGAAGGAAGCAATTCAAGAGGAGATGGACTCCATTATGGGTAACCATACATGGGAGTAAGCCAACCTTCCTTCTTGTTATAAACCTTTGGGATGCAAATGGATCTTCAAGAGGAAGATGAAAGTTGACGGTTCCATTGACAAGTTTAAAGCACGCTTGGTCATACAAGGCTTTAGACAAAGGGAAGGTGTCAATTACTTTGACACATATGCTCCGTGGCCAAGATTACAACCATTAGGATATTAATAGCTATGACGTCTATACATAATCTAGTGATTCATCAAATGGATATCAAGACAGCATTCCTTAATGGTGATCTAGATGAGGAAGTGTATATGAGACAACCTGAAGGGTTTGTTTTAAAAGGACAAGAGCACAAAGTGTGTCGCTTGGTCAAATCCTTGTATGGACTAAAGCAAGCTCCAAAACAATGGCATCAAAAGTTTGATGATGTCGTATTGTCAAATGGATTAAAGATAAATCAAGCTGACAAGTGTGTCTATAGTAAGTTTGATCATACCGGTCAAGGTGTGATCATATGCTTATATGTTGATGACATGTTGATCTTTGGAACAAACCAAAGATAAGTAGATCTCACTAAGGATTTCTTGTCCACTAAGTTTTCTATGAAAGACTTAGGTGAGGCGGATGTGATTCTAGGCATAAGAATCAAACGTGATGCTAAAGGCTTAAGCCTCACACAATCACACTACATTAAGAAGATTGTCAAATGCTTCCAATATGATAAAAGTTCAGCTGTCAGTACTCCCATGGACTCAAGTGAGAAGTTGATGCCCAACCAAGGATCGGTTATCTCTCAACTTGAGTATGCACAAGTAATAGGATGTTGCATGTATGCAATGACTAGCACTAGGCCAAATATTGCTTTTGCTATTGGTAAATTGAGTAGGTACACAAGTTGCCCTAGGTCACAACATTGGAAGGCACTAAAGGTGTGTGCTTAGGTACCTCAAGGGGACCATGGGTTTTGGCATCTTGTACAGTAAGTATCCTTCAGTGATAGAAGGCTACTCGGATGCGTCATGGATCACTAATCTAGATGATCACTCATCCACCACAGGATGGGTTTTCTTGTTAGGTTGTGGTGCCATTTCATGGGCTTCAAAGAAGCAAACGTGCATCACAACCTCGACCATGGAGTCTGAGTTTGTGGCACTTCCCGCTGCCGGCAAGGAAGCTGAATGGCTACGAAATTTGGTTCTAGAAATTCCTCTATGGCCAAAACCGGTTTCACCTATCTCAATCCATTGTGATAGTGCAACTACGTTGGCTAAAGCTTATAGTCAAACGTACAATGGGAAATCAAGACATCTTGGTGTGAGACATAGCTCGGTTAGAGAGCTCATAACTCACAGTATAATATCGGTCAATTTTGTGAGAACACACAATAATCTAGCCGATCACTTAACCAAGAGCTTGGTTAGGGACTTAGTTCAAAAGTCAGCCAAGGGGATAAGGTTAACGACCTAAATTGAAAACGACTTGTCGTGGGACACCCAATTCGCCTATGGCTTGATGCCTTAGCCGGATTCAATGAGGAAAGCCCATTCCAAGAAGTTGTAAGCATAAAATGTCCATCCAAGGTAATGCTCCATTCCTATATAATATGTATAGTTTGAAATATGTAATTTCTTAGCAACTCTTTTGAAAAATTGCAATTATTGGTGCAAGATCAAAAGAGAGTTGGCTACGTGAACGTGAAGTATCAAGGTTTCTTCAAGGGAGTAGATGGTCGACTCGCCTATATCTTCATTACAGGATTAGGACACAATAACCTTTAAATGTGTCATTTATTTGTAAAGGAAATGTAAATTTCGTGTATGTTGCCTTCATGTACTTAACCAAGTTAAGTGGTTCAATCCATTAGGACACCACAATTCTTTAGTGTAGAATGTGTAATTATACTAATTCAATAAATTTGATCGAAAGATATTTATGATTATGCGAATATTTTGTTTGGATGTATGTATATTAAAAGTTTCTTGACTTTGCTCAAATGGGGGAGGAATGTTGAAGATGGCTTCATTGTAATCGTTGAGCTTGTCTTGAGACAAGGTGCAATGAGTTGTTTACATGTGTGTCACTATGATCCGGGTTGTGGGAGGCAAGCCAAGTGACCGGCACTAAGAACAACTAGTATTATAAGGGGAGTCGAATCAAAGTAGGTGATTCATGACAAGGTCAACTTGTGCTAGCTTTTAGAAGGCCGACGTTTGAGGCTTTTTAGCCACATTTTATCGGCACACCTTTGGTTCTTAGGCCTTATATTGGCTAAAGAATATTTGGTTAAAAATTAGGAGCAATCCAAGCTCAAATGCTTAGTGAATGTCAATGAAGCAGCTAGTGAGCTTCTTTAGGAGCTACACTAGCTTCAGCTAAGATATTGAGTATTTGTGGATCTTGGAGCTTACCCTAGATATATTAAAGTGAATGGAGCTCATTGGAAGTGTTTGGAACAAGAAAAATAAGCTAGGTCTAAGCTATCTCCGGGGAGCGGTTTTGGGCTTCCTATGTGGGCCTCGGGCTTTCTAGGGCTTCAAGGCCCATCTTCCAAGTAACTTCCACGTAACTTCCATAACCGATTTTAACCGCTTTTAACTCCCCAAAATCGTGACCCCATGTGCCTATAAAAGGGAGAGTCATTTGCACTTGATTTCACATTCGTCTTTGCAACAATAAAGCTTTTAGTTCCATTGTATTGACATTGGATAGACCTTCTTATAAGCTTATTTGCAAAACTCGAAAGACCAGTATAGTTCCTTTGTATTGACAAAGGATAGGCATCCATATTAGTTTGGTTTTGTATTGACAAAACCTAGGAATACCCTTTCTAGAAAGTAAGGCAGGTCTCTTACTTAGTCTTTGTAACGTGTAACGTTTTATCCCACTAAGGTATTTGGATATTCCCGGTGTAGGGGAGAATACACTTAGAAGGAAAATTCATTTATGAATGACTCATTACATTATCCAAGTCAATGGTTTTAACATATAATAACCGGTTTATACGACGTGCAATTGAACTTAACTTCTATTAGAGTTTTGTCTACTCCTTTTCGGAGATTACAAACTCTTGGTTGAGTTTTGTCTACTCCTTTGGAGACTACAAACTCTTGATTGGGTTTTGTCTACTCCTTTGTGGAGATTACAAACTCTTGGTTGGGTTTTGTCTACTCCTTTCTGGAGATTACAAACCCTTGGTTAATAACTTGTTTTTAGTTCAAGATAATTATATTAATTTGTTTGGCAAGTGGGAGAACCATCTACTCACATAAGTGAGACTACGGCCCTTTGGTTTAAAACCGGACACCGAAATTCCAACATCTTGCACATGTTTGGGACGTTTTATGCTTAATCGAGTTATATTTCCGGAATAGATGTCTACACGAGCATATGTCGGTTTTGTAGGTATTTTGGGGAGCTTTCATGCATTACTGATCATATCCGAGGATCGAGCCTCGTGACGGGCCGGATTAAAGGTTCCAATGAAGCAAGCCTGGAGAAAAGAAGAAGTAGTTGACCTTAGTTGGTGCGAACCATGCACCGGCTCTTGGTTAGCAATGATCCTAGCTTGAATTCAGCTCATCTCGGTCCACACACCACCCATCTCGGCCGAGATGCTTTCTAAACCATCCGAGATCGGCGTCAGGACCACCACGACGGCACACTCCTCTTCTACCCCACGATTTTCTCTCCCATGATGGAGGAGAAGTGTTATATTGCATGCTGCTCACATTCTGCAGAGGATTCTCACCGTTGGACTAATTTTGAATCTTGTTGGGCAAGGCATAGAGGGGAGAAGAGAAAAAGACTCCATTAAAGAGAAGAGAAGAACACACATTTTCATAGCCTTAGAGTGAGTTTTTGAGTCTTGTAGCGAGGAAAGCTGTAGAGATTGTTGAGCTCGTTTTGAGCCTACTCTTGGATGGTTGTTCTAAACTCATTATTTAAGTTGTTTCTTGTTTTATATTGCTTCCTTTCTCTTCATCTAGCTATCATGCATGTGTGGTGATATGATGATGATGAATGATCTTAAGATGATTGTTGTTGGCTAAGTAGCATGTGCTTCTAGGGAGATGGATAAAGGTTATGGCTAGGAGATGGATGAAAGGTTATGGCTAGGATAATGATAGATTGAACTTAGATGTATCTTAGAATAGTTGTATGCTCGAAAGAGACAAAGATCCTCATTAGATGAAAAGAGATGCACGACCTAGGGACTGTTACGCAGAGGGTAACAATAGTTCTGCTTGTAATTTGGACAAGGAAAGGGATAGGAAGTGGAGACCATCTTGGATCGTTTTTATACAACCGCAACACCCAAGTCCTCGCATCTGACAGGAAAGTAAAATTTCATCATACAATCTAGTACATGAAAAATATAGAAAGCCTAAAAGGAGCATAAATAAGCCGTGGTGTACACATGTTTTAACTGCTGTTTGTGAGCATGGAACCAGATCACGAGGGACCCTAACACCTTTGGTGAGACCCAAGATAGTTGGCCACGATGACGCCCACATCCTCCAAGCCAACACCGATATACAAGGGGTTGCTGCTAGGGCTCCTAGCTGAATCATCATCGCTACCATTGAAGACCCTGACGTTTGGAGCCGTCTTGCACTTCCCCATACACTTGCAGCCAACAGCCGTGCCTTGCGAACCAAGCATGTTCTGGAACTCATCCATCAGCACTTGAGCTCCCATTTTCTTGCATTTTCCACCCATACAAACCTCTACCCTTTTCAGCTGCACACTTGTACCCATGCTGCTGCTGCACTTCCCCTCCAAACTGTAGACACTTAGCCCCACCACTCCCACTTCTTCAATTGCCTTGGGTTCCTCTAGGGAGACTGCTGTTTCATGGCATTCAGCTGCTAATGTTTCACTGCATTCAGCTGCTACTGTTTCACTGCATTCAGCTGCTACTGTTTCACTGCATTCAGCTGCTACTGTCTCACTGCATTCAGCTGCTACTGTTTCACTGCATTCAGCTACCACCTCATCATCACATTCACTATCACTTGATTCAGAAGAAGAAGATGATAACACAGAGTCATCCATGGCACTTGAGCATGCCATCTTGCCCTCCTTCATCTTCTTCCCTTGTGCTCTCAGATGTTTCAAATGTGCTTGCAATATTAATGTTGCTTCCTACACAATTAATCAAACTTTAAATTTCACTTCTACACAATTTAGCCAAGAGATCACCATAAAAAATGTTCATTACAATCAACAAATAATCTTGGATTCCTTTGAAAATCCATCCCAAACTAAACTGTGCTAATCGCAAACAAGGTTTCAACTAAATTTAGGCATTACACAAACAAGGTTTCTTCTTGAAGCCGGATAATAAAATACCTCAGTAATAGTATGATAGACATGGATTTAATTTAGGTATTGTATGAGTTCAATCAACAAACTGCTTCCTAATTAACAAATCATGATACGATTCAATGATAACAATTGACCGTAAACACTTTACTCAACTAAATTTTGTCAGGACGTACCGAGATAGCATTAGCCTTGACTGGATCAGATTCCAAACCAAACCCTAATTCTGAAAGCAAACACAAATTCTTAGACAAATCCTTGACCAATTTATCCCTCTTCTTCTCTGAAACACCGTGCCAGCCGACCTTCTTCTTGTTCTCCTTCTGAGAAACGGGGACAGTAGGAGAATTATAATACTCCATATGATCTTTCTCATTAAACGCAGAAAAATCTCCGACAACTCTTCTGCGAAGCGTTTTCGCGCAAAATTCCAATTCAAGAGGATTCAATTCATATGGAACCCGATTGAATCCCCTGACAGATACGCGGTGGCGGGGATTAGTACCAGAGCCGGAGTAAAAGCATGAGCGTGTCCCCATTGCGATGCCATTGAAGATCTCCATAGCCATTGAAGATGTCGATCAGGGTTGCTTCTGACTTCTTCCCGATGTGTCTAACGATATGCAGAAAATAAAGAGTGAAATTCAAGTAGATCAGAAATTGAGGAATTGAATCGGGGCTGGAGATTAACCCTTTCAAGTTTCATCCACCGAACTCTTAGATAGATTGTCGGCCATAACGTGGCCAATTTTGATTCGATTAAGGTGACGTGGAACTTGGCGTCTGCCATCATGTGACCGCTTTGTGTTGGCCACGAGCTACCGAACTCCCGCGATCAACCAAGTAAGCAGTGGGCCGTTGGATTAACGATAGCGACGTGGACGGTCTAAAAATTCAACTTTCTGGAGCCACGTGGCTGACATGGTGCGTGGACTATTTCAGCAAATTAACCGATATTTTTTTTTTATACTGTATGGTAAGCGATTAGATAGGATCATCTTCTCGAGACTCTCTAACCTAGAGTATCCTTCTGGATGAAATCCACCACCCAGTGGCGGCCGCAGGATTTTTAGAGGGGGGCGAAATTTTACTTTCGATAAATATATCTATGAAAATAAAGTAGCGATAAAAACAAAGGTAATATGTCATCTACTTACAATAAACAAAAATAAAAAAAAAAACATTACACTTAAAGGCGCGGTCGTGGACCGCGCCTAAAAATTTTTTTTTTCAAAAAATAGTTGTCCTATAGACGTTGTCTAGGACAAAGATAATAAAAACACAAATAGAGGTGCGGTCCTAGACCGCGGCTATGGTGTAACGTTTTTGAAAGAAAAAAAAAACTAAAGATGCGCGGTTATAGACGCGCCTATAGGGCAACTATTTTTTTTTTTAAATTTTTTTTTTCTTTCAAAAACGTTACACTATAGCCGCGGTCTAGGACCGCACCTCTATTTGTGTTTTTATTATCTTTGTCCTAGACAACGCGTTTTACATATTAAACAAATAAGCTACTACAGAATCTGATTTTAATTATCATCAGAAATGTAGAAAGTTGAAAATCACGCACTTAGCTTATGTAGATGATGTAATATTGTTTTGCAGAGGAAAGTTGAAAATCACGCACTTAGCTTATGGAAAGTTGAAAATCACGCACTTAGCTTATGTAGATGATGTAATCTTTATTTCAGATATTAAAACGTTGTCCTCGACAACGCTTTTTACAAATAAGAGTGTGGTCTAAAACCGCGCTTCTAATCCAAACAACAAATCTCGTGCATTTTGGTGAATTATTTCACTCTAGAGTCTAAAACGGGAAATACTTATGAAGTTTCGTTCACTTCGACGAAAGATCCAAAAAAAAATTTAAATATAACACAAGAATAGTGATATTTAAAAAAAAAAAAATTGTAGAAAAATTTTTTATAAAACGATTTTTTTCAAAAAAAAAAAAAAAAAATTTTTTTTTTTTTTCTCGGAGGGGGGGCGGCCGCCCCTCCCCGCCCCCCCTTGGGGCCGCCCCTGCCACCACCTGAGAGGGATTGAAGCGCAACCTAGCGGGTAGTCGTGTCCCAAATCTGCGAGCTTATCAGCAACACTGTTGACTTCTCTAAAAACGTGTTGTATCTTAACCTGCTGGAAACTAACCAAAATATTAGTGATATCAGAAATAATGAGATCTATTTCCCATGGGGGTTTCCAAATTCGCTTAATGGAATTGATGATTGTAAGATTGTCTCCTTCAATCTCAAGTTTATTAATTTCCAAATCACATGCTCTAATCAACCCCTCCCTTAGCGCGCATGCTTCAGCATGAAGGACCGATGTGTTTCCACACTGCCCGTAGCCTAGGGAGATGGTTGATGCATGTTCGTTACTTAGAATGAACCCGAAGGCTGACTCCCCGGACTCACGTTTAGATCCATCAAAATTTAACTTGACAAATCCATTCTCACGTCTTAGCCATTTGATATTCCTAGTTTTTCTATTATTTATGACCACTTTTTATTTTGTTTGGTTCTTTCTTTTATTCGCATCCTTCCAACACCTTATTTGGTCTTGTACTCGTTCCCTAATATTTTGAGATTTCTTATTGTTAAAGATATCTTGGTTACGTTCAGTCCAAACATTCCACCATGTAACTGCTAGTTGGACCAGTTGATTATTATCTAGTTTACTTTTAACATAGGTGACCATACTTGCCACTTTTTGGTTAGAGTAGTTTGCCCGCTGGAGCTCGGTCTTGATAATAGAATTATGTAGGTTCTCAAAAGTGAAAGGACAATTGAAGAACAAATGCTTTGCTGACTCATATGGGTGATTACAAAGAGTACAATGCATGGGCACTGGCACCCTTTGTTTTTCCAGATTTTCCTTGGTTGGAAGCCCATCTATGGATAGTTTCCAGATGAAGTTTTTAACTTTGGGCATGATGTCCATTTCCCAGATCCACTCATTTGAATCAGTAGTAATCCCTTTATTTTTCTGGATGAGGTCCATGGCTGATTTTGTATTTTACGATCCCTTATCCGAGGCATCCCAATAGAGACGATCTCGAATCAATGATTTCGGGAGTTGATATGATTTTTTTGCGGACATAACCTCTTGTGGGAGTAGATTGCCTAGCTCCATATCCAGTTTCTGGGTATTCTATTTGTTCTCTATGATGTAATTGCTAACTACTTCATTATCATCAATATTACTTCTGTTCTCAAGGAGTTTGATAAGCGGTTGGTCAATCACCCACTTGTTTTTCCAGAATTTAATGGTGTTACCATCCCCAACGTTCCATCTGAATCCATTTTCAAATTCAGGTCGGAGATTCATTAGTCTTCTCCATTGCCAGGAGGTGTTCTTTTGGGTTTTATAGTTCCATAAGAATGAGTCTTTGAGATATTTTTCATTTATGATTTTGACCCATATGTTGTTAGGTTCTTCCATAATTTTCCAAAGTAATTTCATTTGGAGTACTTTATTCATATCTTCTGCTTTTCTAATACCCACTCCTCCACACCTTTTTGGTTTACAGATTTTGTCACAGCTGATGAGGGGGTGGTATTTAGGTCCTTTGTTCCAAAAGAAAGTACGGTTGATTTGATCTAGTTCTTTATGTATGCATGCTGGGAGCATGAAGCTTTGCATGATATAATTTGGTTTAGCATTCAGATTGGCCTTGATTAGAATCGTTCTTTCTTCTTGTGAAAGTGTGGAGGCTTTCCATTTAGTTAGTTGCTTCTTAGATTTTATGATTACATCTTCGAAGACGGTCTTGTTTACCCTTCCATTAATAATAGACACCCTAGATACTTCTCCAACTCCTTTGTGACAGTGATTCCGATTTTTGATTGAATTTGTCTTTTCGCTTCACTCCCTACATTTCTGGTGGTTTGGAATGAGGATTTATGGAAATTAACTTTTTGTCCCGATATATGACAATATCTATTTAGGATATCCAAAATTTTTGTGCTTGCATCTAAGGATGCCTTGGCGAATATGATGACATCATTCGCAAAGGCTAAAAAGGGGACAGTAGTACCCCCTCTTGTGATTGGGAAGCCAATTATCTTTTTATTTTGGTAGCATTCTTTATGGATGTTCCTTGATAGGACTTCCGCTCCTAAATTGAATAACATAGGTGAGAGCGGATCTCCTTGCCGTAAACCCCTCTCGGGATATATTACTTCTGATGGTTTATCATTAACTAGGATAGAATACGAGACCGTAGTAATGCATTCTCTAATCCAGCTAACGAATTTTGGTTCGAACCCCAATTTTCCGAGGACAACCAAGATAAATGGCCACTCCACCCTGTCATATGCTTTTTCCATATCTAGTTTTACGGCCATGAAACCCTCCTTTCCTTTTTTAGCTTTGAACCCGTGAAAGATCTCATGGGCGATGAGAATGTTGTCGTGAATTGATCTACCCTGTGTGAACGTACTTTGGAGCGGGTGGATTAATTTAGGCAGCAGTATCTTAAGTCTATTTGCTAAAATTTTGGCGATAATTTTATATATAGTTGAACAAAGACTTATCGGTCTATAATGGGTAGTTAAGCACGGATTATCCACTTTAGGTATTAAAGTAATAAAGGTATGATTGATTTGTTTTAGGATTCTTCCGGAGCTGAAGAAACTTTTTGTCGCACGGATTACATCCGGTCCTATTATTGCCCAATACTTTTGGAAGAAGCCGGCAGTCATTCCATCTGGACCCGGGGACTTGTCGCTACCAATATCAAAGGCAGCTCTTCGGATATCCTCGTTCGAAACAGGTTTAGTAAGATCCATGTTATCACTATCCGTAATTTCCTTGGTAAGGACATCTAGGTACTGAACCATATTGGACTCGTTAATTCGATTGGACTTAAATCGATCCTTATAGTCCATAATGAACTCAGAGTTGATTTCATCCTCAATGTCAACTCTTGTGCCGTTTACCTTGTGAATGAAGGTAATAGATTTTCTATTTCGTCTTCCTGTTGCCTTCCGATGGTGGTACTTTGTATTTCTATCTCCACACTCTAAGGCTTTAGATTTAGCTCTTTGCATCCAATATTTCTGCTGGAATTCAATTAAGCATTCTCTCTTTTTACTCAATCTATTTAGTTTCTCATTTTGTTGATTCCGAAAATTTAGCTTTTGTAGCTTTCCAATGATTTCGTCCGTTTCACGAACTTGTTTATTTATGTTTCCAAACTTTCGTTTGCTCCAAATTTTCAGTTTGATTTTAAGCAAATTTAATTTTCTGACTAGGTTGAACATATGAGTCCCTGAGAATTGTGTTCTCCAACATTGTTTGACGATTTTTTCGCAATCGTCTCTTTCAGCCCACATGAGTTCAAATCGGAAAGGTTTGTTTTTATATCTTTCCCTTTCATTATTGATCTCTATTGTGGTGAGACAGTGATCTGATGATGTGAACGCATGGTTCCAGACATGGATGAGGTTATAGGCATTCAGCAACTCACTATGAGCCATTGCTCTATCGAGTTTTTCATACGTATTATTGTCACCCTCTCTTCTTTTCCGCCATGTGAATTCGTTCCCTTTAAACACAAGGTCTACAAGGTTACATTCCTGTATTACATTTTGTAATCTTTGGAATCGATTTGATCTTGGTGGCGCACCTCCCAACTTGTCGGCCGGATTGAGAATGTCGTTAAAATCCCCCATTAGGAGTACTGGTTTAGTCTGTGCGTTAATAGCTTCTATTACTTTGGACCAAAATTCTACTTTGAGTCTCTCGTTTGGGGGGGCGTATATTAGGAAAATTGCCATGTTGAAGTTTGTTCCGAAATTTGTATGATCCACTATAACAAATCTTTTATCCTTATGGCAAAGTTCTACTTTTTCATTGCAGATTAAATTATTTTTCCAGAGAAGGCATAGCCCTCCAGCTAAACCATCCGATGGGATGAAACAGATACTATCAAACCCCGCACTTCGCCAACATGTCTCAGAGGGTTCTATATTTGTTTTTAGCTCTGCTAGCATCAGCATATCAATATGCTCATTCTGGGTTGTTATTTTGATGTCTGTCCAAAAATTTTTCTTTCGTATACCACGGCAATTCCAAAATGCTATCTTCATTTATACTTAATCTGGAGGTTTGATGGTAGGTCGCCATCGTTGTTACCTAATTGACCAAACGTTATTGGCCGGCAAGCTTTTGTAGTGTGACGAATCACCGTGCATTCGGTTTTCCATGACATCTTATTGTACTGTGGTTTATGTTGTAATTGTTTGTATTCTCCCTTTTCTTTTGGTCTACTGGCTTGGAAAGTGACATATTGCCCTGACTTTCCTTGTCACCTTAAAGGACTTTGCATGTCCCCTAGGTATTTTGTTTGTACATAGTGTAGTGACTCTTGTTTATAAGCCACAAAGTTGACTGCTTTCCTTGTGTTGCTAGTCCTAAGGCGCGCTTTTCCAAGCCTAATGACGTATATATTGTCATACTCTAAAGGTTTCTCCAAGGAGATAAGCCTTACCATGCTCCAATTAAAGTTCACTAATATCCATTTACATAAAAAAATGGCATACACACTTCTCATTTTATGGCTTGGATGTTTACACACCACTGCCACATGTTCCTTCCTTTGACTATCCATTTGTACAATGGTTACAAGTACACACCCACGTGTTGCTTCCTTAGGTCCGAATATTACCATGATTTTCTTCCACTCTAGGCTTGACCTATTGTGTCTTTTTTGTTGTATTTTTGTAGCTTTTGGTATACCTTTTGTACATATGTAGATTATATGGGATGACCTACATTGTAGCTTGTTGTTATTCTTATAGCTCTCTCTTCCATTGTAGGTTGAGTAGACCAAATTGCTCGAGCTCTGTACATGCTTCCTGTCAAAATACACCTCAAACATTATGACATTGAAGTAATATCTCAGATCAGTCATGAATTTATTCAGGGGCATTTTTAATATAAATTGCTTCTTCCCGGTCCAACGACCCTTAATTTAATTTAAATAACAAGATTCACTCTAAAATATATATTATTAAAAATAGTATCTAAAACATCTATTAACCTATACCGATTTCTCACATTCTGATATTTCTCTTCCGCTCAGCTACACGTCTTTCGTTACTCCAGTGGTCGTAGCTTTTTTTATCTGTGCTAATCTTCATCTTCCCGATTCAAAGAAAGCTAGTCACAATGTTATAGGGAAATATTTTGAGCCTACTTGCAACCTTTTTACAGTTCTTGGGATTGAGTATCCAATTTTGATTGATTTGTTATTCTTCTAAACAATTTTGCTACAAATTCAGAAATTTTAGAGTTTCGACGCTGTCATCATGGATGTATTTAGAAAAAGTTCAAGGCAAAGAAAAAAGATTAGCAAAGCAACAAAAAGTGCAATTAGTTGTTTAGACACACATTCAACTTTCATTGTATAATCCTCTCATGTTGCCATCGACCATCTTTAAATCATGTCACGTTTGAAACTCAACAAAAAGTAAAAGGCAATGCAAACAACACCTATAGTCTTTGTCAACTACATTCAACTTTCATTATAAGTGTATGAATCATCATATAACCATCTGCTTTCAAAATAAAACTTATCAAACATTGAATAGAACAGATTAACAAAGCAGTTTATGCATTAACTAAATGACACTCCTTTTAGTGAATATGATTGATAACTCCACCTTGATTATGAATTATCTATGTGGATGATGGAAGACTTAACATTTATGAGCAGATTTATAAACTAGCAAATATCGATTGTATTTCTAGATTGGATGATTTGGTTTGTGTTTGTTAAATGTGTGCAGGCCTTGAAAATCATTTCAAAGGAAGAACGCAGGCCTTGAAACACATTACAAAGGACAATCACGAAGCCCTTGGAAAGTATTTCAAAAGACAAACACGGAAGCTTTGAAAAGCGTTACAAAGGTGGATTCGGCTAAGGGCTTTCGAATATGAGATTCAAATACCTCAACAACCAAAACAAAGATCTCGGCCAGCTAACAAGAAGATCTTCAAAACGTTTTTAAGGAGAAGATGTCGGCCACAACAAAAAGATCTCACAAAGATCTTAACCGAAGACGCAAGAGGATAAGAGAAGATCTTCCAACCAGATTCCACGCAAGAAGATCTCGGATCTAAGAGAAATCTTCAACGGCTATCCTATCTTACAACAGCTAACAGAGTTCTCCATAGAAGACTATAAATGAAGATGGTGATTGAAGAGAACAACAATAAGCTTACACAGAAACATCCAAGCCTTCAAGCGATCAAAACATCTTCATTTGTTCCAAATTTTTTTCTTCCTCTTAGCTTACAAAAGTTTACATCCTTAGAGTGAGAAAAACACTAGAGCTTCATTGGAATACCTAAAAAGTGTTATACTCGAGTGTGTGTTATTCTGCGAAGTAAGTATGCTATTATTGCTAGGTTAGAGTTGACTAGATCATAGCATTAGGGCTATAGTGAGAGAAGAAGGGCATTTCTTCTAGGGTGTATGTAGGACTGTTTGAGCAAATAATAAATTGTTAGATCCTAGGGTAAAGAAACCCTAGGACGGAGACGTAGGCTATTAGAGCTTAACTTCGTAAACATATCACTGTGTCGATCTTTTTATTCCGCATTTCATATCCAGTATATTGTGACTAACGTTGCTTTGTAGGTTTCGAAATCAAGGCCTTGAAATCCCTTTCAAAGCCTTAAAAACCATTTTTATCACCAGACGCACAAATCGACTTCGAGGCCTTGAAATCAGTTTCAAAACCTTGATAAAAGATGTTGCGAAAAGTTCACATACTCTATTCAACCCCCCCTTCTAGAGTATTGATATCCTTATTATTCACCTATATGGTTCTTCAATTGGTATATTAGAGCTAGACTCACGTATATTGAATTAAACATCAGTGAGACTAATCATGAACAATGTAGGTGATGGATGATTCGCTTAAGGAAGATCCACATCTCGACCACCACTCTTCTGCGGTAATAACTTTGCCCATTGGAGAGTACTAATGCAAATGTTTTTTTATTGATCAGGACATGGAACTATGGAGCATCATTCAAACTGACCCTAAAATCCCAACCACCACGGTTGAAGGAGTCCAAGTCCAAAAGAAGGAAGCAGATTTCAATCAAACGGATATGGATAGTGTATCAAAGAACTACAAGGCCATGCATTTGCTCTACCGTGGATTGGATGCAAATGAATTCAACCGTGTCTCATCATGCAAGAGTGCAAAGGAAATATGGGACAAGTTAGTAGTTTCGTACGAAGGAATAAGTCAAGTCAAGGAAACCAAGATGAATTCGAATGAAGTGGTCAAGGAGATGTTCACACAATTCACCGACATTGCGAACAATCTTGATTCACTTCGAAAGGTCTTCACTAATGAAGAAAAAGTAAGGAAAGTACTAAGGAGCTTACCTAAAGCTAAGTGGGGACCAAAAGTTTCCGCCGTTGAAGAATCTCAAAATCTCACTACACTTCCTCTAGACGACCTTCTTGAAAAGCTAATAACCCATGAAATGGTTCTTGGTGAAGAAGATGGATAGCTCCCATCAAACGCAAAGAATCTTGCCCTAAGATCCAAGAAGGATGACATGCCATCAGAAGATGAAGAGAGTGATGATGATGATGAGGAAGATCCATTCGCCTTGATCTCAAGAGGTCTTGCAAGAATTCTTCAAATGAAGAAGCAATTCACAAACAACAAAGAATATCCACGATCATCAAGACCTCGAGGTAAGTTTTCTAACCCTAATAAGAAAACTAAAGTATTGAATTGTTTTGAATGTGGTGAAGCAGATCATCTCGTAAAGGATTGCCCACAAAAGAAGAGGAAAAACTTTAGGAACAGTGATCGAAAGAAGAAGGCTATGCTAGCATCGTGGAGTGAGTCAGATTCGACAAATGAGTCAGGAGAAGAAAAAGAACAAGCAAACTTATGCTTAATGACCGATCATGAAGAGGATCCAAACTCCAATGTCGATGGTGTGATAAGTACTATTATGTCGCAATCCAACCTAAAACTCACACAATTCCTTAAAGACATTATCATATGTGATAAAGAACATAGGGAAGGATAAGTTCCTTAAGAGAAAAGCTTCTAAACAAGAGAAACAACTAAGTGAGATGTCTTTGGACATTGAAAATCTTAACACTGAAAAGTTAGACCTTGATGACAATATCAAGGCCTTGGAATCGGAAAATGCGATTCTCAAGGGCAATCTCTCTTATCTTCATCAAGATTATATTGATCTAGAGAAAGAGAAAGTTGATCTAACTATGACGTCTCAAGATAAGAAGACCTCACTTATTCAATTCACTCGTTTGAAAGTCAATCTCGAAAGGATGATGGGTGAACAACAATCTTCTCTTAACAAGAATGGTATAGGTCGTTGGATTTTCAGTGTCCAGTTTTAGACCAAAGGGCCGTAGTCTCACTTATGTGAGTAGACGGTTCTCCCAATTGCCAATCAAATTAATATAATTATCTTGAATTGAAAACAAGTTATTAACCAAGGGTTTGTAATCTCCACAAAGGGGAAGACAAAACCCAACCTAGAGTTTGTAATCTCCACAAAGGAGTAGACAAAACCCAAGCAAGAGTTTGTAATCTCCACAAAGGAGTAGACAAAACCCAATCAAGAGTTTGTAGTCTCCAAAGGAGTAGACAAAATCCAACCAAAAGTTTGTAATCTCCAAAGAAGTAGACAAAACTCAACCAAGAGTTTGTAATCTCCAAAAAGGAGTAGACAAAACTCTAATAGAAGTTAAGTTCAATTGCAAGTCTTATAATTCGGTTGTTATATGTTAAAACCATTTACTTGGATTATGTAATGAGTCATTCATTCATGAATTTTTCTTCTAAGTGTATTCTCCCCTACACCGGGAATATCCAAATACCTTAGTGGGATAAAATATTACACATTACAAAGACTAAGTAAGAGACTTACTTGTCTTACTTTGTAGAAAGGGTATTCCTAGGTTTTGTCAATACAAAACCAAACTAAGATGGATGCCTATCCTTTGTCCATACAAAGGAACTATATTAGTCATTCGAGTTTTGCAAACAACCTTATAATAAGGCCTATCTAATATCAATACAATGAAACTAAAAGCTTTATTGTTGCAAAAACGAATGTAAAATAAAGTGCAAATGACTCTCCTCTTTATAGGCATAGGGAGTCACGGTTTTGTGGAGTTAAAAGCGGTTAAAATCGGTTATGGAAGTTACGTGGAAGTTACTTGGAAGATGGGCCTTGAAGCCCTGGAAAGCCCGAGGCCCATATAGGGAGCCCAAAACCACTCCCCGGAGAGCTAGCTTTGTTTTCTTGGTCCAAACACTTCCAATGAGCTTCATTCACTTTAATATAGCTAGGGTAAGCTCCAAGATCCACAAATACTCAATATCTTAGCTCAAGCTAGTGTAACTCCTATAGAAGCTTAGTAGCTGCTTCATTGACATTCACTAAGCATTTGAGCTTGGATTGCTCCCAATTTTTAACCACGTATTCTTTAGCTAATATAAGGCCTGAGAACCAAATCTGTGCCGATAAAATGTGTCTAAAAAAAATCAAATGTCAGCCTTCTAAAATTTAGCACAAGTTGACCTTGTCGTGAATCACCTTGTTTGATTCAAATCCCCTTACAATACTAGTTGCTCTTAGTGCCGGTCACTTGGCTTGCCTCCCGCAACCCGGACCATAGTGACACACATGTGAACAACTCATTGAACCATGTCTCAAGACAAGCTCAATGGTTACAATGAAGACTTAGCCCAAATCTCCAACATTCCTCCCCCATTTGAGCAAAGTCAAGAAACTTTTAATATACATACACCCAAACAAAATATTCGCATAATCATAAATATCTTTTGATCAAATTTATTGAATTAGTATAATTACACATTCTACACTAAAGAATTGTGGTGTCCTAATGGATTGAACCACTTAACTTGGTTAAGTACATGAAGGCAACATACACGGAATTTACATTTCCTTTACAAATAAATGACACATTTAAAGGCTATTGTGTCCTAATCCTGTAATGAAGATATAGGCGAGTCGACCATCTACTCCCTTGAAGAAACCTTGATACTTCACGTTCACGTAACCAACTCTCTTTTGATCTTGCACCAATAATTGCAATTTTTCAAAAGAGTTGTTAAGAAATTACATATATCAAACTATACATATTATATAGGCATAGAGCATTACCTTGGATGGACATTTTATACTCACAAATTCTTGGAATGAGCTTTCCTCATTGAATCCGGCTAAGGCATCAAGCCATTAGCGAATTGGGTGTCCCACGACAAGTCGTTTTCAATTTAGGTCGTTAATCCCATCCCCTTGGTTGACTTAAGTCCCTAACCAAGCTCTTGATTAAGTGATCGGCTAGATTATTGTGTGTTCTCACAAAATCGACCGATGCTATACCGTGAGTTATGAGCTCTCTAACCGAGCTATGCCTCACACAAATATGTCTTGATTTCCCATTGTACGTTTGGCTATAAGCTTTAGTTAACGTAGCTGCACTATCACAATGAACTGAGATAGGAGAAACCGGTTTTGGCCATAGAGGAATTTTTAGAACCAAATTTCTTAGCCATTCAGCTTCCTTGTCGGCAACGGCAAGTGCCACAAACTCGGATTCCATGGTCGAGGTTGTGATGCACGTTCGCTTCTTTGAAGCCCACGAAATGGCAAACCACCTAACAAGAAAACCCATCCTGTGGTGGATGAGTGATCATCTAGATTAGTGATCCATGACGCATCCAATATCCTTTTATCACCGAAGGATACTTACTGTATAAGATGCCAAAACCCATGGTCCCCTTGAGGTTCCTAAGCATACGCCTTAGTGCCTTCCAATGTTGTGAGCTAGGACAACTTGTGTACCTACTCAATTTACCAATAGGAAAAGCAATATCTGGCCTAGTGCTAGACATTGCATACATGCAACATCCTATTACTTGTGCATACTCAAGTTGAGAGACCACTGATCCTTGCTTAGGCATTAAATTCTAACTTGAGTCCATGGGAGTACTAAAAATTGTACTTTTATCACATTGGAAGCGTTTGACAATCTTCTCAATGTAGTGTGATTGTGTGAGTCTTAAGCCTTTAGCATCACATTTGATTCTTATGCCTAGAATCACATCTGCCTCACCTAAGTCTTTCATAGAAAACTTAGTGCACAAGAAATCCTTAGTGATATCTACTTGTCTTTGGTTTATTCCAAAGATCAACATGTCATCAACATATAAGCATATGATCATACCTTGACCAATATGATCAAACTTACTATAGACAACTTGTCAGCTTGATTTATCTTGAATCCATTTGACAATATGACATCATCAAACTTTTGATGTCATTGTTTTGGAGCTTGCTTTAGTCTATACAAGGATTTGACCAAGCGACACACTTTGTGCTCTTGTCCTTTTAAAACAAACCCTTCAGGTTGTCTCATATACACTTCCTCATCAATATCATCATTAAGGAATGTTGTCTTGACATCCATTTGATGAATCACTAGATTATGTATAGCCGCCATAGCTATTAATAACCTAATGGTTGTAATCCTAGCCACCGGAGCATATGTGTCAAAGTAATCGACACCTTCCCTTTGTCTGAAGCCTTGGATGACCAAGCCTACTTTAAACTTGTTAATGGAACCGTCAACTTTCATCTTCCTCTTGAAGATCCATTTGCATCCCAAAGATTTGCAACCGGAAGGAAGGTTGGCTAACTCTCATGTATGGTTTCCCATAATGGAGTCTATCTCCTCTTGGATTGCTTCCTTCCAAAAGGCAACATCTTGAGACTTCATGGCCTCATCAAATGTCTTTGCTTCCTCATCTATATGAAAGTAAGAGTGACACTCCATTTTATTATCCCTTGACCCTTCAACCAAGAACACTTGGAAAATTGATTTTTGGGATAAATTAGTGCTCATGGGAGCAATCTTTGGCAAGTCAAGCCCATGGGATACTTGCCATGATTCATCTTGAATCCTACGAACCTTGTTTGGGTGTTCCTCATCTAAGGTCATGTTGATCACTTCTCTAGGCCTAGGAGCCGAGGGGAAGCGATCTTCATCAAAGATGGCATCCCTAGACTATTACAATATTAACCGATATGAAGTCATTTGGTTCTATCACATAGAACCAAATGACTTACTATGGCTCGACATCACGAAACTCGTAAGTAATGTTGTTTTGGCTTCCTTTTGAACCATAGTTCGTAAGGAGTCTTCTTGCTTCTTTTGTTTGGAACACAATTAAGCAAGTAGTTTGCCGTCAGCATAGCTTCACCCCAAAAAGAATTCTTAAGACCCGAGTAAGACAACATGGCATTGACCATCTCTTTAAGCACTCGATTCTTTCGTTCGGCCACACCATTTGATTGTGGTGTGTATGGTTCCGTGGTCTCATGTATGGTCCGGACACTCTCAAAGTATTCCTTATCCATAAATTCACCACCACGATCTGTGCGTAGTCTTTTTATTAAGGTACTTTGTTGCAACTCAGATTCATTCATGAATACGTAGAATTTGTCTAAGGCATACTCTTTGCAAAGAGTATATATACGTAACAATACCTAGAGTAATCATCTTTGAATGTTACGTAATACTTATTCTTTCCTAATGAGGGAGTAGAGTGCAAGTCGCCTAGATTCGAGTGGACTAACCCGAGCATTGATTGTTCTCTTTCAACTCTAAGAAATGGAAGTCTTGTTATCTTGGTCAACATGCACGTTTTACACTTGTCTTTTGGCAAGTCAAGTTTAGGTAAAATACCATCCTTTATTCATGTCATTCATACGCTTAAAATGAATATGTCCAAGTCGTGCATGCATTTAACAAAATCACAATTGGAAGAAGAAGACAATGTAAACAAACTATTCTTGTTTATATTAGTATTAGAAAATTTATTACATAAAGAAAGAAGAAACATATTGTTCCAATGGCCAAAGCCTACAAATGTGCCTCTCCTAGATAATACATAGTGGTTGGCTTCTATGACTTGTTTGAAGCCAAGCCTATTGAGTACACTACCAGAAACCACATTCTATCTAATGGCCGGTGCATGTAGTACATTTAACAAGACTAGAGTCTTGCCACTCGTGAAGTATAGATCAACCCGTCCTCTACCTAGAATGGGGGTGGTAGACTCGTTTCCCAAATGTATGAGTGCTCCATCGTTAGCAACAACGTATGTCTTGATCCAACACCGATCTTTGCAAACGTGAATTGTTGCACCTGAGTCCACCCACCATCCAAGGTCATCATCCTACATGGACAAACATTTAAAATTCAATGACACATAATTCAAATTAGAATTTATATCAAATCTAGAATCAAGACTCATAAGTGACTCACCTTAGTTTGGAGGGTTCTTGCAACTTTGGCCTCCACCCTTTGATCCATCGCCCTTAACCTTGCAATCTTGCTTGAAGTGGCCAGTCTTGCCACACTTCCAACAAGAACCTTTTGGTTTCTTGTCAACATACTTCTTGGACTTATTTTCCTTGTCCTTGTCTTTGTCCTTTCCTTTGAACCTCTTCCTCTTGCCCTTGCCATCCATAATGTTGGCCTCATGGGAAGTAGAAGTTTATCCTCCTTCTTCAGTCCCTCCTCTTGTGCCCTAAGGCCTTGGTCAATTTGAAGGTGAGAGCCAAGTTCCACCAATGTGATTTCTTCCTTCTTGTGCTTTAACACATGGCGTAAGTCTGTCCACGAAGTGGGGAGCTTATCCATTATAGACTAAACCACAATGACCTCATCCATATGCATGGCATGATGAGTGAACCTCCCAAGAATCCGGAGCAATTCATTGTATTGTTCCATTACCGGCCTTGAATCCACCATTTTATATGAGTTAAAATTTGACACTAAAAATTTGCGAGATGAAGCATCCTCCGCCATGTACTTAGACTCTAGTTGATTCCACATTGATGTAAGAGCCTTAGTCTTTTAGGGATTCCGTACCTGCACCTCAACTGAGACGCAGGTGCTGAGCTTGTGCCGAGCCAGGGCTGAGCCGCCCATATGGCTTTGTAGACCGCCCCAGCGCCCTGTTGGCCGCCCTTGCGCCTCAGGGATCTGCCCTGTGGATTTCTGAGATTGCAACCACCTTTGTTGACCCTTTGACCCGTGCTTTACTCTTAGCTTCCTTTATAAGCCTTATTTTGCTTCTAATGAAGGGTTTCCTTCATTCTCCAGCTTCATCCCCTTCCTCACGTTCTTCTTCTCTTCTTTTTTTCCTTTGATCTTCTTCTTGGATCTTCTTTGATCTTGTTGAGAGTTTGGAGTGTGTGAGCTTGGATGATGATGATAAATGTTGATGTTGAGCTATGGAGAGCTAGTTAAGGTGTGTTGGTGTTGATCTTTCTTCTGTTTATCCCAACTGTGGTAAGCTTCATCCTTTTTTCCTCTTTTTTCCTTCTTTCCTCTTCTTCTTCTTCTTCCTTGATGATGAATTCCCACAAGTTGATCTTTTGTTGATCCTCCTAGGCTTGTATTGATGTATATATGTGTATATGTATGTATATGGTTGCTGGATGATGAAGAAGTGAAGGATACCGAGTGAAGGATTGAAGAGAAGTCGAGGATCACCTTCTGCACATCAGCCGCCCCTGCGCCACCAGACAGCCGCCCCTGCGCCTGGTGTTGAGCCGCCCCTGCACGAGTGAGCTGTCGCCCCTACGCCTTCTGGTTTCTTCCCCCATGCGCCTTCCTGTCACGTAGGTGCGACTTACTGTCACGCAGGTGCGCCTTCTGCAGGACCTACCTAGGGTGATATTATGATGTTGTATATGCCGGTTATGACTACAAGGCTTACATGTTTGAGGTAATGCCTTACGCATTTGTGAGTTATGATGTGATGGTGAGGTTTGGATTCGAGTTATGAGTTGAGGATGGTTATAGGGTTTAGGAGGTGAAATCTCCTAACCTTGGGACAATGTTGATATTATTTTGCTTTATTGATGCAGGTACTAATCGTTTCCCCAAGGGGAAGTCGTGACCACTTGATACGGATTGTGTTTGAGACAGGTAAGTCCTTGAGACTTACTTAGCGAGCATTTATGGGTTTGAGTGTGTGATGTGGTGGTGTGTGTGCATATGTATGTTGCATTTGTAACCTAACTGGACTTGGATGACCCTACATGCATATTAATTGGCCCACGTGTATGATTACGGGCGGTGGTAACTTGCCTAGCCCAGAATTGGGTGGATAAGGGGTTCTTCGTGACCATCCCTCTAGGTGGTGATAATTGACACCATTCCAAACCTGAGGGGAAACGGGGACAGAGGCGTTGAGAGTTTACTCCACGTGTCACAAGAAAATGAATTAGTAATGGTATGACTTAAGTAAAAATAATAAATTGATATGTGTGTGTACATAGCATGATGTGATGTAATGATGTGTTAATTATATGTGCTACCGCTTCATTCTTATTCATTTATGTTATCTAACAGTTTCATACCATATTGTAGATGATCTGCAGGTTAGGAAGGCTGCAGAGTGAGCCGGATGGGTGATCAGCCGAGGGCTTCCGTACACTAGGTTGTGCATGGGTTTATGGGATATTTTGTACTTGGATGTTTATGGTTTGTTGTTTTGTAATGGGTTGTGATGTTGTAAATCTATTGATGTATATATTGTACAATTTTATGTATTTGGTTTTAATCTATCTGTGCCTTGTTGTAAGATCCAATGAACTTGTTGTGAGGCTAGGGTCAAGATCCATTGTGAGATCCTAGCCTAGTAGCGCCCCGAGTCCCGCGGATTTGGGGTGTTACAAAGTTGGTATCAGACCCTTAGGCTGACAACAATGGCGCTTGCAATCTACAATAAAGGTGGAAGAGATAAATAAACAGAACCCGAAAGGGGTCTAACTTTTGAAAAGGATTTTGGTTTTGAAAAGAGTACAACTGTTTTGGGATAATGTGTACGGGAAGCCATCACCCTTTTGAGGATCTCGAGAGTATATATATATATATATATATATATATATATATATATATATATATATATATGTATATATATGTATT